>OX101820.2:28435684-29003184 GCA_944452925.2 Chrysolina oricalcia
ACTATCATTATTGAATTTTCCATCAACGCCCGGAAAAACAACGAAACATATCGCGTAGACAATAAATCTGTGGAAATTTTAACGTGTTTACCTTAATGTCACAATTACTTTAACTTTATTTTTACAATTCTGAAATTTTTTATTATATTAATTTTTCCTATGGTTCCTACTGATTTACAGTAGGAACTTATAGGTGAAAAATGTAAATACATGTCATTCTGAACATCCTTCCCAACCAAAAAGTGTAATTTCATTGAATCCTATAATGCTGGGGTTGGATTTGTTATTGAACGTGAGTGGGCCCATATCAAGCCATCTACTGCGGCAAATGGACTATTGTGGCTCACCCTATGGTTATATTTCTCCCAGAATCTCTTGACGAAATTGGGGAATGCATTGACAGAACAATTTACTAGGTTTTCTGACCATAGTGTCGTAATGTCAAATATTGAAAATCTGGTTTAGGCCGCTACAGGGCATGTATACAGAATGTGTTTAGCCGTTTCATCTGCATATTGTGCAAGTCCAATTTTATGCATGTGATGTTTAGTTTGCAGTGGCCAGTAATCAAACACTATAACTTTGAGATGTGCACTACTGAGTTCTAACAGTTTTTCAGAGTCCTGTTTTTTCCTTGTACAAGTTATAAATGTTTTGGAATGGGCTAGGCCCGGTAGACTACGCTAATACTCCAGTCTTTTATTGTCTGCCCAGGCAGTTATTACATTCTTAGCAGTGCTATTTGCTGAACCGATTACCGGTTCTGGTCCGGTGAATTTTGTTACGACCCCCCCCCCTTTTGATAGTGCGTCCACTATTTCATTTTCTTCTAGGCCCGTATGACCTGGTATCCAGACTAGGGTAACGTTGTTGCATTGTGCTAGTCGGGTTAAGGTGTCTCTGCAGTTCCATACTGCTCTACATTTAAAGCAGTTGTATTAAAGCGCTTTCAGACAATCTGAAGATATTTTTATTATTATTTTTATTATTTTTCGTATGTGGTGTTGATTTTCCAGCTCCATTGCACACATTTCCATGGCATGTACCTGGCTGCCTGGAATATCGTAGATAGTTTACCCATACTGAATGAGCGTTTTACTACTAGGTTCATCCCATATATTCCGGCTTCGACACCTTCCAAAGTTTTGGAACCATCGGTAAACCATCGTTCATTTGCCCTTCATGGCTGGGACATGGGTCCGAATGGCTGGTATGGTCACGTGAAATTGTATTTGAAAAATGGAATCATCCGTCCTTTCTAACGGTTTGCCAATGGTTTTTCGAGTATTCTACTTCTATTATTTCATCACAAAACACAAGGCAGCCTGATTGGAATCGTACTGAAACACATAATTTTCGAAAATACTATTAGTATTTTTAAATATGAAAAATCTACGACTCTTTGATTCATGCATTATTATAATGAGAATTACGATGAATACTGTCCTCCAAAAGGCACACTGAGAGTTATGATATATAGAGTTTGAAGTTAGTACTATTTCAAATTTCAGATTGCTCAGTAATACTTGCAATCTATCAGAACTTACCTTTTCTTTCTTTTTCAGCTACTCAGCTCAGTCGGGGCGCCAAACATGTAGATCTCCCAATTTTAAGTGGAGTTCTTGGAAACGGTCGTTTGATAACTTTGAGTAAAATGTATTGTGATAGAAATAGAAATATTTATAGAACATAAATAAAGTAGATTCAAACTCAAATTTGTTTTATTTTATAAACCAGTTGTAATAAATATGAGGATGTGAACACCTTTGTAAATACCAAGTATTCAAAACCTTAATTTACCTGATAAATTGTGAAGGGCTTAACCATATCAATGACATACACCCGAATATTCAATTTACCATGGAAATTGAAAATGAGTAGAAACTGGCATTCTTAGACGTTCTCATTTCTCGAAAAGAAAGACGTCTGGGGCATACGGTATATAGAAAACCAACACACACTGATCGATATCTCCACAATACCTCAAACCATCATCCGTGCCAAAAACAAGGTGTAATCAAGACAATAGTTGATTGAGCTAGAAGAATTTGCGAACCTGAATACCTGGAAGCTGAACTGAAACATCTACAAAACGCTCTACTTTCTAATGGATACAAAGAAAGAGATATTGAGAGGTGTATGAAAAATAGAAGAGAAATCAGAGACGGAAGAATCAATAGTAGACCAAATGACTGTCCATCCAGTGAACCAAGTAGTAGTCAAACCAACACCGAAAAAAGAAAAGCATTCTTACCATATGTTCCCAGAGTTACAGATCGTATCGGCCGTATTCTAAGAAAATATGAGATTAAAACCGTTTATAAACCTTCAAAGAAACTGAAAGACCACTTTAGATCAGCGAAGGACAAACGAGACGTACTATGCTCTTCTGGGGTTTATCGCATTCCATGTTCCTGTGGCAGCGTTTATATCGGAACCACGAAACGCTCCGTTAAAACAAGAATCAAAGGGCACAAGGCTTGCTGTCGGTTAGGGCACACACAGAAATCCGCTGTCGCAGAACATACTCTCAACAACGATAACCATAGAGTGAAATTTGAAGAAACCCAAGTCATCTCTTCAACATCTGCGTATTACCCAAGACTCTTCCGGGAAGCAATTGAAATCCAGAAACACCACAGCAACTTCAACAGAACCGAAGAAGGACTACAATTGAACAAGGTTTGGCTTCCAGTTCTCAAAATTTCTCAATTAGCTCCCTACCCACAAAATAACGGTACGAACGATTCTATGATGTCTGCTAACGCTATGGACCAATCAGATGTAAGAACGTCAAATCACAGGTTTTTATTGAGACAACGTATAACAAATGTCAAGCATTTGACAGCGACTACAGAAAGCGAAATTTTTTAAAATAACTCTTGAAAATGCTAACCACTCGTGTTGGCGAAACGTCGAGTTCTTCTCTGAAAACACGTCGGCCTTACTACCCGAAGAACCATCTTAATTTACCTTTTTCCTGCGACATTTACCTTACATCTAATAAGTTTTCTGTCAAGAATAATAATAAAATACAAATCCTAAATTCAATCGTGCAATTTTACTAAGATTCCGTTACCGGTTATCTAACTACAGCCACTGGTCGACATTCCCATTAAAGGTAGAAGAATTTGGTCTAACATAAAACATAACCTTCAATATTTCAGAATCGTTTTTGTTGTAAGATTCTAACACAGGTAGATATTAATTATAGTTACTATCAATAAATCTTGTCTATGGTTATTTACTTTATTGTTTTTCTTAGAAAGAGTGCTTGTTCACTGAGTTCAAAAAGTTTCAGATGCCAAATATCCTTGTGAATTGTGTCGAATTGAAGTTGCAGAGCAAGAAGAAACATTTTCTTCGAAAGGTCTAGAGACGTTGCAGGTTCGCTGTAATAATCGTATCTAATCAAGAGGAGAATATGTTGAGTAATAAAATATTTTGACATTGAAATTTTGTTTGGGAACGGAAGGTCGAAAATTAGAAATTGCAGAGGTTTCGTAAAAAGCCTATTAAATCTTTAAATCAATCGGAACCGATTTTAAATTAGGTACGCATTAACCAAAATTATTGAATTTCACGAAACTGAGTCCGAAAATTTTGAAAAATCAGCAGACGCCAATCGATTGAGAATGGTAGAATTAGAATATCTAAATCAAAAAAAGGAAAAAAGTGAGTTCTCATGGAAAATATCAACTGACCAAACTTTTCAAATGACCTAATTTTTCTCGAAAGTATCGATTCTGAAAATTTCTCAATTTTAAGTCAAAAGTTACAAAAACTACTGGGGTTTCTCCAGAAAGACACTGGATGTGAAAATTTTGAAACACTCTCAAATGATTTAATGTACTGTTTCTTTTCTTTCAGAAGAGCTAATAATCTCAAATTTATGACTGATATCATGAACATAAAATTATGTAGATAATTGTGCATTGTAAGACCTGAAAAATCCCAATCGGGACAATTATCCACATTTGATGCAGTGGGTGGAAGAGTAATTATTATAAAAACTTCATCAGCAGAGGTATAATTATGTGATTTGTCGCCTACTCTCGTCTCCAAAAGGTTGTTCAATTTTTGTACCGTGGATATTAAATCAACGTAAACAAGTACGAAGGTCAAAGAAATATCCATATAGGTAAGCGAATTAATATTGTGCAACAATAAAAATGTCAACTTAACATTTACTTACGCTGTGCATATGAAATAGAAGTATTGCCAAAGAAAATGAAAAATTACTCAAGCATGACACTTTTTACAAGGCGTATGATTAACTCCATCAAAAACTTATAATTTATAGTAAATGTTGAGTTATATACGTATAGAAAAGTGGGTGTTGGCGTGCATAGAATAAACAAAGATATAGATATAATAAACTTATATATCAAGATAGACGCTATTGTTTTTGATGTGGCAAGGGTGTATAACAGCAGATATTGAATCAGTCTGAGTCAGTGCAATAATTGTGGTATTTACGAAACAATTTTGACTCATAGAATCTACTGGGTGAATAGAACTATACAAGAGTTGGTTCTCGATGAAGTCTCCAAGAATTCATGAACGAGATTATTACATGACGTTTAGATAAAAAAATTTAATATACTTGTTTAAGTGCCGCAGTAGTGTATATAGTTAATAATAATTTCATCATCATGTAAGATAATCAAAAGGTACAATGTTCAACATTAGTCATGGGAAACCTTTAAAATAAAACCTAAAGTAATGGACCGGTTGGTAATGAAACATTTTTTTGCAAGGTTTATTTGATGTTTGCTTTTTTCATAGTTATGATTAAAATTGGTTTTTAATTGTCCCCGCCAAATATCTAAAGGTTCTCGCACCAATCAAATTTAAATTGGAAATTGATAACTTCGAATGAGTTTTAATGTATGAAAAGCGTTTTTTTACAATTTCAACTGATAAACCCTCGAAAAATAAAAGGCATACTTTTCTCTCGTGTAGAAAGACCTGAAATTATCAACTGAACGTGTTAAAATTGTTAAAAAAATTGGAAAGTATACATGGCCTTTGCTCCACTTGCTCCATTTGCTCCACGCCAACGGCAGCAATGGAAGACCTCATCGGAATACTTCCTCTCCACATAGCTCTGGAGAGAGAGACAAGATGGGCAGCATACAGACTCTACCGCAGGCATGTGTCATGAAAACCAGCAGCATTCTGGAGGGCATAATTGCTCACAACATTCTGGGAATGCCTTCAGGCATCATGCCTGAAACTATCAATCTTCACACGTCCTACACAGTGGCCTTTTTGATTAGTTACTGACAGATTTTGGGACACTTTGTAGTTGATAAAAAAGTGAATCAAAAAGTTTCAAAATTATTAAAATATCAGAAAACCCAAACAAATACAAGGCCTCAACTCTGAAGACTCTTACAACTTCAACAACATACTATAGTCTCAGTAAAAAGCAGTCAGAAGGTTGGTATTCCAAATTCTAGATTGAAATAGGAGATAATAATGGCAATAACATCTCAATTTCCAGGGAACAACTTTAAATTACAATAAAACATCACACAGTATAGGAAATTTGGTATTCAGTCAAGAAAACTAAGGTTTGATAGTGAAAATTGATAGTAGACAAACTTCAAATGAGAGATGTCAAATCAGATTCTTAATTATATTTACAGGAATGAGAAGAAAATGTTAAAACTTTCAAACAGATAAAGATTATTAAGTCAAGAATATAGAATTACAAAAAAATGTACATAGTTCAAGCATTAATTAAGATAATAAGAGCAAGGGAAAATTAAAAATTATTTGTGATCAGGAGTGTTGTGAAAAAACCGATGAAAAGGACCTTGTAAACGGAAAAAAAATTGGAGGATATAATAGATAGAAACGGGATGAAAAAAGTTTTTTTTGAGAGAGAAGTCATTGTTTCAACCAGAGATTAGCAAAAACCAAGAATAACAAGAAAAATCAATATCAACCTACCAAAAGTGAAAGATTCATGCAGACAAACACTTACAGGACCAGCACATCAAAATTACACTTACCTTAGAAGAGCACCACAAGAAATCAGAGCAGGATTTCCAAATACCATGCTGAAATTAGCAGTACAGCACTTCGAAAACGAATTTTCGTCAAATATTCTTTCAATTCGACACAATTCACAAGGATATTTTGCATCTAAAACTTTTTGAACTCAGTGAACAAGCACTCTTTCAAAGAAAAATAATAAAGTCAATAACCATAGACAAGATTTATTGATAGTAACTATAATTAATATCTACCTGTGTTAGAATCTTACAACAAAAACGATTCTGAAATATTCAAGGTTATGTTTTATGTTAGACCAACTTCTTCTTAATGGGAATGTCGACCAGTGGCTGTAGTTAGATAACCGGTAACGGAATCTTGGTAAAACAGAAATCTCATTAGATGTAAGGTAAATGTCGCAGGAAAAAGGTAAATTAAGGTGTCGAATACTTGGTATTTACAAAGGTGTTTACATCCTCATATTTATTACAACTGGTTTATAAAATAAAACAAATTTGAGTTCGAATCTACTTTATTTATGTTCTATAAATATTTCAATTTCTATCACAATACATTTTACTCAAAGTTATCAAACGTCCGTTTCCAAGAACTCCACTTGAAATTGGGAGATCTACATGTTTGGCGTCCCGACTGAGCTGAGTAGCTGAAAAAGAAAGTAAAGGTAAGTTCTGATAGATTGTAAGTATTACTGAGCAATCTGAAATTTGAAATAGTAATAACTTCAAACTCTATATATCATAACTCTCAGTGTGCCTTTTGGAGGACAGTATTCATCGTAATTCTCATTATAATAATGCATGAATCAAAGAGTCGTAGATTTTTAATATTGAAAAATAATAATAGTATTTTCGAAAATTATGTATTTCAGTACGATTCCAATCAGGCTGCCATGTGTTTTGTGATGAAATAATAGAAGTAGAATACTCGATAAACCATTGGCATACCGTTAGGAAGGACGGGTGATTCCATTTTTCAAATACAATTTCACGTGACCATACTAGCCATTCGGACCCATGTCCCAGCCATGAAGGGCAAATGAACGATGGTTTACCAATGGTTCCAAAACTTTGGAAGGTGTCGAAGCCGGAATATATGGGATGAACCTAGTAGTAAAACGCTCATTCAGTATGGGTAAACTATCTACGATATTCCAGGCAGCCAGGTACATGCCTTGGAAATGTGTGCAAAGGAGCTGGAAAATCAACACCACATACGATAAATAATAAAAATAATAATAAAAATATCTTCAGATTGTCTGAAAGCGCTTGAATACTACTGCTTTAAATCTAGAGCAGTATGGAACTGCAGAGACACCTTAACCCAACTAGCACAATGCAACAACTTTACCCTAGTCTGGATACCAGGTCATACGGGCCTAGAAGAAAATGAAATAGTTGTCGCCCTATCAAAAGGGAAGGGGGGTGTCGTAACAAAATTCACCGGACCAGAACCGGTAATCGGTTCAGCAAATAGCACTGCTAAGAATGTAATAACTGCCTGGGCAGACAATAAAAGACTGGAGTATTAGCGTAGTCTACCGGGCCTAATCATAGCCTTTTTATTGCTGAATCAAAAATCTAAATCGGTTGCGGCGTTGTCTAGTTATAAGTAATTTCCTTATGTTTACCACTATTTCGCGGTAATTTGTACGTCATAGTTCTTTCATTTATTTGTATTGTGAAAATATTGCGTTGCTATGAGATAATCAAATTTCTACATGGACCATCATGTATTTTTTTACAATCGGAATATTTACAGGCTCTCCAAGTTTGAATTTAAAACAAATAGAGTGGGTTTTGACAAATTGATCCAAAATACTACTTCACAGAGATTTTTTGTAGGCTATGAATGAATTTTTCAAAATCCGTTTCCATTATTTGTGTATTGGCCTGTCAAACATCGCAACAATCAAATTTACCTTGAATTTATTTAAAATTTTGCTGAATTCCCACCCGAAACCCGCGTAGTAAAGGAATATTGTTTGTATGCGATAAACCATAGATTTCACGTGACCCCATAAAAAAAAGTCCATACTGGTCAAGTCGGGAGATCTCGCTGGCCGTTGGATTGGTCATCCCCGACCTATCCATTTTTGAGGAAAATATTGTTCAAGATGGTTCCGAACTTCTCTATGATAGTGTGCAGGTGCACCATCCAATTGAAAATACATGTCCTGTTGAATCACCAGTGGAATGTGCTGAAGTAAGTTGTAAAAAACGCAAAAATCTCTCCCCGGTTAAATGCTGCCCGAAGAATAACGTAATCATGGAATATACTTCCCCAAACATTGAGCGACCACTTATGTTGGAAGTTAGAAACTAGAACTGCAAGCGGGTTTTGAGTAGCATAATAGTGGACATTATGACGATTAATGAAACCATTTCTGTGAAATGTTGATTCATCACTGAACAGCACATTTTTGAAAAATAAAGGGTTTTCTCTTATTTTGTTTCGTGCCCATTGACAAAATATAACTCGTCTTCCAAAATGAGTTTCTGTAAGTTCTTGGTGGAGTTGTAGATGGTATGGATTAAATTTATGCTTTTTGAGGGACTTCGCTACTGATTATTTCGGGTCGCGGAATTTTTTTCGAAAACTAGTTTTCGAAAACAAAATTTCGAATGGAAAATTTTTCGAAATACAATTTTTCGAAAAAACAAATTTTCGAATATATTTATTTTCGAAAAATATTTTTTCGAAACTTTGTTTTTCGAAAATAATTTTTTTCGAAAAACAATGTTACGAATATACAAATTTTCGAAGAATTTCTTTTTCGAAAAACAATTCTTCGAAAACAATTTTATTCGAACAACTTTTCAAAAACATGTTTAATTATTGCAATTAAGGGAAACAGAAAATTACAAAACGTGAGCGATATTTTTTAAAAAAGCAATCAAATCATCATCATTACATGTTTCGTTAAACGATAAACATATATTGCGCACTCTCTGGTCCAATGATTTATACTTTTTTTTGGGTGGCTCCCCTCCGGAAATGGCTTTTGCAATTTTAAGTTCCGTCAAGCATTGTTCCTTCTTGATATTTCCCAGGAACGTCCAAAGGGGCGATTTTTGAGCGTCCATAAGAGATAAAAATCCCCTATGCCATGATTCAGCAGCGTTGTTGGTCAACTGTGATTGCTGAAGAACACTTTCAAAACAGCTCCAAAAAGAATAGGCAAACATGGGCTCATCTCTACCTCTTCTCCCCATCTTTCCTATCCATGTGTTTTCAAAATAACTAATGAATTCTTCATTTACTTCCGTGAACAGATGTTCTTTCACTACCAAGTCGAAACCTCTGGATATGAAAGGGACCGGTACGAAAGCTAACGCTTTCAGCATCTTGATTATCGCATTGAAATTTGCGTCACTGTTCGCTCTGGCTGCCAAACCATATTTTTGCATATATGTATATACTTTGGCTGAAGTGATAATAGCATCCGTGACGTGGGACATTCGGGAATACTTTTTCAATCGAATTGATTAATGCTTTTTCGAAGTCAGTGATAATTGTCCTGACAGAAAAAACATTACCAGATACAGTTACACATTGCTTAATCCAGTTAAGTATTCTTGTATATGTTTCTTGTTTCTTGTTGGGTAGCAAAGCAGTGAACAGTGACCAATTGGTAAAATAAAGCGGGTACTGTTTTAAACGTTCCATCCATCATCCATACTCTTGATTTAAACAACAATGTTATGTTTTCATTTGTGCCAAAAATTATGATTCTTTGTAGATCTTGCGAACCTGAATCAAAAAGTAAAAAATTATGACCTTTTTCCGTCGTTTTATATTTATCAGGTAAATTCAGAGACATCGTGTCTAAAGGCTGTGCAAGTGCACTACTTTCTCGAGTTCTTATGTTACGTATAGTCCTCTTCATGGATGGAATTGAGGGAAGATTCACCAAGGTTGAAACATTTCCGATAGAATCAGCAATTATATTTTGTGGCGTCGCTATTGACTTACGTGATATATTGCGAATATCACTGAGAATGGTTTCTACTTCAAGTTTCTCAGATTTACCTGGATGGTTGTGATTTCCAGAAATAGTTTCAGCAATATTCTTGTTCTCAATACTTTTCAGCCGTCCCTTGCAGCCCTTGTTGAAATCTTCACATTTCCAATATATGCAACCGTTGGCCACTTTGTCTTGAAAATAGAAATAACCATTCAGTATGCCTTACTTTTTCCACGAGGCGTTTCGATTAACCTGAGAGCTTTGTTCTCGTTCATCTTTATCGATATATATTATTCTATATACCTACGTATTTGTCAAATACCTGACAGACCGTTTAAATTCACTGACAATTATTTCGTTTGAAGTAGCGTCTGACATATGAGCCCTTCCTATAATCTGTGCCTATAGGTGCAAATATTACTCATATACAGGGTTTCTCGTTCCACTTTCCACATTTTGAGGCGTCGCTATTTATTTACTTGAATAATGTAGTTAGTTTGTTGGTGGGTTAGATGTGTAGGTATAGGTAAGTAGGTAGATTGTTTTCGAAAAAACACCTTTTCGAAATTAATGTTATCGAGAAAAGAAACCTTTAGAAAAGTTGTTTTTCGAAAAAAATACCTTTCGAAAGTAATGATTTTCGAAAAATTGTTTTTCGAAAAAAATGGTTTTTGAAAAATTGTTTTTCGAAAAAAACGGTTTTCGAAAAATTGTTTTTCGAAAAAATGTTTTCGAAAAAATGGTTTTCGAAAATGTTGTTTTCGAAAAAAATTCCGCGACCCGATTATTTCTTGATATCTAAATGTTTACTTATTTCTCAAACACTTAATGTTGGATCTTCAGTTACTGATAAAGCGTGTGAAAATTCATTTTCTTCTGTCAAAATAGTTTTTTCCCTGTAGATTTTTTATAATTTACAATTCCTGTGCGCTTAAATCTATCTTTCAATCTTCTGAAGCATATTTCTTGAGGGTGTCGTCTCTGAGGAAAGTTTTGGGCATATATTCTAGAGGCTAACAGACACTTACCATGGCTTTCTCCCAAAGTGTACACCATGCTTATCAATTCTTCCTGAGAATAATTCATTTCAAACACAACATCAAACACTTGAATAAACGGAAGGTGTCAACAAAACAATCAATTTTTTTTTCATGGCTAACTGAGAAGGTAGGTCGCGCAGAGATACTTATAGGGAACAATTGTGAAGATTTACGTGTGTGTGTGAATATTTAAGGTATTTTTCAGAGTATAATTGTGCTCCAGTTGGATTTTTGGGAGACTAGATGATAAATAATTGGTTGACGCTCTGAACTAAAGAATATAATTAAAATACAAACACTTTGAATTAGGTTCAACTGTTTGAGCAGGCCAGTGGATGAACTGCCTTTAGACCACTATTCTGATGGCCTTAAGACCACTGTTTTAAAAGCAGACGTTGCTTTTGACACGTTTGTTTGTTTCACATAGGTACATATGATTTAAATCATAAGTAACAAGATAACGGAATATTTCAAATTTGGAAAATGCACATATCGCAAAAATACCTGAATGACCTATGTAGAACCTCGATTGTCATGTGGCAGGCAATATTTCCACAATCAAATCAAATAAAGGAACCATGCCTTATAAGTAGCCCTGAGATAGTGATAAACATAAAGAAATTACTCATAACTTGACAACACCGCAACCGATTTTGATTTTTTTCAACGATAAAAAGGCGAAAGATGTCGGAATATATTCGTGAAGAAAAATACAGCGTGTTCCATTTGAAAAATTCTATTGAACGTCGTCTGAATCTTACAATATTCAAAAGGCAAATTTCAGCACCCTGTAAAGGATCATGTCGCAAAATTACTGGATTGGTGAACGTGATACCTTGCTACTACTGTATGCCAAAAATCTCTTAAAAATTTGATTAAATGAATGTTCCATGCCCAATTCAACATGACCCTTCAATAGTGGTAAAAATAGGTTTATCAATTATAACTTGGCAACGCCGCAATCGATTTAAATTTTTTTTTACAGCGATGTATAGGTAAACCATAGTGAAATAGATTTCGAATAAAGAATACTGGGTGTTCTGTTTAAATAAACTCGTCTTCGAGTCGTCCCGCTTTTATAAAACACCCAGTATTGTTGAAAATATTTTTGAAACGGGTATCTTTAGTAACGAGAGAAATTTGTTTTCAAAGTTTTTCTCTAGTGATAATGGCTTTCGAGCTATCGAATAATTACGCACTAAATGGATACACTGTATAAATTCGGATCAGGCAGATTTAAATATGTTGATATTTGAATCCCAAAATTACCAATGAAAAATTATGGGTTTCTATTGATTAAAAATATGTATCGTTATGAAAAATCTGTATCCTAATGGATCTCCTTATGAAACGGATTATGGGCATATAAGTGTATCATTATAGTAAGGGTGTAGAAAAAAAATCATGGAGAAGTGTTTTCGTTATTTCTGCACACTGAAACTTCGCCAAAACTCATTAAGTGACTTATCACCATTCAAAGCTTTCAAGCAAATCAATACGATTTCACAATCGTCAAAAAAAAATGTTCGAACGTGACTATATCAACTGAGAACGGTGGTGATGTAAAAATTGTTCAGCATGTCAAATTCCTAGGCCTTCATGTAGACGAATGTCTTACTTGGAGTAATCATTGTCAAATGCTAGTATCTAAATTGAATTCTCATTGCTATCAGTTCAGAAATCTCAACCTTGTTCTCAATGCTGACCAACTGATGAAATTTTACTATGCCCAGATAGATTCCAGACTGAGGTATGGAGTACGATTTTGGGGTCTGTCCACCTCATCATCAAGTGTTTTTGTTGCCCAGAAACGTATTTTACGCAGCCTGGTTGGAATAACCAAACGCTGTTCTTGCAAAGAACACTTTAAAAATCTAAATATTTTAACCTTGCCCTCAATTATAATTTTCGAGTTCTGTTTGTATGTATTTAAAAACTATACAGATTTCACAATGAACAATTTCAGACACAGATAGGATACACGCCAAAAAGATGACTTATATGTTCCATTCAGTTCCACGAAAATTAATTTCAATTCCTGTGAAGCTATGGCTCCTAGACTATTTAATTTATTACCGGACAAAATAAAGCATTGCAAAACAATCTACAGTTTCAAGCGAGAGTTGAAGGACTTCTTAGTCAAAAAATGCATCTATTCAATAGAAGAATATTTTCAATGTGAAAGTGATTGAATAAACTCAAATGTTTCTGTTTAGCTGTAAGTTTTAATGTGTTATTCTAGTTGTATCTCCTATTTTCCTCCTCTACATGTATTGACGAATCCCATACAATTTGTAATTGTCCAGTGGAAAATAAAGTATTATTATTATTATTATTATTAAGTATCGTGGACTGAAAAAGAAAAATGTTATCCTCGCTTTTCAAAAATAATAATATTTACACAGTTCATAAAATTTGCACAGATTGGCTGACTCCACGGTTCGTTTACCCACCTCAACACTGTTCGCCCAGATCTTGCTTCAGATGAATAGGTTCGCTTCAGAAACGACAAAATATAAAAACAAACGAACGCAAATAAATCCTTGTTGACAGACATCTGCGGAGCTCGTTCTCGAGAGAAACCCCTATCAGAACCAGGTGGTATTCTTATATAATCGTAACGACTCACCTTTCTGGTGCCGACTTTATCTCGATTTTTACGAAATATTTACGTTTAATAATGCATGAACAAACTCCGAGAATTCTCTGGACACTTGAGACCGACGGGCGATTCCGAAAATTATACAAATTCAACGAGTTTGCGATTACGGACTGGTTTGGTTTTCGTCAGAATTTGACTGGGCCGGACAAGCCTTGTAGAAAACTGTTTGAGAAATCCAAGTCCTGACATACATCGCGTATACACTCTAGTGAATGTATTGGGAAGTAGCAGGCTTCTTCTTCTTCTAGCTGGTTTCTTGGATTTCTGACTTCATACGAAGTCAATTTCTCCAGATCGGGTAAACAAATATATTTTTCAAGAGGTTTGAAATAGCAGTATGGCCCCTGGCTCCGAAAAATCCGTTGTCATCCGGCCTGGATACTAGCGTAGAGAGCCAGAGAATTACACATTTTCACATAACACCCATGGACAATACACAATACTGCTAATTTTCAACACAGTTTAACATTCACACACATTTACTTGACTTCCAACTGAGGACGCCTTCTGTCCTCCACCATTGCCGGAAGTCGAAACTCAAGTAGCAGGCTAAACTAGTTTTTAATAAGAAGTTATGTAAACTTCTTGTTGATTTTGTAGTATGTAGATTTTCGCTACTTCATTTTGTTAATTTTTGGAAAGCTTTAGAGCAATATTACAGACTTCATACAACATACATAATTCATACATCTTATGACTATTTTATTTCTTATATAGCAAATTAAGTCAGCTCCGGCCGCTGTTCGTCTAGTGAGCGTTGAGCCGTAGATAATAAAATGTGAATTTCAAAAAATAAATATTTGGGCGCCACCCGACCGCCTTGAATTGATAATAACAATATAATATTGCTGGATCAGGAAATCAAACTCTGTGAAATGAATTCGGGTTTGATTAAAAAAAAAAAACATGAGCTACCTGAAAAGGAATTTGGGAGAAAATGAGAAATTAAATAACTAATTAGACAATTATAATGAAAATCGAAACCATTCAAATACACCGAAAAAAAACAGGGTTTTTATGTGAAAGTACTTCCAAATTTCACAGAATAATAATTTACGTGCTTTCACCCAGTACTGTGTGGCGGCTCACATATATTTATATATATTATATACATATATTATTAAATTTTCAGTAAGTAATTATTCATATGCATGGTTCAATTTGGATTATATAAAATAATTTAATGAAATTCAAATATCTGGCCTGTTCAAATCCTGCGTTGTTGATGCGATCTGTGATTCCGGCTTTTCTGAATAAAATATCTAGTGATATCAGCAAGAGGCGGTAATAGTTGGCATTTCATCGACAAGATTGCTTCTAGTTTTCTCATGGATCTATCTAGACCCCCTTCAGTGAAAAATTTGTTAATGGATGGAATGGGTGTATAAACACATGACATTATCACCCCCTTGCTGCAATGGTAATGCATGCATTCATTCCCTTGCTTACAACCTTACCTACAACCCTAAAGAAAGCAATTAGTATTGCACAGTAAAATATATACAATGAAGTAACTTACCCCACCAGGAGGGTTATAAACTAATAATAATGTGATTATAAAAATCGAGCCACAACGGTATTTTGTATTCATTCGATATCGATGCCTTTAACACTGTAAAAAAAAAAGATGCTGAACTCCAATGGATGGAAATAGTGAAATAACTTCTACTTACGGAGAAAGAAGAGTCTAAGACGTGAGGAATATTAAATGGTTTAACCAAAGTTTCGATCACGGATGGGCGTTAGAAATTGGATTTAGAAAAATTGAGTCGTGAAACAAAATCCACAATTTAGGACAGGACGACAATTTTCTTGTCCCATCACCACCTGATCTCGATTCTCTACCCCCTCTCATGCTTAACATTCTTGCGCACTCATCCTTCCAATACGCCTGATAGTAATGCCATCTATATTTACGGAAATACTTCACCCAAGAGAAACGAAATTCGAAGATTCATTTGAAAAATAGAATACCTTGATATGGAAAACTCGACGGAATGACCTACGATGTAGAGAATATCCAAGAGATTGAGCTAGGTGAGAAAAACATACTTTTACCACATTTTCAGATAACACTGATATATTATGTCATTATTCATTCATTTTCCCTCTCTTCCAGGTCTCAAGAATCAGATGGATGGAATATTCATGGAGTATCTATCTATTATAATTTATTAATCAAAATTCCTCTTGAAAATTTGAAATAATTCGATATCAACGACACCTTTTAGACAAAAGCAGAACCACGAGTCGAGCGCTGTGATTAGCAATCTGTAGTTAAGATATCTTGATTTTGTTTGTTATAGCTCTGAGGTTTCTTCATTCACTTACCTACTAAAATATACATATATACAGGGAAGGAAAAATAAAGTGACATTTCCAAATGCTACAATCTGTCTTGAAAAAGAATGTTTTCCTGATTGTTAGAAAGAGGCTGTAGTCCTGCCTATTCCGAAAATTAACAATCCCGAAGAATATAAGGATCTGCGCCCAATCAGCATTTTGTCAGCTTTTTCAAAAGTGTTAGAGAGAGTAGTGGACAGGCAACTCCGGGATCATATAGTCCAATATAATTTACTACCAGAACTGCAATCTGGCTTTCGGCCATTGCACAGTTGCGAGACCGCGTTGCTTAATATAACTGACGATATTCATAGAGCTACAGATTAAAAACAAGCGACCGCCTTGGTACTACTGGACTTCTCTAAAGCGTTCGATACTATAAACTATGAAATTATGTTCTCAATACTGAAATACATAGGTTTATCGGCGACTGCAATCCAGTTCTTTAAAAACTATCTTTTGAACAGGTATACAAGAATAAAAATTGAAAATGAAATATCCGTTCCTCTGGAAGTGCCCAGTGGAGTTCCGCAATTCACATTCACTTTGTATACCTCTGATTTCAAAAATGTTATTAAAAAATGTAAAATCAGTTTCTTTACAGACGATACACAATTGTACCCTTCCTTCCTCCCTCATAACTCTGTGAACGCGATAACTGAACTCAACGAGGACATTGCATCACTAGTCAAACTGGCAAAAGACCACTCTCTGAATCTGAACGCGAAGAAAACTTTATTGCTAATCTTCGGATCACAAAATGTAAGATCACTAGTAGTAAACTTTCGGGTTACTATTGATGATCACATTATATCACCAAGAGATAGTGCAAAAAAACCTTGGTGTAACGTTTGACACACGGTTGAAATTTAAATGTAATGTGAATAGCCGCATACGACTTGCCTATATGAGCCTGAAGATGATCTACGCTAACAGATACTATTTAAATAAAAAGGTAAAAACCATTTTATGCGAAGTTCTGGTTCTTTCAAAATATAATTTTGCTGACTCTGTATATGGCCCTTGTATACCTAGATGCAGAAGATTTCCGCAGAATACAGGTAGTACAAAACAATTACCTGCGATTAATTTTTGGAATAAGACGAGGGCAACACATATCCTACAATCCGAAAGAAATAAATTGGTTGAATATGTCTAAAAGACGTCTACTGCACTCTGCTTGTTTATATCATAATATTCTGAGTACTAAAACACCAAGTTACCTGAGCATAAATATCACTTATAGAGCAGATGTACACAATCTGAACATACGGTTCAAATTAACACTTTACCCTCCTTCCCACAGGAGTGAACTCTTCAAAAGGTCTTTCTCATACCAAATAACGCTCGTATACAACTCTATTCCCAATGATATAAAATTGAACTCAAAATTGCAATTTAAAAAAAAATTCAAGAAACATCTATTATCGCAATGACATCAAAGAGATTGAACAGAACGATCAGCTCCATAAGTATAATAATAATAATAACTTTATTCACTGCAGTGTGATACAAGAAAGTACACCATGTTTGTAAATTGAGTTAATGGCAGTAAATAAATGGCATACACCCACAACAGGATAATATCCTGAGCGTGGGAATGGTATTCATTCATTTAGTAACCACTAAATATTCACGTATAAAATAATTTTCAATATAAAAGTTAAAATATAGTAATATAAAATTCTTTTGAATGCATATTCACAGTAGAACAATTTAAATGTACACTTACACCTAAAATTTTCGTTTTGGAGTTACAATATAGTTGAAATTATAGAAATATAAAATTCTTTTGAATGCATATTCACAGCAGAACAATTTATATATATATATATATATATATATATATATATATATATATATATATATATATAATTAAAACTTATATATATATAAACTTACACTTAAAATTTTCGTTTTAAATATATAAAATTTGAGCTATGTACTGTTTAGACTATAACAAGTATCATTACTGAACAGGAATTCATGAAGTTTAGTTAATGGAATTTCAGATATCCAATTTTTTATTTTTTTCTCGAACAGATTATATGACTTTAAATTTTTGAGGAATATTGGTAATTCATTGGACCTAGATAACTGAAACATTTTTGACCTATGTATGTATATGTATGTAACTAACATTAGCATCTCTTATTCCATTGGATAAGGTATTCATTACAATTAATAATTTTTTTCTCTGTTTAATTATGTATTAAAACTCAAAAGGAATTGAATATTTTTTTCAACCCAATGTTTTGTTAATTTGTTTTTTTAATTAGAATTAGTTTTTTTTGCGCTTAAGATGAAAAACAGGGGAGGTGCTCCAGCACCTCCATCTGATCTTCGGCGTTTTCCTGAATCTGTTTATGAGATTTCCTCAATTGAGGTTGATTATTTTCTTTTTTTTGTAAAAATGATTTGGGAAATAAAGTCCTTTTATTGTTTTTATTATTATATGTTTATAGTTGTTATCTAACCTTATCAACATTCCCATGCTAATTTCGATTAATGATCAATTCACGTTTTACAAGTTGTCACTACAAGAAGAATAATCAATAAATTCTGGATGCACCATCAGAATAATTCATAACTTTTCTAATTTCGACTTCCCACTGAAACTGCATACGTTCTAGTCCTGTTTTTCATATCAACTGCTTGTATTTCTGCTTACTAGAAAAGTGTCTGTTTTACGCTTTACGATTTAAAAATAATTAAAGGTAAATAAAGATTACTTTAAAAAAAAATCCTACTCATTTGTTACAGTTACAATTCACCGATTGAAAACCTTGTACCACGCCAACGCCTTTTATACAAGATAAACCCCTTCACGGAAGGAGTTTTCCAACTTACCTTTTCATTGTTTTCATGCTAGTGACTGTATACAACAGTTATTGTTGAAAAAGTTTATGCAACTCATGAACTGTTTGTATTTTGTGCATATTTCATCAAGTTGTTTTATGTTGAATGTGTGATGAGTTTTGACTTCTGATTAATGCGTATACAAAATCTTCAAGAAAAATACAACTTCAAGAAGGCGAACTTTCATTTACTTTATGAACTCTTGAGGGATTTTGATTGGTCGATGCTGGGTTCTTTCAATGATGTTAACGATTGTGTGACATATTTTTATCAAGTATTCTATAATATTCTTAACATATGTGTACCGAAATACAAACCGATTAAAACTAAAAAATAATTCCAAACTTGGTTTTCAGAAGAACTAAAATCAGACTTACGGGATAAAGAATTTTACAGGCGTAGGAAAAATAAATCGGAATATTATCTAACAAAATATAATACTTTGAGGGCAGAAATCAAACGAAAAATCAAAATTGAATACAAAAATTACCTCGAGAACATTCAAAACAACATTAAGGAAACCCCAAACCTATTCTGGAATTTCGTTAACAAACGAAGACAAACTAAATCAACTGAAACCTAATTTAAACTAACAAATAGAGAGGTGTCAGATCCAAAAATTATAACTGGTGAGTTTGAAGACTACTTCTCATCTGTATACGAAAATGAATCAACGTATGATCTCAGAGTAATAAGACAACTTTCTAACAATATACATTTCAATCATCAACAAAATATACATTTTGAAAAAATAACCCTTGAAGAGCTACAAAAGGCATTTCAAAAACTAAAACCAAAGAGATCGGCTGGCCCTGATAACATTCCCTGTTATATATTCAAGGCTTGCGGAGAATCATTACTTTATCCACTTCTCATAATTTTTAATAAATCATTGAGTACAGGAGTATTTTCAAAGGAATTCAGGTTATCAAAAATAACACCAATTCATAAAAATGGCGATAAAAAAATTATTAGTAATTATCGACTGGAGGCAGTACTCAACTGTATAGCAAAATTTTTCGAATTTGTCATACATGGAAAGTTATATGAGGCATTCAAAAATTATATTGTCACTGAACAACATGGCTTCTGTCGTAAGAGATCTATAGAAACAAATCAATTAACGTTTACAAATCAAATCATGAGCAATATTCACAAAGCACAAATCGATTGCATTTATACAGATTTCGCAAAAGCGTTCGATAAAGTCAATCATGACTTGCTGATAGCAAAACTTAAAAATTATGGATTGAGCATTCATCTTACAGAATTCTTTCTCTCTTATTTACAACTACGATCACAATTTGTTACTTTCAAGGGAGAGGCTTCACAAGTATTCTTAGCAGGCTTAGGAGTTCCCCAAGGATCGAACTTAGGACCACTAATGTTCCTCATGTTTATTAACGATTTGCCCAAGGAAGTTTCATCTGACTCCTTATTATATGCTGATTACTTTAAATTTTTTCGAAATATCACCGGCGTCAATGACTACTTGGAGCTTCAAAATGACTTAGACAAAATTTCAATATGGTCAGAAAAAAACAAGTTATTATTCAACCAGTCAAAGTGTAAAGTACTAACGTTTAGCAGAAACAGGAGCCCACAAGAGATCCACTTTTGACTTTAATGATTCTGAAGTGTTGAAACTCTTATGTTAGTCTATTACGAAGTAAGCTAGAGTATGCAAGCATAATATGGGACCCCCACAACAGTATCTCTGTCAAAGCGTTGAAACAATACAAAATAAATTTCTAAAATATTTATATTATAAAAAACATGGTGTCAGTCCTGATCATAATTCATATAATCATATACGAAAAGAATTCAACATAATTAAGCTAGATGTTAAAAGGCGTGTTAGTAACTTAATGTTTCTTTTCAAACTACTAAATAATTTTATTCACAGTAGTTATTTATTACAACAAATCAACTTTTATATTGGTCCGAGGGGAATGAGACCTCGGCAACAAACATTTCACACAAAAGGCAAGAGTTCTGTTGAAAGACTTTGTCACCTCTATAATAACATAGACTCAGTAGCAAGCTATGGTATATTCGATGTCAATCAGCGAAGATTCAAGTCCGAAGTAATGAAAATTGTCAACTCGTAACACACCACATGGGATCAAACTGACACATCTATCTTTCTTCATTTGTTTTTGTTTCCTCTTTTTCTTATGATTTGTACGGGCAAAATTAAAATGCTACAGTATGGTGATATAAATCCCTACAGTTCCAATTGTCAATAAAAAATGTATGATGTGCTTTATCATTGTTTTCTAGGCAATAATTAATTTTGTAGAAACATGTAATTTAGGCTAGTCCTGTTTGTTTCTTAATAAATAAATAAAAATGAAAAAGCAAAATGTTGTTCTCATTATGGCTGTCTACGTGGATAACTTGATAATCTCAACAAACACTCACGAAGTTTTTATTGAACTAAAAAGAATCTGACCATGAAATTTCAAATCAAAGATCTGGGACTATTATACTTTTAATCTGTGGTAGAAGTCCATTGTATCTCGAAGTGGAGTAGTATAGTTAAGCGATGCAACAAGAAAACACAAAGTCGTCTCCACAATTTATTTATTTATTTATTTATTACATTGTGGAGACGACTTTGTGTTTTCTTGTTGCATTGCTTATTATACTTTTGTTTGGGACTCGAGTTTGAACAAGATATATTATCGAACTCAGTAATAATTTCCCAAAGCAAATGTATCTCCGATGTTTTGTTCTAGAAGGTTTTAAATGCTGGAATTTAACCCAGTTTCTACTTTAATGGATTCGAATGTCAAATTAGTCAAGGCACGAAGGAAGAAGAGACTGAAATGATGAATGTTCCATATAGGTAAGCTGTTGGATCTCTTGTTTACAGCTGTTTCCACCCGACCAAACATTGCCTATGCAATCAGTGCTTCAAGCCAGTTCAGTAATAATCCAGGCATGATGCACTGGACAGCAGTTAGACGTATATTTAGATATCTGAAGAAAACTGCAAACTTTGCTTTGCTATTCAAGAAATCCGAGGAACAGTTACACGGCTACGGAGATTATGACTGAGGAAGTGACGTGACTGAAAGGAAGTCCTACACGAGATATGTTTTCCTTTTATCAGGAAGTGCTATATCTTGGGAAGCTAGAAAACAAAAATCTGTGGCACTTTCAAGTACCGAAGCAGAGTATATGGCATTATCTGAAGCTGCCAAAGAAACTGGTTATTTGAGAAAGGACCACGCACACATCTTATGGAAAAAAGTCTTTCGGTGAAAATGGCTGGATTTTTATTATGTTGTAGCTGGAGCCATCCTGAGTAGAGGTCTCCATTGGCCCAACTCGATTCTATGACCAGATTCGGCGCTAGAGGACGCTAAATCATTAATTTTGTGATTTTTGGAGAAATTCAGATGAATAAAAAATATCAATATCTCATTCAAATTCAATATTGTGTGCGACTAGACATTCCTAAAATCCGTGAGGAATACCTTTCCATAATAGAGAATAAAAATGCCACTGTTTTTCTACAGGTTATAGTCAACAACACACTCAACTCTTCAGTGAATAAATTCGTCTACAAGAATATAAGTTGATTGAGTTTATCATTGAGGATCAACCAGAATGGTTTGTTGATCGACCCAAATATATTGAAGCTATGAATGCAGAGTAATTGAAATAAGTAAGTGTCCACTGTACACAGGGTGGCTCATTAGTGTGAGGAAGTACAGTATCTTGCCTATCATGAGAAGTATGAAAAATAGTTTTGAGATGAAAGTTATACGGTTTACTTTGTTGCTTGATATAAAAATATTTCCGAAAATACAGAGTGTTTCTTCAAAGCGGGGCAACATTAAATTGACCACCCTGTAAATTTTCTCGACATTGAAATAAGCAAAACGTTTTACATACGAAGATATTTCCCTTTTTCGAAAATTTCGCGGTGTTGTAAAGTAACTGCTGGAAGAAAGAAAATCTTCGGAAAAACAGACCATGACAAATACCATAATAAATTCTTTATGAATAGAATTTAAACAAAACATTTGTGTCGTGCAAAAATTATGAACAATATACTTACGTTTCTAAAGGTTTTTTAATCAAGGGTTAATTGATATCTCCGTGCCTATGATTGAATTATCCTAGAATTCAGATGGGAAAAATCAGTTCAAATATATAGTGGACGGAAATATACTCAATATCCTCAAAACATTAGAAATATTTTTTTGGGTAATTCTCCAAATATATCGATATTTTATAGCTTGCTAAAGCTTACAAAAATACTAGATTAATTATATGGCGCCCTCTATCGCTGAACCTTTGAATATTACGACGTAGTTAGGGATATAAATTGACTTCAGATCTCTGTTGAGGATGAAGTCATGATTAAATACTCGAGAAGAGTAATAGCTTATTTCAATTTAATAGAGCCTTCCTTGTGTGAAACACTATGTATTTTAATTTGCATTTTGTTTTGAGAAATCATCATCAATAATAATTAACTTAATCAACTCATAATCTCGAAGGCGAATTCTTTCACCTAAACTTGAAAACTACCCTGCAGAATTTTTTTTGTGTTTCAGGATAATCATTCATGGTCTTACTAACGATCAGTTGAACAACATATGACTATCGATCACAAATAATATGTAAATGTTTTTCATTAATCTGAATTCACTCAAAAATGATAAAATTCGTTATATGGATTAATTACTTGTACATATAATATATCAAACACTCTGTATTCATAGCTTCATTGTATTTTGGTCGATCAACAAACCATTCTGATCGATCCTCAATGATAAACTCAATCAACTTGTTACCTCGTTGGCGAATTCACTTACAGAGTAATTGAGTATATTGTTGACAACCCTGTAGAAAAACAGTGGCCCTTTTTTATCCTGTATCATGGAAAAACATTTTTCGCGAATTTCAGGAATGCTCAGTCGCATAAAATATTGAATATAAATGAGATATTGATAATTTTTTATTATGCTGAGTTTCTCAAAAAATCACAAAATTCATGATTTGGCGCTCTCCAGCGCCAAATCTAGTCATACGATCGAGTTGGGCCAATGGAGACTTTTAGTCAGAATGGCTCCAACTACACCATATCAGAAATCCAGCCATTTTCACCGAAAGGCTTTTTCCCATAAGATGTGTGCGTGGTCCTTTTCTGTTGGAATTTGGTTTTCCTCTCGAACCAGAATATCCAACGATGCTTTATTGTGATAACCAAGGTGCACAAAAACTAATGAGCAATCTTGTTCATCATTCACGCACCAATCACATTGATATCCGTTATCACTACATCAGAGAAATATTCGAGAAAGGTCATGTAGATGTTTAATATATTTCGACTCACGATATGGTGGCTGATATCTTCACGAAGGCAATTTCTAGACCAGCGTTTGAGAAGCATTTGAAAATACTTAGGATCGGTTCACCACGTTGAGATGGGGTGTTGAATAACTAATGCAACTCATGAACCGTTTGTATTTTGTGCATATTTCATCAAGTTGTTTTATGTTGAATATGTGATGAGTTTTGTCAATAATATTTATGGAGTTACTGTCACGAAATATATTTTTCCAAAAAGTAGTGTCCCCAATTATTCCACTGAATAACCAACAGTTATTTATTGAAAAATATTAATATAGTTGTTGTACCCAGAGCACAAGGGAATTGTCACGGTTCCTGTTCTGGTTGATGGGTATCTCCCAAGCTTTGGTTAAGCCCCACGTCTTCATGTCGTGGATATTTCTGGTACTATGGCTCCAGTATGGTTCATTTGTGTAGACTACCTGGTCTTGCCTGATGAATTGCTGATTGACGTTAGAAAAGATGAAGCCTTCGTTGAAAGTCTTTGTAGACTCTCTTCCCTCATCACTCCATTCCTAGCTGGCCCTGGATCGAGTCCCAAATCTTCACGGTGGTGTCACCAGAGCAACACCTTTCAGTCACATTTTTTTTATAGGATGAAATCTATTTTTAAGTATTAATTCTTATTTAATATTTATATTCTCAAGTTGGAGTTTATATCTTTCAACGACTGTCTGTAAACCATCACATAGTACTATGCGGTGGAAAAATTGATTTCCTATTAAAATCTTACATGTAATAAATTCAACCTCCTATGCAACAGATATCTAATATTGGATATTATTAGAATCACAGTCTTATTTTGGGAAACTGGTACTCTGTCCAGTGAAGATTCATTCATATTAAATGTTTGTTTGTTTATATATGTTTCAGTTATTTATTGATTGACACTCATCAACTTGACAACATCGTATGGTAAATTCTCTTATAGTTTTGGGTATAACATCTAGATAGTCGTTATTCGGTTGCTCA
Organism: Chrysolina oricalcia; assembly: GCA_944452925.2. Lineage (NCBI taxonomy): Eukaryota > Metazoa > Arthropoda > Insecta > Coleoptera > Chrysomelidae > Chrysolina > Chrysolina oricalcia. The sequence goes on from OX101820.2 coordinate 28,460,925, forward strand.
ACTTTCCAAGTAAGTACTCTTTGACATTGTCATTGACATTTAAATATTAAAATAAGAGGGGGCTTACTTTTGTGACCATTCTGTTACTGTTCAATGGTGTAATTCTGGTTTAAACGAACCCATAGTGCCAACCAACGAAGAGCTGCCATCTGCATTGCTCCTTTTCATTAAACTTTTCAGAAAATAGGGTTGCAATATGGAGAAAAAAATATATAATGTTATTTTAAAATGGTTGATATTGCTGAACAAATTTTCACAACAATTTAACAAATAAGATTGCTGTACTCTCGTAACAAATTCATAGATAGATAGATAATTCATTTCCTTATTTAACATTACAGAGTAGAAGAACATTACACATTGTGATGTAACAAAGAAAACCTCACAAAACAGAATGGATGAAAGTACATAATGCAATCATTGCAGAATTGATAGATTACATATTAAATTGAAGATTTGTATCGTGGTTTTTTATACATTCAAAACAACATTAAGAGGTAAAATAGCACTAGTTGTCACCAAGTGAGTCCATAAATGATTCACTGGAATCATCAATCTTGTAGGCGGTAATAATTTTGATAAACAACTTTTTCGTAATGTTTTTTTCAAATTTCCAGTGGTAGTTTCCTCATATCTCGAGGAACCAATTTAAAGTCTTCAAATGAAAGTAAATTCCAAATATATATATATATATATATATATATATATATATATATATATATATATATATATATATATATATATATATATATATATATAGCGCCAACTATCAAACTGAGGACACACCGTAGAATCAACGTTGCGAGGACCACTGGAAGGAAAGGTGCTAGACACTTGTCATAGCCTTTTCTGTTCTTGTTCAGAGTGGGGGGCACCAAGATTCTCTAATATACGCTTGAATTACTGAACACTTCAAATTTGTTTTTTACGAGTATATCGGAACCAAGTGAGGACCATACTACCGTGATATCATTGAGAGGTCCGTTTATTTGTCTGCAGAATCCTACCAAACTGAGGTCCGTATAACCTAATTATTAGTATGAGGTGTATAAAGTGAGGACCACTGAACGTTGCCAAGTTTCACAAATTTCTCTTCACATACGATCGGCACTTTTGCGGTACATGTGACAGTAAGTACAGACAAGCAAAAATTATAGTTATTGATAGAAATGGATTAGGCAATCCAGACTTTTGCATTCAACCTATACAATAGGTATAATCGTTGCAAAGTATCTAACAGAAAACAACTACTGTCCCCTACGACAATTGAGTTAAAACTGATAGATTCTTGGCAAAGTATTCTACAAGAACTACTTTGCAATATTATCCCAATCTCAACGCCAAAACATGTCTCAACCCACATGGTTTTGCCGATCATCAGTGTATCTAGTTGTTTTCTGTTGCCGTCGATTATACGTATTGTATAGGTTGACTGCAGAAGTCTGGATTGCCTAATTCATTTTTATTATCAGTTTGATGAGCTTCTGCCAAGTAGTGTTATCAAATATTTTCTTCCGAAAATTATGATTGTTAGTCAGTACTGCATTGTATATGGTAACAATTCTGGCAGTTTATACGTCAACGGAAGCAATATTCAGTATTATTTCGGACGAAGTTCGATACGGAGAGTATAATGAAAATCATATGAAATAAATAAAAATATTTACATATCGTGAGTCGCAGAAATTTTACATATTTGTAAGTCGCGACTGAATTCCTGGATGAGGGGTAATTAATGCTTGGAGGGCACCATTCGTTTGGTGGGACAGGAGGATTCTTATGCTGTTCGACGAACCCTAGCACTGAAGATATGCAAAAATCCTGAAACCTGTCTGCAGATGGTCATTTGAAATCAAATGATAAAAACAATAATAAATCGTCTTTATATTCTTCGGTACGAAATAGGCGAAGTTTAGTTTAGGGCACTCTTACACTTAACCTAAGTAGTACAAATGAGAGATGAAATATAAGTAGAAAAGTCATTCATGGGGTGGAGCAAAACAAAATATATAACCATTACAAAGCAGTAGTGCTTAATCAAACATATAACTTTGAGTAAAAGAGTCTCTTAGGGTATTTACGAAATTTGGCTTTCAATTTCTTTTTTCATATCAATATAATTGAATGTGATTGACAAAAACGGAAAAATAGAATTCAGTGGCTTGGTAGTTGAAGTATGAGGCATAATATCCACTATTTGATCAAAATTAGCACTTGAAATTGTGACCGCTTTGAGGAACGTTGCAGAAATAGATGCCAGATATAATTCAATATCCGTTAGGGAAAGAAAATCTTTTCTGTCAGATATTTGCCACTTTGTGGGAATGTGTGGAAAAAGAGGTATTTCGATTTTGTTTCATCCAATAAAATTCAGTAATTAAAGGCATGGTATGTTTTTGAATTTTGTCAGGATGGATCATAAAACAAATACAACGATGTATTTGCAGAATATAAAGAACTGTTGTAATTGGACTGTATCGAGTAATTCATAAAGAAATATATATTCAGTATCTGTATAGTGTCATTTGTGAAATCTGACAAAGTCAAATCACCCCCCTTTCCAAAAAACTTTCTTCAAATATCTGACAGAAAACAATTACTTTCCCAGCCAATACTGCGCGGATTTTTCAATATTTTCATGTTCCATAGAAGTTAGCGAGTTTCTGAGCGACTAAACGATTGTCGTTTCTTTGGACAGAATCTAAAATTTTCAGTGTGTGTTTGGGGGCTGCACTCCTCATATGGAAACTGTCTCAACTGAGTAAAAATTTTGACGTAAAAAGTTCTCTCTGTCTGATAATCGAATAAGTGAGGAATATAAGGCAACCCTCTGACAAAAGACAAGTGCTTTACTGGCAAATACAGCGTTGGATGATGAATCATATTGACTTCCCTTCGATTTACATTATACTAAAATCTGCGAGACAATCGAATCAGAATCGATTAAATTAGTCCATCTGAAAGAAAGATTGATGAATAGATGAAGGTTCATAAAAAGATAGGAGAATAGGTGAAACAAAGAATAAATGTATTCGACAAAATATTTAATAAGAAAGAGAAATAACAAGTGATAAACAAATAAAAAAATCTGCATTGTTCACAATGAGCGCTTGTCAACAAAGAAACAAGGTATCCAGCCATACCAGGACGGTGCTCATTGTCTTAATCCTATACGAAAGGAATAAACATACCTAACATGACAATTCGTGACAACATAAATAGAAATGAAATATTTTAAAAAGGCACAGATTCCCTTACTTATCTGGAACACCGCAAAAGGGTTGGTGAACTGTCTTCCTTCTTGAGACGTTTTGATAACCCAATCTCTTCTGAACTATCTTTGGCCGTTTCACCTTTATCAGTTCCATCAACAAGTTCAGTCATCACACCTATTGTTGTCACCTTTGATACTGCCGTCTATTCACCAGGACTCATTCTTTCAAAGAACGGCGAAGATTTGGAATGTTCAACCTACACACTCCAAATGTTCAAGAGGAACCCCAATTCCTAGTTACTTCATCTTGATTCCGAAGATGTTCTCGAAATTTTACAGGTGTTTGTTTCTCTTTGAAACCAGAAGAAAATAGAATCAACAAATGAATATATAATCGTTAGTGGTAAACAGCGAAATAACAAAAAAAAACTTCAATTTGTAGACGCTAAAACGGAAAAAAATTATTCAAAAGGTTTTTGGTACTCAAATGCACGAAAGGTGAAAATTATTGCATTAGATGTGTGATATAGCAAAAATAACAATCCCTAGCTTTTGAATGTGTTACTCACAGAATAACCGACGTAACACATCTGAAGCACTTTTTTTTCAGTGTATTCAATAGCAGTTTTAAAATTTTCTTTCTCTCAATGTTATTCATTCCTTTCCAGTGAATTTGAATAAAAACTTGTCTTTAAATGTTTTTTCTTTGTATTTTTGTCATAAGTAATCAGATACTCCTCGTTCTGTTCATTTCCATAAGAGCATCAGTATACCAGGGCTTCTTGATACTCAATATTGTGTATTCTAACTCTTCGATCCGATGAGCATCCAATGATCGATTGAATCATGAATCGTTTTGTCATAATTCACGATCTCTGACTTCAAAAACCTACACATCAACTTTGAATGAAAACGAACAATGGTCACAGAAACTCCGCAATCCTGACACCTCGAAAACTCCCACATAGTATTTCTGGATCAGATGATAATTGCAAAACTCGTTGGCCAAATTGTAGCTGCCAATTCAAATTCAAAAATTTTCATAATCTCTTTTCTCGAAAACTCAACTCACCAATTTTGACCAGAATGGTGTCATAATCACATAACACGTTTGTCATCTTGAATTCATAAATAAAAAAAAATCCTAAACTCTGACCCCAAACATCTTTTCATACTAAAATTGAATGAAACTGACCAATAACACCAAGCTTGTCCACCGTCTTGAATTTACCAATTTGGACCTAAAATTCATAATCTGAAATATCCCCCAAGTAATAATATAATAATAATAATGTTTATTCTTCTTAATGAAATAATCAACAATATAATTGTAAGATTACATGTATACAAACTATTTAAAATTTGACAGTTAAAACAATTCTGAAATCACAGAACAAACATAAAATCCGCTGTAACCGAAGTTGTGCGCGGTTTTGATTTTGGTTCATTGTGCCGATTATGAATAGAATCGTACCATAATCCCAAAGCTCGCATTCTCCATCTTGATCTCATATTCCAAAATACTCAGTATTCCAATTTTGTATAGAATCAGACCATAAGAACAGAATTCGCAATTTGCCATCTTGAATTCATTAATTTGATATTAATCCATTATTTCCGACCAGTTTTTCTAAAAGACGTTCAATCCCGCATTGTCACATTCCAAATTTCTATTTGATCGGTCCACTAGAAGTGGGTCAAAATTCACTTTCTATTAGACCGTCAGCCCTCTGCCATATTGCCTAATGATTTTATAAGGTTTTCCCTTCAGGGTTTTGGTAGTTGTGAATATAATGATCAATGAACAAGCAAAATTTGCGCATATACGTGGAATAAAACAATAACAATAATTATTGTTGTAATTATATTATATTATAATTATATAACGATAATTGTATTATAATTATAAATTTCATCATACTTTATTTTCCCAAAGACATGCAAAAACACGTATAGATTCAAAATTACCCTACTTCTCAACACAATTGAGGGCATATGGTGTCCTTCGGACCAACGCGACATGTATGCCGATCGGTTTCCGTCTGATTTTCATTCGATGAAATATCGTTTGGTAGTATGCTTGGCATACGCTAAAATATCATCAAAATACGTGATTTCTTCATGCAATCCACAATAATCAACTAGTTTCTGACAAATTCTATACGTGTTTATGCATGTATTTCAGAAAAAACTAGTTATTATTATTATCGCTATGTTCCACGGGCAAGCGCTAAGTTTGCTGGTTCATTGATCATTATATTTATAACTACCAAAACCCTACATGGTAAACGTTGTGAAATCATTATACATTTTGGCAGCGGGCTGACGAACTATAAATTTCACCAGATAGTACGGATGAGTGAATTGACACATAAACAGACAAGCGGACGAGTGTAAAAGCAGCATCGGCTTTCCCACCAACGGTTTTTATTTTTGCTTATGTTATTCAGAAATATCCATTGCTCGAGGTTTTTCGACGGAAATGTATTATTCCAAACTTGCTGATAACGTTCTATATAATGTTGTTGAGGGGTAGCTGTTGAATCACGAATTATTTTGCAGTATAAAACATATTCAACAGACATAGTATAATTCATTTCTGTAGAAAAAACAAACAACGGATATTTTAACTGTTTCACGAGTTTTCTACTTCAGAGGGTTGTTGAGGGATAGTTTTCGATACACAAATTATTTTGCGCCATAGAACGTATTCAGTAGGTGTCGAATAATTCATTTCCGTAAGGGTTATTGAGGGATAGTTTTTCGTTCACAAGTTATTTCATCCTATAAAACGTATGCAACAGGAGTGGATTAATTAATTTTTTTCAAAAAACCTCGAGTCAGGGTACTTCAACTGGTTCAAGATTTTTCTACTTTCGGAGGGTTTTTGAGAGGTAGTTTTTGGTTCACGAATTATTTCACTCCATCGAACGTATTCAGCAGGTGTTCTCATTTCTCAAAAAAAACAAACAACGGGTATTTTAACTGTTTCACGATTTTTCTAAATCGGAGGGTTGTTGAGGGGTAGTTTTCAATACACAAATCATTTTACGCTATATAATGTATTCAGTAGCAATCTCGTGCAATGGATATTTCAACTGTTTCAAAAATTTTCTACTTCGGTGGGCTGTTGAGGGTTATTGTTTGGTTCACAAATTATTTCACACCATGAAACATATTCAGCAGGTGCGGAATATTTAATTTTTATCAAAAAACCTCGAGAAACGGGCATGTCAACTCTATCAAAAATGTTCTACTTCAGATGGTTGTTGAGGAGTAGTTTTTGGTTCACAAATTATATCACCTCATAGTACGTACTGAGCCAGTGAATAATAGTTAATTTCCGTCAAAAAAACTTCGAGCAATGTGTATCTCAACTGCTTTAAAATGTTTCTACTGCAGAGGGTAGTCGAAGGGTCGTATTTGATTTACAAAATAAGTTTTCCTTATAAAACGTATTTAACAGATGTAGAATAATTTATTTCCATCAAAAAACCTCGAGCAACGAGAATTTCAATTCTTTCGAGATTTATCACTCTTGGAGGATTGTTGAAGGGTAGTTTTCATTTCACAAATAATTTCACCCTATATAACGTATTCAACAGGTATAGAATAATAAATTTCTGTCAAAAAATCTCGTGCAACGGAAATTTCAACTGGTTCAAGAATTTTCAACTTAGGAGGGTTGTTGAGGGGTAGTTTTTGATTCACAAACTATTTTATTCTATACACCGTATTCAGCAGGTGAAGAATAATTCATTTCCGTCAAAAAAACTCGAGCAACGGGCACTTCAACTGTTTCAAGATTTTTCTACTTCGGAGTGTTGTTCAGGGGTAGTTTTTGATCCACAAATTTTGACACCCTATAGAACATACTCAGCAGGTGAAAAATAACCAATATCATTCAAAAATATCGAGCGACGGGTATTTCGAATGTTTCAAAACTTTTCCAGTTCGAAAGGTTGTTGACGGGTAGTTTTAGGGTTAATTTTCATTTCACCCTGTGCAACATATGCAGCAGCTATAGAATAATTCATTTCTGTCAAAAAAACTCAAGCAACTGGCATTTAAACTATTTCAAGAGTTTCCTACTTCGAAGGGTTGTTGAGGGGTAGTTTTCGATCCACAAATTTGTTACCATATAGAAAATATTCTGCAGGTGAAAAATAAATTATTTCTGTCAAATAATATCGAGCAACGGGTATTCTGAATGTTTCAAGATATTTCCACTTTGGAGGGTTGTTGAGGGGTAGTTTTTCTTTCACAAATTATTTCATTCTATAAAACGTATGCAACAGGAGTGGAATAACTAATTTCTTCCAAAAAACCTCGAGCCACGGGTACTTTAACTGTTTCAAGATTTTTCTACTACCGGAGGGTTGTTGAGTGTTAGTTTTTGGTTCACAAATTATTTAACTTCATAGAATGTATTCAGCAGGTGTAGACTATTTTATCGCTGTCAAAAAACGTCTAGCAACAGGTTTTTCAAGTATTTCAAAAAGTTCTACTTCGGAGGGTTGTTGCGGGGTAATTTTTGTTTGACATATCATCCCACTCTGTGAAACGTATTCAGCAGGTATAGAATAACTCATTTCTGCAAAAAAATCACTAGCAACGGGTATTTCAACTACTTCCAGATTTTTCTACATCGGAGGGTTGTTGAGGGGTAGTGTTTGCTTCACAAATTATTTCATCCAATAGACCATATTCAGCAGTTGTTGATTGATTAATTTCTGTGAAAAAAACCTCTAGCAACGGGCATTTGAAATATTTCAAGATATTTTTCATTTCGGAGGGTTGTTGAGGGGTAGTTTTCGATTCACAAATATTTCACCCTATGGAAAGTATTCAGCAGGAGAAGAATAATTCATTTCTGTCAGAAAAACCTCGAGCAACGGGTATTTCAACTGTTTTAAGTTTTTTCTACTTCGGAAGATTGTTAAAGGGTAGTTTTTGGTTCAAAAATTATTTCACTCTATTGAATGTATTCAGCAGATGTGAAAAAAATAATTTTCGTCAAAAAACCTAGAGAATTCGGCATTTCTATTGTTTCAAGATTTTTCTACATCGGAGGGTTGTTGAGGGGTAGTTTTCGATTCACAGATTATTTAACCCTATTGAAAGAATTCAGCAGATTCAGAATTACTCATTTACATCCTTGAAAAACAGGGCAATTTGAATAAAAACTTGCAAAAGTAGAGAAAATGAGGTGAAATATAGTGATACTCATTACCTAATAAACATCAATGTGTTCAGCGTAACACGATATGTTGCCACATTTTCGGACCTCACTCAGTGCTGACCATATAATCCCACAAGGAACGGAATACGCACGTACAGAAAATATACATTCTCAGCAGCGCCTTCAAGTGGCAAATCCCCAAACTTCAATATACGATTTTTTCTATATTCCTACCAAAGTGAGGACCACATATTTCACGCGATATTTCAACTAACAGTAGTGAATGCACAAAAAGGAACGAAACACTATATCTGTCTCACTTAGAACGATTATTAGGTTAGTCAGTGAACTTGTACAGAGGAGGATCCTCCACATGGAACGGCAGAAACGTTGTGAGGTCCGTATACGGACCTCACTTCGACATGGTCCTCACAACTTCCGTATTTTTTGCACAAGCGGACCTCACTTTATACGTTGGTCAAATATATATATATATATATATATATATATATATATATATATATATACAGGGTGTTAATTAAGTACGTTGACAAACTTTGGGAGGTGATTCTTTGAAGGTTTTCAGGACGAAATGTTCATATAAACATATGTCCCAAACGGCTTGGTTTTCGAGATAAAGGGTGATAAAAATAAATTTTTTTCAAGATTTTTTAGAGTTAACTTCGACATTTTCTACAATAATCAGTTCAAATTAGGCAAGTACAATCCATTCAATAGTACGCACGATACAAAATAATGCATTTCTCAAATAATTCACAGGGTCCTCCTTTTTTCAGAGTCAAGCTTTGTTCAACCCTTCAGAATTTTTTTTACCGCCGCCAATGACATATGAGAAAGGAATAATGAATGTTGTTTCATTTAACATCTTTTTGCTCTCTTGATGTTTTTCATTTACTTGTACGGTTCAGGAGTTACAATGAAAATATTAACGCAAACATTTTCCAGTAACGCATAACATAAAGAAATTTGATAAGCAAATAGTCTAACAAACTTGAAGGGTGATTCTTTGAAAGGTTTCAAGATGAAAAGTTCATATAAACATGTCCCAAGCGGCTTGGTTTTCGAAGTACAGATCAAAATACATTTTTTAGGAGTTTTTGGAGTTTACTTCGGAATTTTCGACAATAATCGATCCAAATTAGTTCAAATTGGACAAGTACAATCCATTCAATAGTGCGCATGATATAAAATAATTCATTTCTCGAAGTGTCATTGCCACTCTCCAAAGATTAGCGCGTGACGCAATACGTCATTTTGTTCTCATTACACAAATAGCTATTTTCTGCTCGTGTAGAGAAAATGTAATGTTATGGAGCTCCCATACATTTTTTACCATAACTCAGGTTGAATATGTATTGCACAAAGTTAATTATGGCAAAATAATTTTGGACATTTTCAATAGTGAATAACTTTATTATCAAATACTAGAGCAAAGTAACATAAATTCCCTAGGAATAAAATTAAGTTCAGAAAAGGACCATTATTGAAATTGATATGTCAGAGCAGCTGCTGGAAATGGCCACCGCCAACTTCAATGCATGCGTTTATGCGCCTAACCATAGACTGGCGGACACGCTCAAAAATACCAGGAGTGTTTCTTATAATTCCGCATGACTCCTGTATGCGATTCCTCAGGTCTTCTTCACTTTGAACTGGAGTTCGGTACACTAATGATTTAAGGTGCCCCCAGAGGAAAAAATCAAGTGGATTCATATCGGGTGACCTTGGTGGCCAAAGTTGTGGCCCACCACGCCCAATCCAGCGATCAGAATAATTCTCATCTAAATATTGGCGTGCAACCAATCTGAAGTGTACTGGAGCACCATCATGCATAAACCAAATTCCAATTCTTTCCCTCAGTGGGATCTCTTCTAGGAGTCCAGGTAAGATGAATTCAAGAAAATGTCGATAATGGTCACCATTGAGTCTATGAGGCAGAAAATGTGGCCCGATAAGGAAATTCCCTACAATTCCAACCCAAACATTCACAGAAAACGTCTCTTGAAAATGGTTTTCAATCACGGCGTGTGAAAATGGTTTTCATCAGCCCACATATGATTGTTGTGAAAATTAATAATGGCTTTACGGGAAAAGCATGCCTCATCGGTGAATAACACTTGAGATAAAAACCATGGATTTTCCAACAATTTATTTCGAATCCAAGTGCAAAAAGTTAATCTCTTTGGAAAATCCCTTGGCAGAAGAGCTTGAACACGCTGTATGTGATAGGGATAAAGTTGTTGCTCTTTTAAAATTTGCCATACCAATACATGGGTTACGTTAAACTGTGCCGCAATTTGTCTTGTACTGGTGTCTGGATGCTGCTCAATTTCGTTAAGTACAGCTTCTTCTATCTGAACTGTTCTAACTCTCCTGGGTCTTCCTATGAGAACAGCATACCTCTTGAAAGTACCCGTTTCACGAAGACGGGAGTGAATATTGATGAACATTTGTGTGCTGGGAATATGACGTTGTGGAAATCTTTCTAGATACATTCGTCTGGCGGCACGAGCGTTACCATCAGCCATTCCATACATTAAGTGCATGTCTGCCATTTCTGAATTTGTATATTCAACCATTTTATCCAAAGGAACATTGAATGAATCTGCTTTATAGCTTGCACTAATGAAGAATTAACAATGAGACAGTTTCTCAACTTTCGATAACTGTCAAGTTGTTGATATTTAAATTAATGAATTAATATCAAAGCCCACTTTGCTATTTTTATGAATTCAAATTGATTACAAAATTTCTGCGTTACTGCAGAAGAAAAAACAAACCGAAATTTCTGATGAAATAATGTACTCCGTACGGAAACAAAAATTTGTTTGATTTAGTTTTTCGGAGTTATGACCAGAGATTCATAAATGAAAATCAAATGTGTAATGATCTGCGACTATTAGATAAACCCTATTAACTATCTTCCATTACAGGATTACCTTTCGGAAGTTTTTTATGTTGAAAAGGAAACGTTCAATTGAAAACTAAAAAATATCTTTTTTCAAAATAACAAAAAATTTGTATGAGTTCTCTATCAAGACTGATGGGTAAAAACATTTTTAATCAAATATCTCAATGAAAATGCACATTTTTACCATCAGAATCTTCAGGTTGAAGGTTAAGGTTTTCCCAATATCAGTCAGATCTAGTTTAATATCCAGCGTACCGCAGTGACGAGTAGTTTTCTGTTAGATATCACAAAAAGCAATCACATCTTTACAATAACAAGCTTTTATTTAGCTTCACTTGTAACTAACTAACAAACAATTTAATAAAAGTTGAATTTGACCCACTTCTAATACTCCGATTAATTTGAAATTTGGCAGGTTTCCGTAATTCCGGTGACAATGCATTAAAAAAATGTTTGTTAAAAAACAAAATGGCGGCTCCAATATGGCGGACGAGTTTTGTGATTATGATCCGATTCTGTTCAAAATTGGTATGTGATGGTTTTTGGGTTGGAGATTTTCAGTTTCACATAAAAAATAAACTAAAATGTTAAAAATGAAAATTATAAAAAGAAAACATTTTAAAGTTTTTATACAATACACTGAAATGGAAAAAATAATTCATTTCATTGTTTGATCTAGGTAATCTTGTACAGAAAGATTTTGATACTCACAGAATAACCTACAAAAAATGAAACAAATTATTTTTTCATTTTCAGTGCATTTGGATAAAAGCTTGTCTTTATATTTTTTATTGTATAATTTTTATTCATCGTAGATTTTTCTAATTCTGAAAAAATATTTCCATCAATTTACAATAATTGAAAATGTTTAATTTTCAAATTTTCTAATGTTATGCCACACTGGAAAATGTTTAAATTAATATTTTCAGTATAGCCCCTGAACCGTACAAGTAAATGAAAAAATGCAAGATATCAAAAAGATGTTAATGAATTTTTTTAATGCATTGTCACCGGAATTACGGAAACCTGCCAAATTTCAAATTAATCGGATTTGAACTAATTTGGATCGATTATTGTCGAAAATTTCGAAGTAAACTCCAAAAACTCCTAAAAAATGTATTTTGATCACCCTGTACTTCGAAAACCAAGCCGCTTGGGACATGTTTATATGAACTTTTCATCTTGAAACCTTTCAAAGAATCACCCTTCAAGTTTGTTAGACTATTTGCTTCTCAAATTTCTTTATGTTATGCGTTACTAGAAAATGTTTGCGTTAATATTTTCATTGTAACTCCTGAACCGTACAAGTAAATGAAAAACATCAGGAATGCAAAAAGATGTTAAATGAAACAACATTCATTATTCCTTTCTCAAAATATGTCAGTGGCGGCGGAAAAAAAATTCTGAAGGGTTGAACAAAGCTTGACTCTGAAAAAAGGAGGACCCTGTGAATTATTTGAGAAATGCATTATTTTGTATCGTGCGTACTATTGAATGGATTGTACTTGCCTAATTTGAAATGATTATTGTAGAAAATGTCGAAGTTAACTCTAAAAAATCTTGAAAAAAATGTATTTTTATCACCCTGTATCTCGAAAACCAAGCCGTTTTGGACATATATTTATATTAACATTTCGTCCTGAAAACCTTCAAAGAATCACCTCCCGAAGTTTGTCAACGTACTTAATTAACACCCTGTATATGCTGAATACTTGTTTCAAGGAGCAATAAATGTTCCAGTGACTGTAAAACATTCGAAAATAATCCTTTAGGAACTCACCATACCTCTATAGATTGTATGGCATATGTCCGACAGAAAACAACTACTTCTCTGGCTAATACCTCGACAGATATTGAATTATATCTGTCAGACATATGTGCAAAGATCCTTACTTTGAAGGAACAACTTTGCAAGAGCTCTCAGAGACAGACAGCAGGACACCGCCTGATCCAAACAAGGAACCAACTGCAGACCGGTTTCGGGATGAAGTCCCTCATCAGTGCAGTCCTGGTTATCACGGTTGTATACACGCGGGGGCCCGGTGCCCGTCATCGTTCGCCGGGATGAACACTGCAATCGCTTACAGGATCCACCACGGCAACAGATTAGAGAGCGCTCCAGAAGGACATTTCGGGTGCGAAATGGTATATGCTGAATACTTGTTTCAAGGAGCAATAAATGTTCCAGTGACTGTAAAACAGTCGAAAACAATCATTTAGGAACTCACTATACCTTTGTATAGATTGTATGGCATATGTCCGAAAGAAAACAACTACTTCTCTGGCTAATACCTCGACAGATATTGAATTATATCTGTCAGACAAATGTGCAAAGATCCTTACTTTGAAGGAACAACTTTGCAAGAGCTCTCAGAGACAGACAGCAGGACACCGCCTGATCCAAACAAGGAACCAACTGCAGACCGGTTTCGGGATGAAGTCCCTCATCAGTGCAGTCCTGGTTATCACGGTTGTATACACGCGGGGGCCCGGTGCCCGTCATCGTTCGCCGGGATGAACACTGCAATCGCTTACAGGATCCACCACGGCAACAGATTAGACAGCGCTCCAGCTGAATCTTGTGATAAAATGACAAAGAAGTAATTTTCTTTAGAGCATCGCAGAAAAGTTCACGAATGTTTTTTCATAAATATTTTCATTGCCGATTTTTCTCTGGATTGTCTTCAGTCTATTCACTGTTCACTTTTTTACTGTCAACCTGTAGATTTGCCGAAAATATTTTCCCCAGTTTTGCCCCTTCATTACATAACTGTGCCATACATTTAGCTATTTTGTTCTAGAATTATACAACTTATCGTAAACATTTTTCACTGATAAATAATTCCACAAATTATTCTGTACATTTCTTCAATTTGTTACGGGTTTATTTTGCACTAGAAAACCCTTTCTGTTTTAATACAATAACATCAGAAATTATCTGTCATTGATATACACTTTCCACTCTGTACGCCACTGTATCAAAATGACAACTTGATCGTTGTCATGTAAAGCTTGTTCCGAATGTTAGTACTTACCTTTGCTGTACTAGTTCGAGCGGACATGAACCGGCCTTAAGCTAATGACAATTATCAGTTGTTCTATTTTACGGTATGACAGTGTTGTTTTGTAAACATACTTTTGGTTAGTCTATTATTTTGTATTAAGAACACAAAACCGTAACATTCCTACTCTATCTCTATCTTGTGTCATCGAGGTACCTACTTCACATTCGAATACTTGACCTTTTGTTTGTTTGTTTGTTCTTTTCATAGCTCCTAGTAGCTCGAGGTAGTTCCTGGACTGTTCCCACCGAACACTAATGAACAAGAAAGCGCCTTGTCAGATATTGACAGTTTTGACTTTGACGTCTGAGATATATTTTCCTCTTCCTTATTTGATATTGATGAGTGACTGACCTATTATGAAGATTTCCAATTAAAGTTTGATCATCGTTGATGGATCTTGGGAAAATTCATATCAGGAGAGTTTCTCATATTGTTTGCGAATTTTGACGCTATATATTTTTGAGAAATCTCCGTTCGCTTTGCGGATTTTTGAGGTTAGAAGTCGCTTTATCATTGTGTGATACCACTGGAACGAGAAACTCGCTATCAGACAGCAAACAGACCATCAAAGCTGTTATCAGAACCCTCCCACTTAATAGAGGTTAGTATTTGCATTTGGGCTCTACTTATGGCCCCATACAAGTGTAATCAGAAGTCAGACTGGTATTGTTCATTCTAGGGTGCTCCTCTACGACTACCACTTTGGTAGTGCTCCACTACGGTTTATTGCTACTACTCTGCCACCGTTTATTGGAGTTCCACTCATGTGATTGTTTCACTGTTCCACTGCTGTGATTGTTTCTGCTCGACTGTGGTTGTCCCGCTGTATATCTGTTGTTCAGCATTCCTTCGCTATTCGTCCCAACTGTACATGTACTTTGATTGATTGTGTCGTACCCACTGTGCACCTGTATACACCAAGGCACTGATGAACTACAACCACAATAATTGGTGAACTGAATATCTACATAGTAGTTTTTTCATAAATATTTTCATTGCCGATTTTTCTCTGGATTGTCTTCAGTCTATTCACTGTTCACTTTTTTACTGTCAACCTGTAGATTTGCCGAAAATATTTTCCCCAGTTTTGTCCCTTCATTACATAACTGTGCCATACATTTAGCTATTTTGTTCTAGAATTATACAACTTATCGTAAACATTTTTCACTGATAAATAATTCCACAAATTATTCTGTACATTTCTTCAATTTGTTACGGGTTTATTTTGCACTAGAAAACCCTTTCTGTTTTAATACAATAACATCAGAAATTCTCTGTCATTGATATACACTTTCCACTCTGTACGCCACTGTATCAAAATGACAACTTGATCGTTGTCATGTAAAGCTTGTTCCGAATGTTAGTACTTACCTTTGCTGTACTAGTTCGAGCGGACATGAACCGGCCTTAAGCTAATGACAATTATCAGTTGTTCTATTTTGCGGTATGACAGTGTTGTTTTGTAAACATACTTTTGGTTAGTCTATTGTTTTGTATTAAGAACACAAAACCGTAACATTCCTACTCTATCTCTATCTTGTGTCATTGAGGTACCTACTTCACATTCGAATACTTGACCTTTTGTTTGTTTGTTTGTGTTTGGTTCTGAGATTGAGAGGATGGCGTTTTCATCTTGGTTTGGTTGGCAACACTGAATCTTAAGGTGTTCTTTTCATAGCTCCTAGTAGCTCGAGGTAGTTCCTGGACTGTTCCCACCGAACACTAATGAACAAGAAAGCGCCTTGTCAGATATTGACAGTTTTGACTTTGACGTCTGAGATATATTTTCCTCTTCCTTATCTGATATTGATGAGTGACTGACCTATTTTGAATATTTCCAATTAAAGTTTGATCATCGTTGATGGATCTTGGGAAAATTCATATCAGGAGAGTTTCTCATATTGTTTGCGAATTTTGACGCTATATATTTTTGAGAAATCTCCGTTCGCTTTGCGGATTTTTGAAGTTAGAAGTCACTTCATCATTGTGTGAAACCACTGGAACGAGAAACTTGCTATCAGACAGCAAACAGACCATCAAAGCTGTTATCGGAACCCTCCCACTTAATAGAGGTTAGTATTTGAATTTGGGATCTACTTATGGCCCCATACAAGTGTAATCAGAAGTCAGACTGGTATTGTTCATTCTAGGGTGCTCCTCTGCGACTACTACTTTGGTAGTGCTCCCCTACGGTCTATTGCTACTACTCTGCCACCGTTTATTGGAGTTTCACTCATGTGATTGTTCCACTGTTCCACTGCTGTGATTGTTCCTGCTCGACTGTGGTTGTCCCACTGTATATCTGTTGTTCAGCATTCCTTCGCTATTCGTCCCAACTGTACATGTACTTTGATTGATTGTGTCGTACCCACTGTGCACCTGTATACACCAAGGCACTGATGAACTACAACCACAATAATTGGTGAACTGAATATCTACATAGTATCAGATAAGTTTAGAATAAGACTGCCCCTAAGGCGTAAGTATCCATAACTGTAAGCTATCATTGTGACGTCACAGGCATAGCCCTCACTGGAGGTTTCATATTGATATATTCAAACAATACCATACTCTCAATCACAGCATTCACTTGAATTCATCTTGGTGGTTGATATTTACATTAATTTCATTTTCTTTTGTATGGTGAGCTGAACTGTGCACATACAGGGTGTGTAACGATCAATATATTTTATTAGTAAGGGACATGACTATTTCTTTTATTCTGGTCCAAGTTATCTAAGCGTAAGGGAAGACAAAACCTCTACATAGTTATATATTATTATTATACCCTTTACAGGTATCTATTGTTTAATATTTTAGTAATATTAGTGCAGTGGGTTGTCCCATTCCATCATGGTGGTTTCGGATTTTTCACTAGCGATAAATCCGTGGCGCTCCGGAAAATCAACCCCATATTTCAATCTTATCGAAATCAATTTTCATTGTCGAATCCACGCCTACTGAGCTGCTGGGTATGTTAGAGGCGTGACACATCATTGCACATTCACTGCTCTCCTTTCCTAAATTTCGCCCCTAACAAATTTCATCAGCATATCCGGATAATCCAATTAGCAACCAATTTGAAACAATTGAAATTATTTTTTGCAGTTATAAGTGCTGCCCCACTTGACCTCCTTCATTTTCAATGCACGTAATATATACTTTTTCTGTATGATCTCTAATTTTTAACAAAGTGTATCTGTTGTTTATTGCATCTGTCGAATGGTATTCCTGATTCTTATCTTTTGATTGTTCAATAAATAACACGGCGTACAATATTTTTAACGTGAAAAATTACAAGGTGTTAGATCAGGACTATTAGGAGGTCATCTGATAGTATCCGAGTTTCCAATCCACTGTGGATATTTCCTATCCAAGAACATTTTAACGGGGACAACACAATGTGGCGATGCTCCATCCTGTTGCCACATTAAATATGTTGACATGGCTAGAGGTAAATCGTCAATGCGTTCTTCAATTTCTGCATGTCAATTTTTCAAATAAATCTGACCAGTCAATGAACCATCAAAAATTATTGGATCCGAAGCACCTCCATTAATTAATCCGCACCAAACACTAATGGACCGCCTACCTTGATAACGATTTGCCTATGTTTGATGAGGATTTGAATCGGAACAATATAGTGTCTATTTTGGCGATCACAATATTTGCTAGTGGAAAATGACGACTCATCGGTCCACAATATTTCATCCAAAACTGTGGCCTTCCTTTGAATGATTTCTACGGTATGTTTGGAAAATTATAGTCCGATTTCCTTTTGCACTGGTGTCAACTTTTCAGCTTGTATGGGCGAAATTTGTATTTTTTAGTCACTGCGTGGGCTGATCCAATACACATTGGCTCTCTTACTACAACGTTTCATGATATTTTTTAGGATTAGATTTTATTTATACGTATGATCGTGGTTTGTTTGTTTATTTACTTATTTATTTATTTTATTTATACTAATTTTATATTCTCTATAACGTGCAATATGCTGTTACTGTATGTGCTATATGTGTTGTATGTGACTCACCTAATATGGATATGGTTTTATTTATACAAGTACCTCACTATGGTTTATGTCCACACTTCATCGGCTTTTATATGACTCACCATATGTACAACTGTACTTTAATGGCTATTAAATTTATCAATATTATCATTATTTTTAATATTGCATACGTATGTTTTTGACACATTTCTGTAGTGAATTGGCGATATTGAATTAGTTGGATTTTCAATCGAAAGTAGGGATATTCCTTGCTTGGTCGTGACGAGTTTTCAAATTTCTATCTGGCAGTACTGCGTTCAGTGTTTTGTTTTGGGGAATGATTAATCGCTTCCCTCTGCAGGCATCAGGCCGCGGTCGGGTTCAGTCCGACCCTGCTTTTCGTGTTATATTTGGGATGACAAAATACCGTGTTTCCGAAAGTGGTCGTCTTCAACCTCTTAAGGACGCACAAGAGTTGACTTCAAAATCAGCCGAGATGAAAAATAAATAGATTTATTGCCGACTTTGTGTGACGACCGCCAAACTACTTGAGAATGTGCATCGGTGATTTGGTGAAATACTTTGGTGAGGTTTTTATTCGCTGGAGAGAGGTTCCTCAATGGCGGCCACAAGAACAGTTCACGAGAATGATACTGGAGTTGCTGTACGTGTTTTGGGCAAGTAATTTTCAATTCATGAAAGAAGAGATGAGTTTATTTATTCTCCAAGCTTCAAGAGAAACGAAATCCAGTTAACCTTTCGCAACTTGCGAGAACTTTCTGGGATCAATCAATTGAAAACAGATTTGAAATGATGATTATACGTTAGACAAGTACTAAGCACAGTGATCGGCACAGCTCTGCTTGAGTATGTAGGATTAGATGCTCAAATCACCCATACTGAATTATTCAGTGAGTTTCTAGAGGTTTTCTTATTGCTGATAGCGTATGAGACACTACACATCAGTAAGTCGCTCCGAAGCACTACGAGTACTACGACGAATAATTTAAAGATTAATCAACTTACCTGAAGGAAGATCAATCTTAATTATTCGAGTGGAGCCGTTCCATATGATTCATCCTGTAGTAAGGGAGGCTGATAAGGGTCCTTGCCCGAATATCATGGTTGGGCATAATAGCCACTATAGATTGTATCATGGAGTATTGGACGGAAGTGGGTTTTGAATCATAAGGAACGGCTCCACTCGATTAATTGAGATTGATCTTCATTCAGGTAAGTTGATTTTTCTTTAAATTATTCTTCGTTTCGCCGTTCCATATGATTCACCCTGTAGATGTTCAAAGCACAAATGCGATATATCAAAAAACGGCGAATTCATGAATTGTATGTTTCATCATAAGTATAGGTAAATAGGAGAAATATGTAATATCCTGTGAATTATGATTCTGATTATGATTTAACAAAATTAACATAAAGAGAAAAATCAATGCTAAAGCTGATAGATGGTTATTTAACGTTGAATAAGAAAACTTAGAATCGATAAATAATTTCAAATAGTCAACGATATTTTCGAAATTGTTAACAATTGCATCTAATTCGATTTGCTTACAGAATAATCACCATTTGTTGAGACATGAATTATACTGTTTCATAGTATTTTTGCTAAATGAGGCTAATAAGACTGGAACTGCGGAATCTGGGACCTGCTTTTTTGTGAGCTGCTCTGACAAAATCACTGCAACCAGTGTGAGATCCTTGTGGACTGGATGACTCTCTCTGAAAAGGGGACAGAAGCAAATCAGGACTAGGATTACATGGTCTTTGTTGCCATATTATGAAATATGGGGTACCAGGGCTGCGTTGGCTAAGGCGGCACTATTACTATACTACTATTATGGTAAATGGAGGAAATGTGTAGGAATGAAAGCATTTCCAAGGTATCGGAAAGCATCTACATATAATGAATTTGGGTCCGGAGACCATGAACATAATTTTTACATTCACAATTTAAATTATTTGCAAACAAATCAATATCAGAATATCCTAATTCCTTACAATTTCATTTGAATTTTTTTTCTGATAATTAAGATTCAGTTGACACCGACTGAGATATCGATCCAAGATCTGCTTCGATATTATTAGAGGAGCTTATATATGAAGCAAATATATTTAATTTTCGCTCTTCAAACCATTTCCAGATATTCCTTGTTATGCAATTCTGGTTATCGAATTGAATACTGCCTGCCCATTTTGTTGATTCACGATGTAGCTGTGATATTATCTAACATCAACAATATAGAAGAGTTCAAAATATTGTTTGTGAATGCTTTCAGAGCATAAAAGGCTGCTAAAAGCCGTAGGTAGTTAATGTGAAGTTTTTTCCCGTTCTATCTCCAAAAACCGTGAAAACCTGAAAACGCTCCCCTCCCGGTTCTAGAAGCTTCCTCAAAAATAGTCAATTGAAAAGGTTTTCGTTTTATATAATGGTAAGAAACCATGAATTCCTCAGCCATCATTCAAA
The DNA here is from genome assembly GCA_944452925.2 of Chrysolina oricalcia. NCBI lineage: Eukaryota > Metazoa > Arthropoda > Insecta > Coleoptera > Chrysomelidae > Chrysolina > Chrysolina oricalcia. The sequence goes on from OX101820.2 coordinate 28,481,794, forward strand.
GTCTTCCTTCAGAGAGATATAAATAGTCATTGATTTGTTACAATCTGCATTGATTTTGCATCGAGACCTCGTATTACTCATTATCAGAAGATCATCCATATAAGCGATACATAAAATATTCCTGAGTCTCAGTGATCTCATCACAGGTTTCAATAATTTCGTGAATATATATGTAAGACCAAATAGCAAGCAATTGTATTCGAAAAGTTGATATTCAAAGTCAAATCTCAAATATTTCCTATATTTTTCATTCACTGGAGCTGAAAAGTAGGCACCTCTCAAATCTAAATTTTGTGTGATAATTTTCAGGACCATTATTGTATCTACAAGTTTGAAATATGGTGGTATTAGGAATTCATTCAAATTCTTCAGATTCAAAATAAAACAGAATTTGCAATCTGTACCTTTGGTGGACGGAATATAAAGGTGTGCATTGAAATGGTTTCTCCATACCCTGAACCCAACTTAATACAGATTTTTCTTCAGTAACTTTTTTACAATTTCGATCAAAACATTTTAGAGCATCTGCATTTGTTTTTCCTACCTGAATCAATGACGAGTTAACTGTCGAGTCTTCTGGTACATGATGTAGCGATGTGACCTTCCCACCTCTCCCATCCCTTTTTCAGTATTGTCCTGAAACAGCCGAAGGTCCAGGCCTGGGTTGCCAAGCTTTAACTGGAGTCTTCGTTTATAATCCCGCCTTCCTGACATCAATGTTGGTTTTTATTTTTTCATGGAGATCGGGACCAAATAAGAATTCCCCGATTCCCACTTCTTCAAAAACTTTTTTTATGTCAGTTTTAACGCGAGGCATAATGACGTAACGTTAATGATTAGACAAAGTTTTATGCAGATTTGTCAAAATATGAGCTGTGTCGGTCATCACAGCAAGGGGTTCTATGTTAGCTTCTGGATCCTGCAGAAACTGATTCATCAAGGATCCTACTGCAGTCAAACTAGAGGCTAACTCCTCGTGACATCGAGCGAAGAATTTGTCCTGTTTTAAAATTAGTTCTGATAGGTTTGAAGCTCCAGGTTCATCTTTGGGGGTTCAAACCAGGACAGTTTTCCACAACTGGATATTTTTTCAATAATTATTTCTTGACATCCTTGTCTACCCCTTTTTCTAGATGAACTGCTCACCGAACGACAAGCTCTTCATGCAATAGAATTAGCTTCAAGTCTTGTGGGATTAGCACCAAGTATTGCTGTCATAGCTGTAACAGAAGAAGCCTTCTCGTGTACCAAAGCTGGTACCTGGATTTCCTCAATAATAGACACTGACTCGATTTCAGAGCTACCTGTAGTGGAAAATGGAATTTAGAAAGTGGCAGGACATAAGTCTACCAGATCTTATATGGTAAGGCTACCCGATCGAATATGATGATAATTCTGACAGAATGCAAGAACTGATTTGCTTTTTATGGCAAGTCACAGGACTGCCATATATTTTATCATCAAATACTCCATTTTGTATAAACAGTTAAACTGACGACTGTACCTTTGTTGTCCTTATCAAATGACTCGGATAAGCTAAACTGCCTCTCCAGACGAGCTATTTGCTTCTTAAGTTCTACAATTGCATTTTTCTCTTCCTTTCATCCCTCTTTTTCTTACGATCGCTACCATTCACCATTTTCACGAACTTCTTCGGCATCTTATTTCAATTAAAACTGTACGCGATGCGCTTGATGTAGGCACAACAGATGAAGTGAGGTATATTTGGGCGAATATCCTTATAGACCGTCAGATAGTAACAAATTTAGGTGCCCGATTTTTGTATACAAGCCTCGAATAGTGTTGAAAAGTAAATCGATTTTGAGTAAAATGGAGGGAAATTTAGGAGTGGCTCCTGGGGAGAACATATGGAAAAATCAAAAAGAATTTCCATTACATTTTCCGACAAAAAAATCTACTCATTCATTCGCGCCACTCAAGCCATTATGTTTTTCGGTCTAGTGACGATGTAGGTTTTCATGGGCTTGTGTGGGAAAATCTGTTAAAATCCCGATTTTTCCTTAACAGATTACGCCTTCATTTCAACTCTTAAGCAACCTGCAATACTAAAGCCTTTGTTATTCCTAAGCCAGGTTCTATTAATTAATGATTAGGTAAACACTGCTCGCGTTAAAATATGGATAATCGAATTTTTCATGGAAAATCGAATTTTCCATATTATGTTCTCCCCAGGAGCCACTCGTGAATTTACCTCCATTTTGCTCAACATCGATGTACTTTTCAACCCTATTCGAGGCTTGTATGTGAAAATCGGGCACCTAAATCTGTCAAATGGAACGGCGACACGAAGAATGATAATAATTTCCATATCTTTGCGGAAGACGTAAATACTTTGGGGAAATTTATAAGGAAACTGCAAGCTAATAAACAACAGATCTTCATCATTCCTAAGAAACAAATGCTTAAATAGATGAACACACAAAAAATAGTAATAATATAAAAATGGTCAAATCAGATTTATTTTCTTGTATATTGTTTCAATTTATACTTGGATTTTGTAGAATAATTCATATTTTTCAATGTTCTTGGTATAAACATTGATGATATAAATTGATTATTAATTGGAACGTTGTCATGAAAACTTAAACTGGTTTAATGCTTTTTAATTCTGCTAAGATGACATACTCCCAATTTATAAAGTAAATCCAAATTCTGTACATTTTTTGGTCTAAATGAATTTGCAGTGGGTTCTAGATGAGGTAATATGAAGAGGTTAAACATTATGATAAGCTAAAACATTCCTTTGATTGATTTGATCTGGAATTCTTTAAGTGGTTTCAATACAGAAGCAGATCACCATATAGAAACTAAATACTGCAATCTGGACTATATTCAACTGAAATAAATGTTCAGCAACAATTTTCTTTCTAAGTACCCTCTTATTTCTAAAGTGTGCCGATTATGGTTGAATTTTGTTTAGGATGGAACAACTACAAAAGAAAGAGAGTTTAATAGCTAGATTTAATCCCGAAGAAACGGCAACCCCACTCTACTCTCGAATCAACAACTTGACGCTCATTTAATAGCGACACCTTCTCAAATTGATCAGCTTCACTACGTGTTTCTGGCATTTATCTGTCAGTTTTCTGGTTGTACATACAATAAATCCCATATTCACGAGGGATGTGGATCGTGAGCAATCACTGTCTCTCTTCTAACGCCTAATGCAAACATACGAATTCAGATTCAAGATATCGAGGCTTCAATTATTCTCTCGAGAAATATTCCAGTGTAAATCCTTTGGCACGAATCCATTTTAGTGAGCTTATTCCATTTGCAAGAATTGATTGTCAGATATAGGCATTTCTCGGCCAGTGCCGTGTTGGATTATAAGTATATATTGTGATATTCGTCCCCTTTCATAATAATTACTATTAGTTAGGACACAATGCTGAATACTGTTTTACACGATTAAATATTTGCCTTCTGAAGAGAACTGATGAATAACAAACAGACCGGCATTGTTACTTCTGTTGGTAGCGATTAACATTACCTCCAAAAAAAACTCTGTGTCTAACGGCATCTACAATTTTTCTAGTTGGTTACAGGAAATACTTGCAATAGCGTCCTCTGCCATCTATTGCATATAATTCAATACCCATCGTAGGAGTTCCACAAGGGTCTATACTGGTGCCATTTTTGTTGTCTATCATTGATTTTGATGATTACTTAACATATAACGATGTATGCGGATGACACCTCTTTGATAGTATCGGATAAGGACGAAATCACAACAAAGAAGTGAATATGTTGGACACTATTAATGCATTTTTCATATCTATTTGGATGTCTCTAAAACACAAATCGTGAAATTTTACAACTAGCGAAAAACCTGTTAACCATTAACTATCTCTGTTAACGATGTTTGAAAAAAATTATTTGAAAGTATTTTTTTCGTTAACCAGCTGACGTTGTCCCCACACGAATGGCAGCCCTCAAAAGTCTAAACTTGTCCGAGCCAACGAATAACGAGATCTTACATTTTTACGTGATTCCTAGCACGTTCTAATAGACTACTAATAGATAATTCAATTGAAACAAATCTCCTGTCTGGCGATTGCTGAAAATATTAACTGGAGAAGTTATTGAATATACTGAACGCTTTGTGCTCTTTGCTCATAAAACTTAGAAGAGCCTCAGCTATTATCCTTATACCACCCTCAACTATTGTCTCAAATTTGGTATGGTGTATGTATGTGGGGTTTTATTTGTGATGTTTTCTTTTGGCGAAAAATAATATTCGAAGTAGTGGCAGGCGTTTCTTAAACCAACACTTTCAGGTGATTGTTAGTCAAATATCATGTATTAACACTTTTCTCTCTGTATATTTATAAAAAATGCACCTATATTTTTGAGAACAAAACTAAATTTACTCTGAATAACAACTACCATGAAGTGAATACCACCTGATCTACAACAGATTGACACATGAAATAAAAATATTAATGAAAGTAGGAAGTTTAACAAAGCCCTAAAAAGTTCATCATAGAAAATTGATTCTATTCTTCCGATGCTCATTTCAATTTGATTTGATATGAATTTGTGGCATGTATACACAAAAAACGGCCATCTTGATCAAATTTGATCTTGAATAACTTTTTTATTTTCAGTCCTATTGTGATACTTTTTTCAATAAATGGAAGAAAATTTATCCTAAATCAATTCACATCAAACAGGTTTCCCAATAAGGTCCGAATTATACAAATAATACGAGATAAAACAAAGTTATGTTTCTATCATATAAGTTTAAGACACCCTGTGGTGAAATGCAGCTTTTGGATGAAACTCAAAACCATCCTTCATGCATGCTTGGTTCATTACATATACATTGCTTTTTCATTCATTTTGATATCATTATTTGATTTAAATTTATGAATTATTCAATAAAGTTGCTGGGATATTCAAAAGTGTAATGAAATATAGGGGTGTGAAATAAGGAGATTGACCTCTACTTCCGGTATAACGGTAAGAGACCGCCAGTTGAAAATATTTCAGCTGAGATGGACATATAGTAAGTTTTTAGTTTGAGTGGCCCTTCATTATATTCCTAAGGAAAGCTCGACTTGAAAGACCTAGTGTATTATTCGAAACAACTTAAGGGGAACGTACAATCGTGGATTTGAAATTTCAATCACTAATTTTAGAGTTTTCTTCTACCCATCTAGACTTGCCATTTCAAATAATGAATAAAAATGTAACCAACTATAATAAAATTTCCCATTAATTTTCCCAATACCTGCGAGATATCAGGTAATTTATTGCTCTGTATTTAGTACTTTTAACACCCTCACTTTCACTTATTATAAAATGAAAAATTGTTCCAGATTGAAATGATTGCTATCCTCGGGCTATAAAACTCAAGTTTTGTAACGTAGTTACTAAAAATGAATGAATGAATCGTTCAAAATGGAAAAGTATCTCACATCAATAATTACGTTAGACACGACTCAATTGCAGTGCCTAGCTTACATAATGCTTTTTTTATTGATTATTAATGGACCAAAAGTTAATTTGAGATAGTCTTCACCAACGAATTGACCCAGTTCTCATTCTGCTATTGAGGTTAGTTTTCGTACGATCAGATTTAGATACGTGCATAAAACTAATAACAATACATACATTTTTAAAGAGGATAGATGATGTTATATCCAAATAATTATTTTTGTTCTGAATGAAAATTTGTTTGATGAGGAGGAAGTGAAATAACTGAACATGCTAGTTGTTCAGGATCTGTAACAATTTTTTTTATAATGAAATTTCGGTAAGAAGACATATTAAGAGAGTTGTTACGGACTGTTTACTAAACTTCTAAGAACTCCACAGAAGCATCTAGAAATACTCGTTCTAGTTCGTAATGAAAATACACTTTGCTTGGTTTCACTAAGTTATTTTTACAGTTTTTTATTTATTAATTCATTTTACCCTACTATGAAACTCTTTTTAAAGGAGAAGAGTGAAGCAGATGTACCTGAGTTTTTGAAGGAACAAGAAGAACAAGACAGCAAGTTGAAGAGGAGCAAAAAGTGAAATGGAAACAAGAATAAGGGGAACGAATAACCAGAAGAAAACAATAACGAAAGGAAGAAGAAATCGAAAGAAAACCAAAATAAGCAAATCTTTTTCAATGATAAAAACATGACGAATGGAATCACAGAAATAGTAAAGGTACTGAAAGGAAAAGGTCAGGAGGTTAGAGATGAACTCCAAGAAGTAAGTAAGAGGCGGATTTCAGAGACTCGGAACAATAGTCCAAGACGTCGATAATGAACATCAGAAGGAAGGTGAACTGGTGGCACAAAAGGTGGACAAGAAATGCAACGAGCAAGTGGATAAGATCCAGGAGAAACTAAAATTGATTTACCTTCCGCAAAAGCAGGAATACTATGAGGAAATCTCCCATATCAATGAAATGTCATTCTCACTGACATGGCCAAGGCCTACACAAATGATAACATTGAAACCTACAATTTGAGGTAACAGCACATTTCGAAATTGGTAAAATTATTTGATGTTTGCAGGAAATTTGATTGTTATCAAAGTATTGCTATTCACAAGACCAGTTTGAATAAATCCCTTCTCAATTCTTAACTATTTGAGTTATTTCCTATAAAGGAATAATCACCTGTTACCGGAAGGGGAGGGTGAAATCATAACTGTCTATCAATCAGATTCGATCGGATTTGATCATACTGAACTTCCATATCAATATTGATTCATGGTATCTTTCGAAGTTTTCAAATTTCGTCGCATTATGAAATGTTGACTTCTAAGTAAAATATGACGCAAAATAATGTCTTTTTGAAAAATTAATGTACAGAGCCTAAAAGATTACTTTACGAACAGTTGATGATTTTAAACACAGTTTATTTTTTTATGCACTTTTGCTGAAAAATATCACTTCACGCACTGTTTTCAATGTGACGTGTCCTCAGGCTTCTGCTGAAAATCATGACGAATTACTTCAGAGTGTTGACAGTAAGACAATTTGTTTTATTGCTTTTTGAGCTTCAGGTCTCCATTGATTTGTTGACAGGCTATAATTACAGATTCTTCATCAAAATGTTTGAAAAGTTGAAAGTTACTAGTCCAGTTGCAAGAAATATAGGAAATATTGCAATAAAAAAAAATTTAAAATCAGAGCAGTTCAAAACTAGTTTGGAATTTTTTTGACCATTTGAATATAACAATGAAAATTACAAAATTAGACGTGGCTACAAGATGGGATTCTTCTTCTCAAATGCTTTACTGGGCACTCAATTTGTGAGGTGCCATAAATTTCCTTTGTGATAATACAGAAATATTGAAAATTTTGAATGCCACCGTTCTCATTCAGAGAACCTGCAATTATCTATTAAGTTCCATAAAACTCTTAATAACAACTCTGGAGGCAGAAAATAAATGCACTTCACCAATGGTAGTTATTGAAATCAACTTATTAGTAGACAATGGAGAAATGAGCTAATTTCTTCGCCAAAAAAAATAACAGGTATAATATTGATGAAATGTTCATATTGTCTCTACTGGCATCACTAGATAAAAATTTTAAACATTATAATAATAATGATTGGGGAAGGAACAAAATTTGAAGAGATTTACGAACGAATAAATTACTGTTCTGATACTTTTAATACTGATAACGAGTTCGAGGGTAACGAAATTGAACAGAGTGGAAACAACGATACAAATTATTTGAATATAAATTAATTTGATTTAGATTTGATGAGTTTATTCAAAAAATCACTGGAAAACATATTGATACTGAAGTATGGTGATAGGAAATTGATAAATATTTGGAAATGCCAAGGGCTGAAGGATGGAAAGATATTCTAGATTGGTGGCGACGCCATAAAAATGTTTTACTTATCCACTATTTATACATGCAACGTCGGATTCCTTTGGAAGGTACTTTTTCAGAGCATCATAATCTGTGACCAAAACACATAATATATTGAGTGATGAAGGAGTGAAGGAGGTTTTTGATGTGCCTGAATAGTTGAACCTCAAATATTGATTAATTAATGATAATCTCTATATCTGCTCAAAAGTTATGTATTTTTTTTTTTTTTTTTGAGAAATTGTGTGTGCTGAAAAAAAGCTTGAAGATTGGTATGATGAGGCATGAGCTTGGTAATAAACAGCTTAAAATGTCAACCTTTTTTCTTCTAAAGCTTGGCTTGGTTTAATGAAGATATAGTAGGGAATGGCTTGATTTTTCTTGAGCTTTGTTTGATTTCAAGCCATCCCAAGTAGCACACCTATATTGGTAAAATATTGGTACAATATTGTGAACATATTGGCGAAATATTCGAAATGCAATATTGGCGAGAAAAAAAATGTGAACATTCGGCGATATTGGTCCAATATTACTTGAATAATATTGGCGAAATATTCTCGAACTAATATTGGCCTCAAAATATTTGGCGATATTGGTACATTATCGCTTATACAATATTCTGATAATATTGGCACAATATTCAATAGTTATATTGTCGAGAAGTAAAATGTGAACATTTTGCGATATTGGTCAAATATTGTTTAAATATTTCAAAAATAGTTTTGGTGAAATATTCTTGAAGCAATAATGGCCTCAAAATATTTATCGATATTGGTACAATATCATTTGAATATATTGGAGGATGTCAATATACCTTGGTAAATTACTAAATGTCATTTAGTTGAAAAAGGTGGCACCAGAGTCTGCATTTTGATCGCCATAACCACTGAGTGAGCTGTCTTGAAAACAAGTTAAGGGAAGTATTTAATATACTTTCGTAGGTTTTAGAATACGTTCTATATGTAGAGCCACCTATCGGATTTTTATCCAGGTTTTATCATGATATAATTTTAATATGTTTAATTGAATATTCGGCCAATATTCAAATTTTATCTCAATCTAGATGTAGGAAACAATATGAAGACAATATTGTTTTAACGATATTGATAAATATTATTGAACCAATATTAATTAATAAGATTTGTTGAATATTGGCGAAATGATATTCAACCAATGTGTAATCACACTTGGAGATACAATATAGTTTTTATTCCTAGAATCGATATGAGGGCAATATTGGGATTGCAATATTTATTCTAGATGTTGAAAACGATGTGAAGACAATATTGTTTTATCGATATTGGTAAATATCATTCAACTAATATTGGCTCAATATGAGTTATTACAATTTGTCAAATAAAGTGGAAATGATATTCAACCAATATGCTATCAAACTTGGAAATACAATATAGTTTTTTTTTCCTATAATCGATATGACTGGAATATTTGGATTGCAATATTCATTCTAGATGTGGAAAACAATATATAACCAATATTGTATTATCGATATTGGTAGGAGTTATTCAACCAATATTGACCCAATATTTCATGTGATAATCTACATTCAAAACTAGTTCAACCAATGTTCCACCAATATTATTGATATAATATTGTTTTTTGAATATTCACCCATATTGGACCAATATTGATTTTTTTATTTACAGTATATCTATATTGGCCCAATATGGAACCAAGATTCAGCCTATATGATGTGCTACCTGGGATGCTTTCAAAGATCAAGCCAAGCCCGTGAATCTCTGGCTACAAGCATTCTGAGGAGTATACAGAGTAGGTCTTTGAAAACGAGACAGCGACTCTGTGGAGTCGGCAGAACCGAATTATATAAAAACGCTCGAACACATCAATTACAATTTCGAGGGGGAAATTCATCCAAAATACAGTCCATCCCTCGGAGCTGTGACGACCACCCCTAAATTTTCATATGGTAACATGTGGCAGGTGATACCTCATGTGAGAGGTATTTTCGTTCTTAATTTCAAACAATTAAAGTAAGTTAATTCTATCGATTTATTTTCGAGATATAGGAACTTGAAGTTGAGAAATCACTTTTTATTCACTCAATCAATAAAAACAATATCTGATAAAGAAACTGTCGCAATAATTATTATTGTCAATGAACTACATGTACGAACCGTCTACCACCCATTTCCATACAATTGTACACGTTCTGTTCAAAATGAGAACTCACATTTCGTAGCATTTTCGTCGTTATTCGGCGGTTTTCTTCAATAATTCTGATAAGTAAATCTTCCAGAGATTCTGGTTCGGTTGCATAGATTTTGTTTTTCAAGTGACCCCACAGGAAAATGTCGAGTGGGGTTGAACCTGGAGATCTGTCTGGCCATTCTATAGAACCTCTTCTTCCAATCCAACTTCCAGGAAACATTTTATCCAAAAAACCTTAACAGGGTGTGCATAATGTGGAGGTGTCCCGTCTTGTTGAAATATCAAGTGGTCTTCATGGTAATGATCGTCATTTTCTATGATGTCTACTAATTGTGGGTAAACAAATTCATTCAATAAATCCTATTAAGTTTCTCCTGTCAGGTTACCGTCGAGGAATATTGGTCCAATCAAACAGTCCCCAAAAATACCGGCCCAGACATTGAGTTTTTGGGGAATTTGAGTATGGACTTCGTGGAAAACAGGTGGATTGACATCTGACCAATAACGATAATTATAACGATTAACAGTCGAATTCAAAAAGAAAGTAGACTCATCAGAGAAGCAGATATTGAAAAGGAAATTCTCATCAGCATCTATTCTCTTAGTCATAATTTCACAAAATTCCTTTCGCCTATCAAAATCATCTTCATTCAATCGGGGCGTACCGAATGTATATTGTAGTGATGGAATTTATGATTTTTCAGGATTCGGCGGATACTGGTTCTACTGATATTGGTAACACTAGCCACTCTCCTTGTGGTCAATGTTGTGTCTGCATGAAGTTGTTCTAAAAGTGCAACTTCAACAGGTTCGTTTCTCAACGGAAATTCACGTTCTGGGTATCGTTTCTTGTTGGCTATTGATCCAGTTTGACGATATTTTTGCACTAATTCTAGAACGTATTTTCTAGCAACAATTTCATCTGGATGCGTTCAATTGAATAAATAAGCTGTGCGGTTACTGCACTCACCATTCTTTGAAACAATTGTTATTATTTCAACTCTTTCCGAGATTGTATACAGGGTGTTTCTTAAGTACGTGTAGAAAATTTAGGAGCGTATTGCTGACATCAAAATAAGAAGAAAAGTTCCTATATACATATGTCCACTAGTTATTCATTTCTGAGATACAGAGTGTCAAAGTTGAATTCTTATTATTATTTTTTGTGAATAATTTCAAAATAATTTTGATATTTGGGTGAAATTTGGTATCTAGGAATATTTATTATTCAGTTTGTGTAAAAAATATATTCTTGATAGAGGTCACTGCGAGCAACTGTTTTCGAGTTATTGAGATTTGAAATAATCGATGCTAATGATTTTGAATTACAAGATTTTTTAATTCAAAATTAATTCAATTAGAAATTCGTTTTTTCACAATTAACACAAAATTTGATTTTGTCATTGAAAAATCGTCCCAGATACCAAACTTTACTCGAATATCACAAATATTTTGGCATTTATTCATAAAAAACAAATATTATAATTAAACTTTGACACTCTGTATCTTAGAAACGAATAACTTGCGGACATGTGTTAATGGGAACTTTTTTTCTTATTTCGACGTCAGCAATATGCTATTGAAGTTTCTACACGTACTCAAGAAACACCCTGTATATACACGATTATTGAGGAAATATATTCAGCAGCTTTACTCAGTAATTCACTCTAATGTCGTTCAATTAAAGGTCAGTTTAACATTGGTAGACGTTCACAATTGTGATTTGGAAAACAAAAAAATTATCTCATACATGTTTTTATTATGCTTGCATTGAGTTGAATTCGAGAAAACGTCTTCTTATCGATTCTTGAGAACATTACATTTTTTTCGATCAAGTAAATGAGGATTTGATAAGAATTTGAAACGGAAATGCTTGTTATCTGTTGGTAAGCAGTTAGATAATTCAATTCCTAAACAATCATAATTATCGTCAAGCAACTGCATTGCTAGATCTTATTTTCATTGATTGAGTGGATGAAAAGTGATTTCCTATATCACGAAAACGAATCAATAGAATTAATTAATTTTTGTTGTTTGATATTAAGAAGGAAAATGCCTTTCAAATGATTCATAACTTGACATATGTTGCTATTTAAAAATTTAGGATTGGAGGTCACAGCTCTGAGGGATGGAATGTATTTTGGGTGAATGACATCACGAACCCACTCGAAAATGTAGTTGATGTGTCCGAGCGTTTTTATATAATTCGGTCCTACCAACCTAAAGAACCGCTGTTTTGTTTTCAATGTGCCCACTCTGTATATTACAAAAAGGAATTGTCCAAGGAAAGGGGGGGGGGGGGTGAAATCTGTCGAAGGCCTTCGAATAGTCTATCAAATCCAATATACTGAGTTGACTGTTACTTTCACCACCGACACCAGTGAAGGAACAGCTCAGAAAAATGAAAAAATGAAAAAACAGTTACACGAATTTTTCAAACGTTACTTGCACGAATTACCTACCGACTCTCGAGCATCTCAAAAAATCAATCTGTGTTTAATTTATGTAGCAATCATCTATTGAGAATCTCCCTCGATTCACCTCATGTTTCTGCCTCTATTTTTTCCGCGAACCGGTGCTCCCCGCGATGCGCCAGGAGGCTGCGTTGTTGTTATTATCATTACGCAAACATTCAATTAATGTACCATCGATCATCGATCTCGCTTTTCTTAGGAATACTTGGTTCATTGTCTGCATCTAGACATTCCATCGGTTCAAGTTCATGCACTGTGTTCTTTTTTGCTCAGCAGGAATGACAGTAATTAAATCAAAATTGTAACTATTGTACTTGATTATAGCTCATCGTGACGTAATGAACGCTGAGGTATGTAGAGGAAATGAAAAAGTTCGAGAAATGCTGCTGCGCCAGCGGTCATTCTTGCGTCGGTTTAAGGTCTATTTGATCAATGTTCAAAGTTGCATCTCATATATTTTTTACGGAAATAAATAGACCATGGCCGAAGCCTTCGAAAATGATGAAAAGAGGAAACAAATTAGAACCCATTAGAAAAGTAAGAAAATATAACGAAAATGAAAGGAAAAATAATTTACGGGCGATTTGGGGTCGATAATTGGAAGGGGGTGAGATTTTAAGGATGGAAAATAGTTTATCAGGATTTCCAGTAAAACTGCGAGCGCTATCGAAAAAATTTTAATGGCAAAGTTTATGCGAAAAATCCAAAAAACTGACTTTTATGTTTTTTATTTTTATCTCCCACAAAAAAAATTCACACTCAATTGGTGAAAACTCACCTTTTTATGTCCCAAACACACTGTAATTTTTTTTTTAATTTTATCGTTTCCCCTCATTTCGATTTAATATCGAAGAAGCACCATAATTTTGAATCGAAAATTCTCACGTCAAAATATCTGCTTTTTGAAAAAAATCCGTATGGTTTTTGTTCTTTGAAATACCTACTTTCTGATGATATCAAATATACATTACTGTGGCAAATTGTCTCAGAAAATGCAAAAAGAACGAAACTCTCGAATTTGACAATTTTTTTATTAAATCATTAGGTAAAATTTTGAGCTATCTATTGAAATTTATACTTTAATTACTAGAAAAATGTAAGTTTCCGTATATAGTTAACTTCCAAATAAGTTGATAAACTTAATACTTCATGAGACATCTACAACATTTTGAGAAAGTTCTAGGATAATTTTCAAATTATATGCGTAGGTGCCTATCTATTGCTATTTGAGATAACTTATATATCTGCATTGCCTATGGAAAATTTTAGCACATCAGAAAATATTTCATAGAGAAGTGGGGAAGGGGCTAGGAGGCTCTGGGCTTAATATGTTGATTATGTCGTAGCATCTGCAAATATAGGTAACACTGAATCAATTAAGATTTCGAAAATATCAATTGGCAAGAATTATCATCTTCCATATTGGCAAATCTTCCACCAACAGAAAGCGCAGCAGAACAACAGTGTTTCAGAGCATATTAATTCCAGAAACACTTCTCAAAACTATGTGCTGAAACTGTGAAACTGGATGTAACAGTCATGAATGTGACTGCCGAAAACATGGTATAAAACACACAAATTTATGTTCAAATTGTCATGGTTCTGAATAATGCCCTAATGTTGAAGAAGAAACCTACAAGGAAGTTAATGATTCAGATGAAATTGTGAATGAGCAACCATTGCAGACTGGAAAAAATACTGGAGACGAAGACGATAATGGTCTTGAAGATTTCGAAGATCTACTATTTGAATCGAGAACATTTGTCGAATCTAAGATGAAGAAATGCCAACAAAGAAGCAAAAACTAATAGATGAGTGAATTCAAAATGAAGATAAAATCAACAATTTTCGTTTTTTGCAATATCTGTATTTCATGGATTTGCAATATTTCAGTTTATTAATGTTAGATGGACACTTTCACTATTCGAGTAATCAAAGTGTAAATTTCAATGAATAGCTCAAAATTTTACATAATGAATAAAAAAAATCAAATTCGCGTTTTTTGTTTTTTTTTTTGCAATTTCTGAGATAATTTGCACACTGCTATATTTTTGTTATACCATCAGAAAGCAGAGATTTCAACGAACAAAAAGAATACCGATTTTTTTTTTAAAACATATTTTTGACTTGAGAATTTTCGATTGAAAATGAGGGGAAGAGGCTTTTTCGATATTAAATCAAAATAAGGGGAATCATTAAATATTTTGAATCCAAAAAATCACAGTGTGTTGAGGATACAAAAAGGTAAGTTTTCACTAGATTTCATAAAAAAAATTGTGGGAGATAAAATTAAAAAACCAAGAAGTCTTTTTTTTTATTTTTCCCATAAATTTATTTTGAGCTTATGTGAAAAAAGTGTTGATACAAAAGTTGTGAATCTTTTTCATGTCTATAAGTTTGCTATTGAACTTTTTTCGATAGGACTCGTAGTTTGGCCGAAAATCATGATAAACCGTTTTCCACCCTTAAAATCTTACTCTCTTCTACTTCCCGATCTTAAATTGCCCGTAAATAATTTTTTTAATACAAGAATTTCATTATTAGAATGTGATATTTTTAATGATGTGAATTTGTACATTCAATTTTTACCTACTTCCAAACTTCCGAAAAATCTGATATTTGGCACACAAATCAAGGAATGATGACAATACAAGATTTCCATAATAAGAATGTACTTAATAATAATGATAAAAATTATGTGAATTTGTCAATACAATTTTCACCAGCTTACAATCTTCCGAATAATTTTAAATTCAGCAAACATATCAAGTTATAACGATAGTGAAGAATTTCATAAGGTTTATATAATAATAATGATGAGATATTTGAACTTTGATTTTCAGCCACATCCAATCTTTCAAATAATCTAAAATTCAGCACGCATATCAAGAACCGACGACAATACAAGAATTTCAAAATGATAATGCGATGAAAATAATAGTAATGTGAGTATTTGAATTGAAAACTAAAAAAAATAAACTACATTAGTTTTTGATTTGTGTTAGTAACGATATGAGTACCTACCTATGTATTTTAACCTTGCCAATATTTTAACTTCATTGTAGAGAAAACGCAAACATAGTTTTTTAAATTGAACATGGTGGGTGATAGATACCTTCGGTAGTTATTGGTAAGTTTGTTACTTCTTTCATATTCAATGGTTAATTGAGAAGCACGCAGCGCTATTTGGTCGTTTGAACTTTTAATCAGTTTAAACAAAGCCTTTGGATTTGAAAGAAATGACAAGTCTATTGTTTAAAAAAAATGTTAATTTGCGTTTTGTTTGAAATGAATTTGAAATAAGAGCAAGGTTAAAATGCATATAGTAATTAATACAAGTCAATTTATTTATTTTATAAATTTTAGTGCGTGATAAAAGCGTGTTTTCAGTTTTTCAAACTATATGTTTTTATTCAAATATCGTAATGTCTGACACTCAAAAAATGTAACCATTGGTGCAATAGCTCCCTATCGGACCACCTTCAAGGTATGGTACTTCTTCTCCGGGGTCGAGTTCATTTGAGAGAAAGTGGTCAAACTATGAAGCCACTACTGATTATTAAAATCGAGTCACAGGCGCCATGCATTTTGACATCAGCACGCGTACACAGCTTTACAGAGCTATATTTTCGCTCGTCGGATACTTTCTACATATCCAGGACAATTTATATTTGCAACATTATCCCATATAGAATAACGGTTATATTCCTGAAAGTGACATACGGGTGGACTCCGTTTCATACCAATCAGATGAGTCTCAAGTCAATGAAATGATTGATTGACAATTTCCCTCATAATATTTATTTTTCACTTGTACATTACTGCTTCATAATACCTTGGCAACGGTTGCTATTAACACACCCATAACGCCCGGGGCGTTATGGAGTGCATTATGAATCATAACGCCCGCTAAATGTTTTTTTCTGTGGTTCAATAAATTAATTACCCAGAAAAGTTTCATTTATAACTGTACATAAACAGGGACTAATTATTTTTTCTCAAATAGAAATATCAATTTTCAAATGTTCCTGAAAAATTAGTACCAAGTTTGAAGTTCTGTGAGTTGACCGATGATGAACTCCTCAATGTGCATTCGGTTTCGTTCGGAACGTTCACATTTTCTTTTTCGGAAACGGAATGGGCTTTTATTGCAGCAATTTTGTTCTTCAATGAGATACTTTCTTCAATATTGCTCTCCGCTACCGTACTACTCTTCCATTTTCCGTGTAATTTTAGTTTTTCAAAGGAAGCACCACCTTGAACAAGAAGCGTTGACGACGTTCGGCTTAGACAATGTCCGGTGTTACCTTTCGGGTTTTCCAAATTAAGGTACTTCGCTACGATAGAAGGAACACTTCCTATAGTATTTTTGCATAGAGGTAACTCAATGTATTTATTATTTCTGTAGGTTAAAAAAACCTACGTTGTTTATATCCTTTTTGTCGTAGTGCAATGTCTTTTTAACTGAGTTCAAGGCTCCTATTTTGCTTTCTTCAACAATGGTGAAACTTTTTGAGGTGCAGGTCTTGGTTTCTGGTACCTTGATCAGTAAAATGGCTCCTCTGTCTTCAATGTCATCAATTGTCATCTTGACCATTTCATCACGTCTTGAGCCTCCTAATACGCCTATTATCCGAAAAACTTTATGTTGCAGAAAAGTATCATCTGGAGCTTTTCTTATGAAAAGTAATACTTGTCCACCTTCCAACACCTTTGATTTTTTGGGAATGTATCATTTTGATTTAACTTTCAGAAAGGCTATCAGTTGACTGAATGCTGATATATTAATGTTTTCTTTAACATTCAATGTTGATTTCAGCTGTGAGTGTTTGGTCCATAGACTATTTGCACTATATTTTTCAGGCTGAAATAATGTAAAATAGATTAAAAATATTAATATTTTTCATGAGATAAACTCACCAGTTCCTGGAAGTATGCCATTATGACAGTTTCATTCAGGGTATTCACTCTGTTTCCATCTTTCCATTTCAAAAAATGGTCATACTCCTTCTCGTATAAGTATGTGGATTTCACAGGCAGTAAATTTCCTAACACTTTATCAGCTTTGAGCGTCACATTCTTTGGGATCTCCATAATTATTATGAACACAACCGTGTTTAGTTTCCTTCACTAGCAAGCTTGTCAATTCTTACAAAAATGCAGCGTCATTTCATTAAATAAACAACCCTTAGCAACCTCTTCAATGTTTCCATATCAATTGCATAGAAGCTCACTTGTGCTCAGTTGCCGACTAGAACGCAGTAAATACCATGAGAAGGAATTTTTGAAGTAACCAACGTCGTTTAAGATAATTTTTCGTGAAAAATAAAATTTTGTATGCACCAGGAGCGTTACTTGTATATATACAGGGTGTTATGTAATAAGCCAATATTTAACAGGACGATTCCTCAGTTATTTATAAGGTAAAAAGTTCATATAAACATGGGTCCGCAAGGCCTTCAGTTTTGAGATAGAGGGTGTTGAAAATTTATTTTTATTTTGGTTTTTCGTGAATAAATTTCGAAATAATGTCTATATTTGAACAAAAATTGGTATTTGGGACTTTTCAATATGAGAAATTCAAATTTGATCTCTGTTTGGCACTTTATTGTAGGGGGCGCCACATACAGGTCTTTGTCTCTTTTGGGGAGTCACAACTTTTTCGTGCATTTATGTATCACATTTTCTAGAAAAAAAACATATTCCACTATCATTTTTACGTGAAAAAGGAATACTTGTCAAAAGTCGCTACAAGCAGCCGTTTTCGAGATATTTTAATTTAAATTTACCGATGCATCCAATCGCCTTCTCATTGATTCGCGAACTCTTTGAAAATTAAATAATCAATTAGGCTAGTAAGTTTATTCCAATGTTTTTTTTTGTGCTGTCATTTAAAAAAATGTATCTTGACGCATAGTTAAATAGTTTTATTTGTTACTAGTGTGATTATTTTATTGAAAATGGTAAACTTCACCAATGCAGAGTATGCTGACATGCATTTTACATACGGCCCCCAAGTAGCACACCTATATTGGTAAAATATTGGTACAATATTGTGAAAATATTGGCGAAATATCTGAAATGAAATATTGGCGAGAAAAAAAATGTGAACATTCGGCGATATTGGACCAATATTACTTGAACAATATTGGCGAAATATTCTTGAACTAATATTGGCCTCAAAATGTTCGGCGATATTGGTACAATATCGCTGATACAATATTCTGACAATATTGGCACAATATTCAAAAGTTATATTGTCGAGAAGTAAAATATGAACATTTTGCGATATTGGACGAATATTGTTTGAATATTTTTGAAATATTTTTGGTGAAATATTCTTGAATCAATAATGGTCTCAAAATATTTATCGATTTTGGTACAATATTTATCGATATTGGTACAATATTATTTAGATATATTGGTGGATGTCAATATATCTTGGTAAATTATTAAATGTCTTTCAGTTGATGAAGGTGATACCAGAGTCTACCTTTTGACCGCCATAACCACTGAGTGAGCTGTCTTGAAAACAAGTTATAGGAATTATTTAATATACTTTCGTAGGTTTTAGAAGACATTCTATATGTAGAGCCACCTAGCGAATTTTTATCCAGGTTTGATCATGATATAATTTCAATATGTTTCATTGAATATTCGGCCAATATTCAAATTTCATCTCAATCTAGATGTAGGAAACACTATGAAGACAATATTGTTTTAACGATATCGATAAATATTATTGAACCAATATTGACCTAATAGATTTGTTGAATATTGGCGAAATGATATTCAACCAATATGTAATCACACTTGGAGATACAATACAGTTTTTATTCCTAGAATCGATATTAGGGGAATATTGGAATTGCGGTATTTATTCTAGATGTTAAAAACGATATTGTTTTATCGATATTGGTGAATATCATTAAACCAATATTGACTCAATATGAGTTATAATAATTTGTCAAATGAATTGGAAATGATATTCAACCAATATTCTAACAAACTTGGAAATACAATATAGTTTTTTTCCCCTATAATCGATATGACTGGAATATTTGGATTGCAATATTTATTCTAGATATGGAAAACAATATATAATCAATATTGTTTTATCGATATTGGTTGAAATTATTCAACCAATATTGACCCAATATTTCGTGTGATAATCTACATTCAAAACTAGTTCACCCAATATTCCACCAATATTATTAACATAATATTGTTTTTTGAATATTCACCAATATTGGACCAATATTGATTTTTCATTTACAATATATCTATATTGGCCCAATATGGAACCAAGATTCAGCCGATATGATGTGCTACCTGGGGGACTCGCTAACGGAAATGCATATGAGGCTAGACGTTTATATCAGGAGCGTTATCCGAACCGCACAACTCATACTTCAAAAACCTTTTCAAGAATTCACACTCGGTTAAGGAAGACAGGAAGTTTTGAGAAAGATAGTCATCTGTCGGGTGCACATCGGACGGTAAGAACCCCAGCAACCGAGGAAGCAGTTCTTAATCTGGTAGGAGAACACCCGGAAACAAGCTCCAGGAAAATAGCGCTGACGTTGAACATTTCTCATGTTCTCGTATGGAAAATTTTAATTGATAATTTGTTATATCCCTACCATTTTCAGAGAGTTCAGGCACTCCTCCCTCATGACTTTTCGTTACGTATCAACTTCTGTCGTTGGTTTCTCCAACGCCTTATTCAAAATCCTTTATTTGAAAATCAAATCCTGTTTACCGACGAAGCAAATTTCTCACGCAACGCTATAATCATTTGTGGTCAGAGGAAGACCCACATGCGATACAGGAATCACATTTTCAAGAACAGTTCTCTCTCAACGTGTGGGCAGGAATCCTTAGAGATTATCTGTTAGGCCCATTCTTTATTCCGGGAAGATTAAACGGAGAGAGATATCGTCATTTTCTTGAAGCAGATTTGCCTATTTTACTGGAATATGTGCCGCTTAGACTACGATATGAAATGTGGTTTATGCATGACGGTGCCCCAGCATATTTTAGCATACAAGCGGGAGAATTCTTAGACCAAACTTTCGGCAACCGTTGGATAGGTCGGGGAGGGCCTCAACCATGGCCCCCTAGGTCACCAGACCTTAATAGTTTAGATTTTTTCCTGTGGGAACATCTAAAATCCTTAATTTACCAGACACCTATCCAAAATAGAGAAGAATTAAGAAATCGAATAATTAACGCATGCAGATAGATTCAAGATACTCCAGGAATTTTCCAAAGAGTGCGAGAATCAATGAGAAGAAGATTGGATGCGTGCATACAGGCAGGAGGTGGACATTTCGAACATTTATTGTAATTTTGAATTAGATTAATATTTAGTGTTCCGTTATTCATGGTTTATTAGGAATTCGCTTTTGAAATGTTTCTAGGTTAAATAAAAAAACAAAACCTTTTTTTTTTCATTTTTGGACAAACGCATGCATCGATTAATTTAAATCAAAATATCTCGAAAACGGCTGCTTGTAGCGACTTTTGACAAGTATTCCTTTTTCACGTAAAAATGATAGTGGAATATGTTTTTTTTCTAGAAAATGTGATACATACATGCACGAAACAGTTGTGACTCCCCAAAAGAGACAAAGACCTGTAGTTGGCGCCCCCTACAATAAAGTGCCAAACAGAGATCAAATTTGAATTTCTCATATTGAAAAGTCCCCAAATACCAATTTTTGTTCAAATATTGACATTATTTCAAAATTTATTCAAGAAAAATCAAAATAAAAATAAATTTTCAACACCCTCTTTCTCAAAACTGAAGGCCTTGCGGACCCATGTTTTACCTTATAAATAACTGAGTAATCGTCCTATTAAATATCGGACACTTATTACATAACACCCTGTATATAAGGTCCTTTTGGCAAATGGAAATTGCGAAAAAATAAAATTTCGTCAATTGGCGAATCCACACTTGTGAGTCAGGGAGAGCGTTTGTGGTTATTTCGTTACTGCGCAGCATATAACATTTGCAAAAATAAAATCCAAAAAAATGTGTATTTGGCAACTTTCGGTTTAGTTTAGTTCCTAAATAATTCAAACAATAATCCTCAGACCTTTTTTCCGGTTATAAAGTTTCACCAGACCCCTCCAAAACTATTTTATTACAATTCCTAATAATATACTTTTTCTGCCTACCTTGTTTTAACATGTCTGTTTAATGATATTCAATGCAAATAAAATCGTTCATTAATAATAGGAGACATCAATGAACGATTTGTTATTAATGCATGATTTCGAGAAATCGTCCATTAATGACCCCTATTAATGAACAATTTGTCATTAATTGTCGATTTCTCTATGAATGCATGGCTGTTGCATGGGCAACCAAACATAAGCGAATTCAGATGTTATGGACGCTAAAATGGATATTGACGATAAATTTATGTTGCCTGATGTTGCGGAAACTGCTAAAGTAACAGCTTTGAAATTATTGCCAGAAAAAAAGTAGAACTCCTTCATTTCAAAAAGAATGAGGTAGACGGAAAATATTGTAATCAACTCTTATATCGAGATGCGATCAATGATTTCGAAAAACAACGCGCTCGCTTCGCTCACGCGTTAAAATATCTCGATCATTAATCGCCTTCATCAATACACTAGTTGATTAAATAACTATTGGCAATCTAAAATTTTAATCACGTATTTATGGAATTATTTTGAAAATACCTGCAAATCGCCTAACAAAGCGGTTTTGAACATCTTCCAGAAGTGAATGAAGTTTACAAATGCATACGACAAAAAAGTCTTATGCGTAGCCACCTGCAAGAAAAATAGCTCATCAAGACATGCCGACAGCTGATGGTTGCCCAGCTCCTCGCGCTGTGATTGGTTATTGAGAAACCGCGCGAGTATTTTAGAGTACGAAAAATGAGAAATAAAACTTTCTATGTTTTTATACCACTTCTATTTGTATTCAACGTTACTGCAGTTTCATCCTATATGGACATTATCAAACAATACAATAATCTGAAATAATAAATAACATAATTCTACCCGAGGCCTGTCTTAGTGACTAACGGTCATTAATGACTTTCACCTGGACCTTGTTCATTTGCGACAATGTGACCAAATCCAGTTGATCATTCAGTAGATTACATCCACAATATTTGTGTTTATGAATTTCTAGGGATTCTAAATAATTCAGTTTCCAACCCTTGCTTGCATAGTGCAAAATTTCCGAATCGTTCAGACTCGGAAACTTGTGGTTGCATTCCAAAGAATGGTTTGAAAACGTCGAATCATTTTTTGCTAGTATGAAGGACCTTTCATGTTCAGCGTATCTTTTTGAAAAATGACGTCCACATTGTCCCTCATAAACACCGTTACACTCTGGACACTTAAGCTTATAAACTCCAGATTTTTCCATTTTTGCTATTCTATCTTTGGCATTGAAAAGAAAATTAGACAACCTGGCATGCGGCCTGTATGCTACTTCTATATTATTATTTCTAAAGAATCCCGCAATAGCCCTTTTTCTTCTCCCGAAGTACGTTAAGGTTACAAATTTCTTAGTTTCTGATTGTTTGACCTGGGGGTATATTAATTTGTGCGAAAATTTAAGACGATGTTTTCTAACTCTTGAATTGTGGCCGCTTTGAAACCATTATTTTGTCCTATCTGTATGATTGTTTTAATTGCTCGGTTTTCTGAATACATTGTGCGTGATGGTTAGGTCTAAGAAATTAATTTGTTTCTCTATCTCTGTCTCAAGTGTGAATTGTATGTTATTTTTTAGATTATTTATAAATATCAGAAACTGGTTTAGCTGTCGTGTGGTACCTCTGAAGCAGGCAAGAATATCGTCAACATATCTATACCAAAAATGAATATGTTTTTTAAGTTCGGAATTTAGTACAGTGGTCTCCAAGTTGTTCATAAATATATCTGCTAAAAGTGGACTACGGGGGGAACCCATTGGTAAACCTGAATCCTGTTTATAAAATCTGTTATTGAATTGCAAATAATTCTGATCTAGGCATACATCAAAAGCTGTCGAAATTTCAAAAGAAGTGATGTGGTCTACTTTGGCCTGATCTAATATATTTAATATGAGAGACTTACATTCGTTATATGGTATGTTGGAGAACATACTTTTCACATCGAATGAAACTAAAATTGAATTATGTGGCGAAGTTTCGTTATTTATTCTTTCTACTAAACTTTGTGAGTTCTTTACGCTATGGTGCGGAACAAAATTGGTAATATTTTTCGTGATGATTTCCTACCACGTAGTAACGGCTACATCCGTCAATTTATTTTAGAGTAGTTTTTTTTCTAAACATTCATGAATGAATCAAAATTTACAAGATCAATAATTACGCATATACAATGAAATTGTGAAATTCAATACATTTTTGACTGAAAAAAATTAAAATTAAAAAAAAATTTCACGTAAAATAAATTATTGATATTTAATATAACTGTGTATTCTTGAAAAAAAAATTCATATTCTAGGGTAATGAGTCTAGTTTCTAACTTCATAATAGTCTCTGTAGATGGTAATTTGGAATAGTTATTATAACACTTAAGTTTAAAAAATGTATCATTTCATCGGCAAGTTAAGAATATCCTAAATAAAATCTTATTACTCGAATAATGTTTACTAATGTTTATGTAAGTTAACGGAACAAGTATAGACCCCCGTCTACTTCAGGGTTGCAGTTTCTGACCCTCACTGTGGTCCAGTTTAAACCGACAATTCAAAGGACCTGTTTTTTAAGTTATTTATATCAAGTATTTCAACAACAAAACAGAAAAAATCTTTTAGTAGGTTTGATATTTTATATTCGAATTAATTAAACTTGAATATTGATTTATGTTCTAGTATAATTCATTCAATTATCTAAGTAAATCATTTCTTATTAAAGATATTCTGTTTGAGTAGTAATTAAAAAATAAATAAACACACTGGAAAATTTTTCAAGATGGTACGATTACTCTGACACAAAATACTCTGTTGTGAACACAGAGCCAAAACTATACTGAAAACGCGCAGTTTCTCAATAATAGCCAATCACAGCGCGAGGAGCTAGGGCCGCCATCAGCTGCCGGAATGCCTCGACGCTAACTTTCTCGCACCTACGGCAACGCATAAGACTTTTTGTCGTCATTTGTAAACTTTATTCACGTCTGGAAGTTGTTTGAAACCACTAAATTTGTAAGGCGACTTGCAGGTATTATCCAAATTACTCAATAAATACGTGATTAATATTTCAAATTGCCAAAATTAGGTATATCTTTTGGGAATTTTAATATAATATCAATATTTTTGGAGTGGTCTGCTTACTTTATAACCAACAAAAACGTCTGGGATATATTTTTTGAATTATGTAAAAACTAATTTAAAAGATTTTAAAAAAATCAAGTTGCCAAAAGCATGTTTTTTGTTTTTTTTTTGGAAATGATATATGCTGCGCAGTAACGAAATAACCGCAAGGGCTCTCCCAGACTCGTGAGTCTGGATTCGCCAATTGACGAAATTATATTTTTTCGCAATTTCAATTTGACAAAAAAACCTTCCCAAAATTCGTCGCCAGCTCTCCGGCTATATGTACTGACCTTCCACAAATGGATTTTAATTTCTGTCGTGGTGCTGAATGAATAAATATTTTCATTACGTTTGATTCGAGTTTTGCAACATCGGAAATCAATTGTTTATTGATAAATTATGTATACACCTAATAATTCGAACTGGGGCCACTCCTGAACAAAAGCAAGGACAGAAAAAAGTACCATTCCACCTCTGAGCAGATACAACACTTCCGAGAAACATAACATGCACTAAATGATCGATTAGCAAAACCCATCCAGTGGAACTGTTTTGAATTCTTTCGTGATGTATGCGCATATGGCACAGCGAGCTGGTATCCACAAGGCATATATCACATAATCAACGTACTTCCCTGTCAATTTTTTGATGTGATTCCGTATGCGAGAATCGGATGGAATGTATAAAGTTGGCGAACCGCGGGTGGCCGGACTATCTTGTCTTTTGCTATTTCTCTACCATCATATATATGCCACATTAGCATCGCTTTCAGTGGCATGGATGTAGCATTATTTTTGTCTTGTTACTAGCTGGAATTTGCATACGGTGATTGTTCCGGGATTGTCGTTGAATGTAGTGAAACGATAATGAATGGAACGATTCAGAGAAATAGACCAGTGCTGAAGGACGCCAAAAAATAGAGAAGCTGGAAAAAAATCAACAGCGTGAGACCTACTGGAAGAGGAGCAAAATATTGTTCGAATGACGGGAAAAATTAAGTGGAGTCGGAAAAATTGGAGAAGGGTGGAACGGGGTGAAGTTTTAGGGGTTGAAAGTTATATTTCACGGTTTTTTGCGATTGACAACGGAAGTTGACCTCAAAAAAGTTGAATTGCAAAGTTGTTGAAAATAAAAAGATCTACAACTTTTGTGATGAATACTTTTTCACATTACCTCAAATTTTTCGGGAAAATTGGCAATACCAATTGTTCAGTTTTAAATTTTTTTCTCGCCCAAATATTAATTTTTTTCACGAAATTTTGTTGAAATGAGAGACCTAGTTCCAAAGTGTACAATCTCCATTGAAAAATTCCACAAAGTACAATCTCCATAACTTTTTATAAATGTTTTTGGAATTTTTTTTTCTAGAACTTCATAAATGATCTATAGATAATGATAACTTATAATATAATATTCAAATTTCAAGAAGAATGCACCACCTTCAATTGCGAGGTTTTTCCTGTTTTCTAGAAATTTGTTCAAACTGGAGATTGTACATATTGGAACTAGGCACCTCAAATATAACCAGTTATGTTTCAAGTGAGCTGTTATTTTTTTGTGAAAACATATTTTCAAAAATCAACTTTTTATTTTTTGTTCCAAACTCACATTTATTTATTAAAATTCTTGAAATAAACAGTTGAAATCTTTGGAGAATATTAATTGAATGGTACCTTAACAGATACATAGTATAAATGATTTTATTATGATAGAATAGCGAAAGGAGGTGAACTTTCGTGGGTAAAAATAGTGTTTCACAATTTGCAGCGAAAATCAACTTCCTACAAAAAAGGGAAAAAATCAATTTGTACGTTTTATGTGGGAAACTAAAACGTTCTTTGGAATAACGTGCGAATGAAAACCGTTAAGAGGCCATGAGCACGATTATATTTGGGGCGATTTTAGAGTAAAAGAGTTAATGGATAACTCAAAAACGGTTCGTCGTATCGATTTCAAACAAGGACAAGATTCTAGAGGACGTTCGATTCTAAGTAGGTGCTGTAATGGAAATTGAAATTTCAATCCTCTTTTTCACAAAAAAAATCTCAAAAATATCCCAAAAATGCAGTTACATTGAAGCAATCTTTTGGGTGGATGAACAAATACTTTCAAAAAATAACTACAGCACCTACATAGAACAACGTTTTACCTTTCTTTCGATACCAAATTCGTTTCGCTTGGATAAATATTGCTTCAAATTATAATAGAAAACTATCGGGAGGTGCTGCCGCAGACCTAGGTACCTACATAGAATCGAACGTCTTCTAGAAGCCTGTCCTTGTTTGAAATCTACGAACCGTTATTGAGTTATCGACTCTTCTACCAAAAAAACGTCACAAATATGATCGCGTTCATGGCCTCTTAAGAAAACATTGAAAGTGCTTCTAAACTCATTAGGGACGATATGTTGCAAAACATTGAAGTTGGAAAAAGCATAAAATATCACATTGCTTGCTACAGACCTTACGTACTCAAGGAGAAACGAGCTGAAGAAAAACAAGTGAAAGATGCTGAAGAATCAACTTCGGAAGAGGAGATACCGGCACTCAACATCATAGACAGCGAAGTCACACCTCGAAGTTCTTTTTTCTAACTATTCGAATTTTCCAGAATATTTTCTTGAAATTCTTCTCTCAAACTATTCGAATTTTCTGGAAGCTCTTCTCTCAATATATTCGAACTTTCTTCAAGTTTTTCTCTCAGCGTATTCGAATTTTCTAGAAGTTCTTCCTTCCAGGAATTTGGTATTTTCGCCGAGATTATTCATTGTCGAATTCAAATTAATTCCAGAAACTTTGAAGAAAATGGTTTCCGGGTCTAATCCGTCTTAAAGTCTTTTCTGCAGAGCGGCCTTTTTATCAGTTTTCTCGAGCTCCCTTTCTTCCAGTTCCTGATTCAATTTCGCTAGGCGCACTTTCCTCGAAAACATTTTATCTTTTAGTTCCAAAAAGGATGTGAATAATAAAGATAGTTTCGTTGGAAAAAAAGCACAGCAGAAAGATTTATCAACCTCTCCAAATCTCTTAAGATCTGTCATATCTCCTTTCAATAGTCAGTAGTTTCAACTCGAGTTCATTATCACGCCGCTCCAATGACATTGACAACCACCATTTTAGAGACCACTCTGTTGAAAATAAGAGTGATGAATGCAATACAAATACCTTTAGGGTTGCAGTAGTACATAGCAACGTCAAAACTCGGTTTCAATGGACTTGAAAATATTGATTTTACTTGTTTTACTTACAGATCTGAATGTATTCAAAAACAATTATGTTATTTTTTAAGCATGTTTCTGTGAAATATATCAGAAAGTATTCATACACATCTATGTTGTGTTTCAGATGCATGGTCATTTCTGGTGTATGATATGTTTCACAAAGGTTTCTGCGTCAGAAGATGAAACGTTTCACGTGAGAAATAATTGGTGTCCAAAATGTTTCATGCACCTGATTTGGTTTACTGGGTGTGAGTTTTGTTTTTCTTATTTTGATTTCTGTTGTATTTTTATTGCGTTATCACTCGATCTCTCAGCTATGGGTCTCATTGCAGTCCTATTACAATTATTCTTCTTCGATTCCTTCGCCGTTCTAACCCTCTTCATTAGCTGCGCCGTATATCATAGCAATTAATTCCGCACACACGGCGACCTTGAAACACATCTCCCTGTGTATCATGTATGAAGTAGGGAGTTAACGAGCGCACTCGTAATATGCGAGAGATTTATTGGCTGGAATGCTGGCCGGGCGCCCTCGCAACCTGCCTATCTCATGTGCTATCTAAATGAGAAGCAATTAACACTCCTAACTAGAGATTTTTGCTGCGCAGCCCCACACACCAGACGCACAATCATTCATTACCGCTATTAGAAACAATCTCTTGTCTGGTGAATATGAATGACTGCTCGAATCGTGTATGACCACTGTATGAAGAGGTGGTTATACACGATATTACGGAGGGTAGAGGCATGTGCATGTGCTTCGTGGGTGTATTGCATTTTCAACTATACGATAGGATAACGTATGTCCTAAAAGTATAGGGACAAAATATTCATTGATTTTTTTTTAATGAAGAAATGTATTTAAACACTAACTTACCCTAATCTTACCCTAAACCGAAATCGAAATTATGCAATGATTGTTGACTACACATCGCCTTTTTTCCATAGTGGCAAAACTTTCGCAAAGTTGAAAAAGTCAGGAAAACAACCTGTACATGCATAAGTTAAACAGTACAGTGAGCGGTTTGATGATTACATCGAAGATCCCTTTCATTATTTCACTTAACAAGTCATTCAAATCCAAAAAAAAAAAAATTTTTCAATTACCCAACTGCCTCGATTATCTCCGAAGCACAAAAAAAGAACCACACGATGTTCCAAGGTTTCATTTGATCATGTACTTTTTTCTTTGGAAAACATTCTGGTTGATCAAAATATCAAGGAATTTGTTGGCATAATAATTTGTATTATGATTATCTAGCATTTTCCAAGAAACATTTTCCAATGAGGATTTCAGTTTCAAAATATTTTTTTCATTAATTTTTTTTCTCCATACAGTTGCTGCTGTATAACGGTGTTCAACATTCATGATCATGAATTGTCCATAATGATCAGATTTACATGGCTCCAACACTCTCGATTCAAAAGAATCAATGTTGAGATTTGTCAAAATTTTATCTATACATGATGAAGAATGCGATGATATTTTTGTATTCTCATATAGTCATGTTAACATTGAATGAGATTATCATACACAAAAGTTCCTCTCATTTTGTGGAATTTGATGTAAAATTCATATTAAAATCTCCGCAAACAAATATCTTCTGGCATAGGCTACTACATTTTACTAACAAATTCTCAAATACATTAGTATCGTTAAATTCGTCAAAATATCCTTTTTCCGGAAAGTGCTTGTCAAAAAATGGTCACCATTTAAAAAATAACAGTTAGACACGAAAATGTAATTTTGCCAACTTGTCTTATTCATATCTATCATACTAGTCACTAAAACTTCGCGATTGTAATATTCTGATTCACCTGAGGCCCTTAGATTAGTTTACTTCCGATCATGGACACCTAGATGTAATTTCAAAAGTGACTCCAAAAAAATTAATAGACATAAAAACTTTCGAAAATGTCACATTCTGATCTAGAATTGTCTCAGAAATCCAAAAATATTACAATATACAGGGTGTTCCTTTTAAAAATTTAGAACCGGAAGTGACCGGAAAGTGAAAAATATGTGAAAACTCTCCTCTTCACATACCATCTACCTGTACCAAATCTCATTTTGATACCCCTAATGGTCTAGAAGTTATGACTTGTCTAATAGATTCGTTGACACCCGGTATATATCTGGCTGTTCAATGCTTCACCCCTCACTCTTTCCAGAAAAGATCGGGATACACCCTGTTAGAAAAATGCGCACCAGACATCAAGGATTTTATCTGCCAATTTTGCTTTATGTTTGTATCTTACATTGTCAGGGCAATCCTCTACACTGTCCGTATAAAATCCATAGTTTCCCTTCAATTCAGAATTACTCAATGTGATATTATTTCGTCATCTAAAATAATGATTTTTTCTTTCTGTTTTTTTCATTCTGAGACTTCATCGAATTCTATGTCTCCGAACATAAGAGGAAAGTTGTTTTTATAATAATAAAATTTTCATTAATGAGGCGATAAACCAATTAAAACCCCGATTTTGAAGCGGCTGACACCCAAACTACTATGCCAATCAGTCACCCGTAATAATAAATATATGATTGATGGAGTTTAACTGATGAGGAAGTATCATGAAATTCAATTGAAGTTTGCATACACTTTTTCAACAAACTCTTCAAAAATATTAAAACAAATCTTATCCGAAGAATAAACAGAAAAAAGAAGTATCACCAAATATTGAAAGAATGTTAGGTACGAAAGAGTTTATGGGCCACAAAGATTTTTTTTTCAATTTCCAACTTCAAAGTAGGAATTTTGTTTTTTCGACTTTAAACTCGGAAATTTCGAGTTTAAGGTCGGAATTTTGTTTTTCCGACTTTAAAGTCGGAAATTTCTACTTTAAACTAGGAGTATTTCCGGAAATATCGGGAAAAACTGAAAATCGGAATTTTCGTTTTTATTTTTTTCTATCGTTATTTGACAACATAGCTCAAAACCAAAAGTACATTTTCATTGATACTTTTTTTCAGCTACACGTTTTCATGTTCAGATTTACTATCCGACGTTTCTGTCATTCTGTCTTCTGGCATTCATCATCAACATTTTTTATTATCATTTCCCTCATAATATTTATTTTTCACTTGTACATTACTGCTTCATAATACCTTGGCAACGGTTGCTATTAACACACCCATAACGCCCGGGGCGTTATGGAGTGCATTATGAATCATAACGCCCGCTAAATGTTTTTTTCTGTGGTTCAATAAATTAATTACCCAGAAAAGTTTCATTTATAACTGTACATAAACAGGGACTAATTATTTTTTCTCAAATAGAAATATCAATTTTCAAATGTTCCTGAAAAATTAGTACCAAGTTTGAAGTTCTGTGAGTTGACCGATGATGAACTCCTCAATGTGCATTCGGTTTCGTTCGGAACGTTCACATTTTCTTTTTCGGAAACGGAATGGGCTTTTATTGCAGCAATTTTGTTCTTCAATGAGATACTTTCTTCAATATTGCTCTCCGCTACCGTACTACTCTTCCATTTTCCGTGTAATTTTAGTTTTTCAAAGGAAGCACCACCTTGAACAAGAAGCGTTGACGACGTTCGGCTTAGACAATGTCCGGTGTTACCTTTCGGGTTTTCCAAATTAAGGTACTTCGCTACGATAGAAGGAACACTTCCTATAGTATTTTTGCATAGAGGTAACTCAATGTATTTATTATTTCTGTAGGTTAAAAAAACCTACGTTGTTTATATCCTTTTTGTCGTAGTGCAATGTCTTTTTAACTGAGTTCAAGGCTCCTATTTTGCTTTCTTCAACAATGGTGAAACTTTTTGAGGTGCAGGTCTTGGTTTCTGGTACCTTGATCAGTAAAATGGCTCCTCTGTCTTCAATGTCATCAATTGTCATCTTGACCATTTCATCACGTCTTGAGCCTCCTAATACGCCTATTATCCGAAAAACTTTATGTTGCAGAAAAGTATCATCTGGAGCTTTTCTTATGAAAAGTAATACTTGTCCACCTTCCAACACCTTTGATTTTTTGGGAATGTATCATTTTGATTTAACTTTCAGAAAGGCTATCAGTTGACTGAATGCTGATATATTAATGTTTTCTTTAACATTCAATGTTGATTTCAGCTGTGAGTGTTTGGTCCATAGACTATTTGCACTATATTTTTCAGGCTGAAATAATGTAAAATAGATTAAAAATATTAATATTTTTCATGAGATAAACTCACCAGTTCCTGGAAGTATGCCATTATGACAGTTTCATTCAGGGTATTCACTCTGTTTCCATCTTTCCATTTCAAAAAATGGTCATACTCCTTCTCGTATAAGTATGTGGATTTCACAGGCAGTAAATTTCCTAACACTTTATCAGCTTTGAGCGTCACATTCTTTGGGATCTCCATAATTATTATGAACACAACCGTGTTTAGTTTCCTTCACTAGCAAGCTTGTCAATTCTTACAAAAATGCAGCGTCATTTCATTAAATAAACAACCCTTAGCAACCTCTTCAATGTTTCCATATCAATTGCATAGAAGCTCACTTGTGCTCAGTTGCCGACTAGAACGCAGTAAATACCATGAGAAGGAATTTTTGAAGTAACCAACGTCGTTTAAGATAATTTTTCGTGAAAAATAAAATTTTGTATGCACCAGGAGCGTTACTTGTATATATACAGGGTGTTATGTAATAAGCCAATATTTAACAGGACGATTCCTCAGTTATTTATAAGGTAAAAAGTTCATATAAACATGGGTCCGCAAGGCCTTCAGTTTTGAGATAGAGGGTGTTGAAAATTTATTTTTATTTTGGTTTTTCGTGAATAAATTTCGAAATAATGTCTATATTTGAACAAAAATTGGTATTTGGGACTTTTCAATATGAGAAATTCAAATTTGATCTCTGTTTGGCACTTTATTGTAGGGGGCGCCACATACAGGTCTTTGTCTCTTTTGGGGAGTCACAACTTTTTCGTGCATTTATGTATCACATTTTCTAGAAAAAAAACATATTCCACTATCATTTTTACGTGAAAAAGGAATACTTGTCAAAAGTCGCTACAAGCAGCCGTTTTCGAGATATTTTAATTTAAATTTACCGATGCATCCAATCGCCTTCTCATTGATTCGCGAACTCTTTGAAAATTAAATAATCAATTAGGCTAGTAAGTTTATTCCAATGTTTTTTTTTGTGCTGTCATTTAAAAAAATGTATCTTGACGCATAGTTAAATAGTTTTATTTGTTACTAGTGTGATTATTTTATTGAAAATGGTAAACTTCACCAATGCAGAGTATGCTGACATGCATTTTACATACGGCCCCCAAGTAGCACACCTATATTGGTAAAATATTGGTACAATATTGTGAAAATATTGGCGAAATATCTGAAATGAAATATTGGCGAGAAAAAAAATGTGAACATTCGGCGATATTGGACCAATATTACTTGAACAATATTGGCGAAATATTCTTGAACTAATATTGGCCTCAAAATGTTCGGCGATATTGGTACAATATCGCTGATACAATATTCTGACAATATTGGCACAATATTCAAAAGTTATATTGTCGAGAAGTAAAATATGAACATTTTGCGATATTGGACGAATATTGTTTGAATATTTTTGAAATATTTTTGGTGAAATATTCTTGAATCAATAATGGTCTCAAAATATTTATCGATTTTGGTACAATATTTATCGATATTGGTACAATATTATTTAGATATATTGGTGGATGTCAATATATCTTGGTAAATTATTAAATGTCTTTCAGTTGATGAAGGTGATACCAGAGTCTACCTTTTGACCGCCATAACCACTGAGTGAGCTGTCTTGAAAACAAGTTATAGGAATTATTTAATATACTTTCGTAGGTTTTAGAAGACATTCTATATGTAGAGCCACCTAGCGAATTTTTATCCAGGTTTGATCATGATATAATTTCAATATGTTTCATTGAATATTCGGCCAATATTCAAATTTCATCTCAATCTAGATGTAGGAAACACTATGAAGACAATATTGTTTTAACGATATCGATAAATATTATTGAACCAATATTGACCTAATAGATTTGTTGAATATTGGCGAAATGATATTCAACCAATATGTAATCACACTTGGAGATACAATACAGTTTTTATTCCTAGAATCGATATTAGGGGAATATTGGAATTGCGGTATTTATTCTAGATGTTAAAAACGATATTGTTTTATCGATATTGGTGAATATCATTAAACCAATATTGACTCAATATGAGTTATAATAATTTGTCAAATGAATTGGAAATGATATTCAACCAATATTCTAACAAACTTGGAAATACAATATAGTTTTTTTCCCCTATAATCGATATGACTGGAATATTTGGATTGCAATATTTATTCTAGATATGGAAAACAATATATAATCAATATTGTTTTATCGATATTGGTTGAAATTATTCAACCAATATTGACCCAATATTTCGTGTGATAATCTACATTCAAAACTAGTTCACCCAATATTCCACCAATATTATTAACATAATATTGTTTTTTGAATATTCACCAATATTGGACCAATATTGATTTTTCATTTACAATATATCTATATTGGCCCAATATGGAACCAAGATTCAGCCGATATGATGTGCTACCTGGGGGACTCGCTAACGGAAATGCATATGAGGCTAGACGTTTATATCAGGAGCGTTATCCGAACCGCACAACTCATACTTCAAAAACCTTTTCAAGAATTCACACTCGGTTAAGGAAGACAGGAAGTTTTGAGAAAGATAGTCATCTGTCGGGTGCACATCGGACGGTAAGAACCCCAGCAACCGAGGAAGCAGTTCTTAATCTGGTAGGAGAACACCCGGAAACAAGCTCCAGGAAAATAGCGCTGACGTTGAACATTTCTCATGTTCTCGTATGGAAAATTTTAATTGATAATTTGTTATATCCCTACCATTTTCAGAGAGTTCAGGCACTCCTCCCTCATGACTTTTCGTTACGTATCAACTTCTGTCGTTGGTTTCTCCAACGCCTTATTCAAAATCCTTTATTTGAAAATCAAATCCTGTTTACCGACGAAGCAAATTTCTCACGCAACGCTATAATCATTTGTGGTCAGAGGAAGACCCACATGCGATACAGGAATCACATTTTCAAGAACAGTTCTCTCTCAACGTGTGGGCAGGAATCCTTAGAGATTATCTGTTAGGCCCATTCTTTATTCCGGGAAGATTAAACGGAGAGAGATATCGTCATTTTCTTGAAGCAGATTTGCCTATTTTACTGGAATATGTGCCGCTTAGACTACGATATGAAATGTGGTTTATGCATGACGGTGCCCCAGCATATTTTAGCATACAAGCGGGAGAATTCTTAGACCAAACTTTCGGCAACCGTTGGATAGGTCGGGGAGGGCCTCAACCATGGCCCCCTAGGTCACCAGACCTTAATAGTTTAGATTTTTTCCTGTGGGAACATCTAAAATCCTTAATTTACCAGACACCTATCCAAAATAGAGAAGAATTAAGAAATCGAATAATTAACGCATGCAGATAGATTCAAGATACTCCAGGAATTTTCCAAAGAGTGCGAGAATCAATGAGAAGAAGATTGGATGCGTGCATACAGGCAGGAGGTGGACATTTCGAACATTTATTGTAATTTTGAATTAGATTAATATTTAGTGTTCCGTTATTCATGGTTTATTAGGAATTCGCTTTTGAAATGTTTCTAGGTTAAATAAAAAAACAAAACCTTTTTTTTTTCATTTTTGGACAAACGCATGCATCGATTAATTTAAATCAAAATATCTCGAAAACGGCTGCTTGTAGCGACTTTTGACAAGTATTCCTTTTTCACGTAAAAATGATAGTGGAATATGTTTTTTTTCTAGAAAATGTGATACATACATGCACGAAACAGTTGTGACTCCCCAAAAGAGACAAAGACCTGTAGTTGGCGCCCCCTACAATAAAGTGCCAAACAGAGATCAAATTTGAATTTCTCATATTGAAAAGTCCCCAAATACCAATTTTTGTTCAAATATTGACATTATTTCAAAATTTATTCAAGAAAAATCAAAATAAAAATAAATTTTCAACACCCTCTTTCTCAAAACTGAAGGCCTTGCGGACCCATGTTTTACCTTATAAATAACTGAGTAATCGTCCTATTAAATATCGGACACTTATTACATAACACCCTGTATATAAGGTCCTTTTGGCAAATGGAAATTGCGAAAAAATAAAATTTCGTCAATTGGCGAATCCACACTTGTGAGTCAGGGAGAGCGTTTGTGGTTATTTCGTTACTGCGCAGCATATAACATTTGCAAAAATAAAATCCAAAAAAATGTGTATTTGGCAACTTTCGGTTTAGTTTAGTTCCTAAATAATTCAAACAATAATCCTCAGACCTTTTTTCCGGTTATAAAGTTTCACCAGACCCCTCCAAAACTATTTTATTACAATTCCTAATAATATACTTTTTCTGCCTACCTTGTTTTAACATGTCTGTTTAATGATATTCAATGCAAATAAAATCGTTCATTAATAATAGGAGACATCAATGAACGATTTGTTATTAATGCATGATTTCGAGAAATCGTCCATTAATGACCCCTATTAATGAACAATTTGTCATTAATTGTCGATTTCTCTATGAATGCATGGCTGTTGCATGGGCAACCAAACATAAGCGAATTCAGATGTTATGGACGCTAAAATGGATATTGACGATAAATTTATGTTGCCTGATGTTGCGGAAACTGCTAAAGTAACAGCTTTGAAATTATTGCCAGAAAAAAAGTAGAACTCCTTCATTTCAAAAAGAATGAGGTAGACGGAAAATATTGTAATCAACTCTTATATCGAGATGCGATCAATGATTTCGAAAAACAACGCGCTCGCTTCGCTCACGCGTTAAAATATCTCGATCATTAATCGCCTTCATCAATACACTAGTTGATTAAATAACTATTGGCAATCTAAAATTTTAATCACGTATTTATGGAATTATTTTGAAAATACCTGCAAATCGCCTAACAAAGCGGTTTTGAACATCTTCCAGAAGTGAATGAAGTTTACAAATGCATACGACAAAAAAGTCTTATGCGTAGCCACCTGCAAGAAAAATAGCTCATCAAGACATGCCGACAGCTGATGGTTGCCCAGCTCCTCGCGCTGTGATTGGTTATTGAGAAACCGCGCGAGTATTTTAGAGTACGAAAAATGAGAAATAAAACTTTCTATGTTTTTATACCACTTCTATTTGTATT
This sequence comes from Chrysolina oricalcia, assembly GCA_944452925.2. NCBI lineage: Eukaryota > Metazoa > Arthropoda > Insecta > Coleoptera > Chrysomelidae > Chrysolina > Chrysolina oricalcia. The sequence goes on from OX101820.2 coordinate 28,519,088, forward strand.
CAACGTTACTGCAGTTTCATCCTATATGGACATTATCAAACAATACAATAATCTGAAATAATAAATAACATAATTCTACCCGAGGCCTGTCTTAGTGACTAACGGTCATTAATGACTTTCACCTGGACCTTGTTCATTTGCGACAATGTGACCAAATCCAGTTGATCATTCAGTAGATTACATCCACAATATTTGTGTTTATGAATTTCTAGGGATTCTAAATAATTCAGTTTCCAACCCTTGCTTGCATAGTGCAAAATTTCCGAATCGTTCAGACTCGGAAACTTGTGGTTGCATTCCAAAGAATGGTTTGAAAACGTCGAATCATTTTTTGCTAGTATGAAGGACCTTTCATGTTCAGCGTATCTTTTTGAAAAATGACGTCCACATTGTCCCTCATAAACACCGTTACACTCTGGACACTTAAGCTTATAAACTCCAGATTTTTCCATTTTTGCTATTCTATCTTTGGCATTGAAAAGAAAATTAGACAACCTGGCATGCGGCCTGTATGCTACTTCTATATTATTATTTCTAAAGAATCCCGCAATAGCCCTTTTTCTTCTCCCGAAGTACGTTAAGGTTACAAATTTCTTAGTTTCTGATTGTTTGACCTGGGGGTATATTAATTTGTGCGAAAATTTAAGACGATGTTTTCTAACTCTTGAATTGTGGCCGCTTTGAAACCATTATTTTGTCCTATCTGTATGATTGTTTTAATTGCTCGGTTTTCTGAATACATTGTGCGTGATGGTTAGGTCTAAGAAATTAATTTGTTTCTCTATCTCTGTCTCAAGTGTGAATTGTATGTTATTTTTTAGATTATTTATAAATATCAGAAACTGGTTTAGCTGTCGTGTGGTACCTCTGAAGCAGGCAAGAATATCGTCAACATATCTATACCAAAAATGAATATGTTTTTTAAGTTCGGAATTTAGTACAGTGGTCTCCAAGTTGTTCATAAATATATCTGCTAAAAGTGGACTACGGGGGGAACCCATTGGTAAACCTGAATCCTGTTTATAAAATCTGTTATTGAATTGCAAATAATTCTGATCTAGGCATACATCAAAAGCTGTCGAAATTTCAAAAGAAGTGATGTGGTCTACTTTGGCCTGATCTAATATATTTAATATGAGAGACTTACATTCGTTATATGGTATGTTGGAGAACATACTTTTCACATCGAATGAAACTAAAATTGAATTATGTGGCGAAGTTTCGTTATTTATTCTTTCTACTAAACTTTGTGAGTTCTTTACGCTATGGTGCGGAACAAAATTGGTAATATTTTTCGTGATGATTTCCTACCACGTAGTAACGGCTACATCCGTCAATTTATTTTAGAGTAGTTTTTTTTCTAAACATTCATGAATGAATCAAAATTTACAAGATCAATAATTACGCATATACAATGAAATTGTGAAATTCAATACATTTTTGACTGAAAAAAATTAAAATTAAAAAAAAATTTCACGTAAAATAAATTATTGATATTTAATATAACTGTGTATTCTTGAAAAAAAAATTCATATTCTAGGGTAATGAGTCTAGTTTCTAACTTCATAATAGTCTCTGTAGATGGTAATTTGGAATAGTTATTATAACACTTAAGTTTAAAAAATGTATCATTTCATCGGCAAGTTAAGAATATCCTAAATAAAATCTTATTACTCGAATAATGTTTACTAATGTTTATGTAAGTTAACGGAACAAGTATAGACCCCCGTCTACTTCAGGGTTGCAGTTTCTGACCCTCACTGTGGTCCAGTTTAAACCGACAATTCAAAGGACCTGTTTTTTAAGTTATTTATATCAAGTATTTCAACAACAAAACAGAAAAAATCTTTTAGTAGGTTTGATATTTTATATTCGAATTAATTAAACTTGAATATTGATTTATGTTCTAGTATAATTCATTCAATTATCTAAGTAAATCATTTCTTATTAAAGATATTCTGTTTGAGTAGTAATTAAAAAATAAATAAACACACTGGAAAATTTTTCAAGATGGTACGATTACTCTGACACAAAATACTCTGTTGTGAACACAGAGCCAAAACTATACTGAAAACGCGCAGTTTCTCAATAATAGCCAATCACAGCGCGAGGAGCTAGGGCCGCCATCAGCTGCCGGAATGCCTCGACGCTAACTTTCTCGCACCTACGGCAACGCATAAGACTTTTTGTCGTCATTTGTAAACTTTATTCACGTCTGGAAGTTGTTTGAAACCACTAAATTTGTAAGGCGACTTGCAGGTATTATCCAAATTACTCAATAAATACGTGATTAATATTTCAAATTGCCAAAATTAGGTATATCTTTTGGGAATTTTAATATAATATCAATATTTTTGGAGTGGTCTGCTTACTTTATAACCAACAAAAACGTCTGGGATATATTTTTTGAATTATGTAAAAACTAATTTAAAAGATTTTTAAAAAATCAAGTTGCCAAAAGCATGTTTTTTGTTTTTTTTTTGGAAATGATATATGCTGCGCAGTAACGAAATAACCGCAAGGGCTCTCCCAGACTCGTGAGTCTGGATTCGCCAATTGACGAAATTATATTTTTTCGCAATTTCAATTTGACAAAAAAACCTTCCCAAAATTCGTCGCCAGCTCTCCGGCTATATGTACTGACCTTCCACAAATGGATTTTAATTTCTGTCGTGGTGCTGAATGAATAAATATTTTCATTACGTTTGATTCGAGTTTTGCAACATCGGAAATCAATTGTTTATTGATAAATTATGTATACACCTAATAATTCGAACTGGGGCCACTCCTGAACAAAAGCAAGGACAGAAAAAAGTACCATTCCACCTCTGAGCAGATACAACACTTCCGAGAAACATAACATGCACTAAATGATCGATTAGCAAAACCCATCCAGTGGAACTGTTTTGAATTCTTTCGTGATGTATGCGCATATGGCACAGCGAGCTGGTATCCACAAGGCATATATCACATAATCAACGTACTTCCCTGTCAATTTTTTGATGTGATTCCGTATGCGAGAATCGGATGGAATGTATAAAGTTGGCGAACCGCGGGTGGCCGGACTATCTTGTCTTTTGCTATTTCTCTACCATCATATATATGCCACATTAGCATCGCTTTCAGTGGCATGGATGTAGCATTATTTTTGTCTTGTTACTAGCTGGAATTTGCATACGGTGATTGTTCCGGGATTGTCGTTGAATGTAGTGAAACGATAATGAATGGAACGATTCAGAGAAATAGACCAGTGCTGAAGGACGCCAAAAAATAGAGAAGCTGGAAAAAAATCAACAGCGTGAGACCTACTGGAAGAGGAGCAAAATATTGTTCGAATGACGGGAAAAATTAAGTGGAGTCGGAAAAATTGGAGAAGGGTGGAACGGGGTGAAGTTTTAGGGGTTGAAAGTTATATTTCACGGTTTTTTGCGATTGACAACGGAAGTTGACCTCAAAAAAGTTGAATTGCAAAGTTGTTGAAAATAAAAAGATCTACAACTTTTGTGATGAATACTTTTTCACATTACCTCAAATTTTTCGGGAAAATTGGCAATACCAATTGTTCAGTTTTAAATTTTTTTCTCGCCCAAATATTAATTTTTTTCACGAAATTTTGTTGAAATGAGAGACCTAGTTCCAAAGTGTACAATCTCCATTGAAAAATTCCACAAAGTACAATCTCCATAACTTTTTATAAATGTTTTTGGAATTTTTTTTTCTAGAACTTCATAAATGATCTATAGATAATGATAACTTATAATATAATATTCAAATTTCAAGAAGAATGCACCACCTTCAATTGCGAGGTTTTTCCTGTTTTCTAGAAATTTGTTCAAACTGGAGATTGTACATATTGGAACTAGGCACCTCAAATATAACCAGTTATGTTTCAAGTGAGCTGTTATTTTTTTGTGAAAACATATTTTCAAAAATCAACTTTTTATTTTTTGTTCCAAACTCACATTTATTTATTAAAATTCTTGAAATAAACAGTTGAAATCTTTGGAGAATATTAATTGAATGGTACCTTAACAGATACATAGTATAAATGATTTTATTATGATAGAATAGCGAAAGGAGGTGAACTTTCGTGGGTAAAAATAGTGTTTCACAATTTGCAGCGAAAATCAACTTCCTACAAAAAAGGGAAAAAATCAATTTGTACGTTTTATGTGGGAAACTAAAACGTTCTTTGGAATAACGTGCGAATGAAAACCGTTAAGAGGCCATGAGCACGATTATATTTGGGGCGATTTTAGAGTAAAAGAGTTAATGGATAACTCAAAAACGGTTCGTCGTATCGATTTCAAACAAGGACAAGATTCTAGAGGACGTTCGATTCTAAGTAGGTGCTGTAATGGAAATTGAAATTTCAATCCTCTTTTTCACAAAAAAAATCTCAAAAATATCCCAAAAATGCAGTTACATTGAAGCAATCTTTTGGGTGGATGAACAAATACTTTCAAAAAATAACTACAGCACCTACATAGAACAACGTTTTACCTTTCTTTCGATACCAAATTCGTTTCGCTTGGATAAATATTGCTTCAAATTATAATAGAAAACTATCGGGAGGTGCTGCCGCAGACCTAGGTACCTACATAGAATCGAACGTCTTCTAGAAGCCTGTCCTTGTTTGAAATCTACGAACCGTTATTGAGTTATCGACTCTTCTACCAAAAAAACGTCACAAATATGATCGCGTTCATGGCCTCTTAAGAAAACATTGAAAGTGCTTCTAAACTCATTAGGGACGATATGTTGCAAAACATTGAAGTTGGAAAAAGCATAAAATATCACATTGCTTGCTACAGACCTTACGTACTCAAGGAGAAACGAGCTGAAGAAAAACAAGTGAAAGATGCTGAAGAATCAACTTCGGAAGAGGAGATACCGGCACTCAACATCATAGACAGCGAAGTCACACCTCGAAGTTCTTTTTTCTAACTATTCGAATTTTCCAGAATATTTTCTTGAAATTCTTCTCTCAAACTATTCGAATTTTCTGGAAGCTCTTCTCTCAATATATTCGAACTTTCTTCAAGTTTTTCTCTCAGCGTATTCGAATTTTCTAGAAGTTCTTCCTTCCAGGAATTTGGTATTTTCGCCGAGATTATTCATTGTCGAATTCAAATTAATTCCAGAAACTTTGAAGAAAATGGTTTCCGGGTCTAATCCGTCTTAAAGTCTTTTCTGCAGAGCGGCCTTTTTATCAGTTTTCTCGAGCTCCCTTTCTTCCAGTTCCTGATTCAATTTCGCTAGGCGCACTTTCCTCGAAAACATTTTATCTTTTAGTTCCAAAAAGGATGTGAATAATAAAGATAGTTTCGTTGGAAAAAAAGCACAGCAGAAAGATTTATCAACCTCTCCAAATCTCTTAAGATCTGTCATATCTCCTTTCAATAGTCAGTAGTTTCAACTCGAGTTCATTATCACGCCGCTCCAATGACATTGACAACCACCATTTTAGAGACCACTCTGTTGAAAATAAGAGTGATGAATGCAATACAAATACCTTTAGGGTTGCAGTAGTACATAGCAACGTCAAAACTCGGTTTCAATGGACTTGAAAATATTGATTTTACTTGTTTTACTTACAGATCTGAATGTATTCAAAAACAATTATGTTATTTTTTAAGCATGTTTCTGTGAAATATATCAGAAAGTATTCATACACATCTATGTTGTGTTTCAGATGCATGGTCATTTCTGGTGTATGATATGTTTCACAAAGGTTTCTGCGTCAGAAGATGAAACGTTTCACGTGAGAAATAATTGGTGTCCAAAATGTTTCATGCACCTGATTTGGTTTACTGGGTGTGAGTTTTGTTTTTCTTATTTTGATTTCTGTTGTATTTTTATTGCGTTATCACTCGATCTCTCAGCTATGGGTCTCATTGCAGTCCTATTACAATTATTCTTCTTCGATTCCTTCGCCGTTCTAACCCTCTTCATTAGCTGCGCCGTATATCATAGCAATTAATTCCGCACACACGGCGACCTTGAAACACATCTCCCTGTGTATCATGTATGAAGTAGGGAGTTAACGAGCGCACTCGTAATATGCGAGAGATTTATTGGCTGGAATGCTGGCCGGGCGCCCTCGCAACCTGCCTATCTCATGTGCTATCTAAATGAGAAGCAATTAACACTCCTAACTAGAGATTTTTGCTGCGCAGCCCCACACACCAGACGCACAATCATTCATTACCGCTATTAGAAACAATCTCTTGTCTGGTGAATATGAATGACTGCTCGAATCGTGTATGACCACTGTATGAAGAGGTGGTTATACACGATATTACGGAGGGTAGAGGCATGTGCATGTGCTTCGTGGGTGTATTGCATTTTCAACTATACGATAGGATAACGTATGTCCTAAAAGTATAGGGACAAAATATTCATTGATTTTTTTTTAATGAAGAAATGTATTTAAACACTAACTTACCCTAATCTTACCCTAAACCGAAATCGAAATTATGCAATGATTGTTGACTACACATCGCCTTTTTTCCATAGTGGCAAAACTTTCGCAAAGTTGAAAAAGTCAGGAAAACAACCTGTACATGCATAAGTTAAACAGTACAGTGAGCGGTTTGATGATTACATCGAAGATCCCTTTCATTATTTCACTTAACAAGTCATTCAAATCCAAAAAAAAAAAAATTTTTCAATTACCCAACTGCCTCGATTATCTCCGAAGCACAAAAAAAGAACCACACGATGTTCCAAGGTTTCATTTGATCATGTACTTTTTTCTTTGGAAAACATTCTGGTTGATCAAAATATCAAGGAATTTGTTGGCATAATAATTTGTATTATGATTATCTAGCATTTTCCAAGAAACATTTTCCAATGAGGATTTCAGTTTCAAAATATTTTTTTCATTAATTTTTTTTCTCCATACAGTTGCTGCTGTATAACGGTGTTCAACATTCATGATCATGAATTGTCCATAATGATCAGATTTACATGGCTCCAACACTCTCGATTCAAAAGAATCAATGTTGAGATTTGTCAAAATTTTATCTATACATGATGAAGAATGCGATGATATTTTTGTATTCTCATATAGTCATGTTAACATTGAATGAGATTATCATACACAAAAGTTCCTCTCATTTTGTGGAATTTGATGTAAAATTCATATTAAAATCTCCGCAAACAAATATCTTCTGGCATAGGCTACTACATTTTACTAACAAATTCTCAAATACATTAGTATCGTTAAATTCGTCAAAATATCCTTTTTCCGGAAAGTGCTTGTCAAAAAATGGTCACCATTTAAAAAATAACAGTTAGACACGAAAATGTAATTTTGCCAACTTGTCTTATTCATATCTATCATACTAGTCACTAAAACTTCGCGATTGTAATATTCTGATTCACCTGAGGCCCTTAGATTAGTTTACTTCCGATCATGGACACCTAGATGTAATTTCAAAAGTGACTCCAAAAAAATTAATAGACATAAAAACTTTCGAAAATGTCACATTCTGATCTAGAATTGTCTCAGAAATCCAAAAATATTACAATATACAGGGTGTTCCTTTTAAAAATTTAGAACCGGAAGTGACCGGAAAGTGAAAAATATGTGAAAACTCTCCTCTTCACATACCATCTACCTGTACCAAATCTCATTTTGATACCCCTAATGGTCTAGAAGTTATGACTTGTCTAATAGATTCGTTGACACCCGGTATATATCTGGCTGTTCAATGCTTCACCCCTCACTCTTTCCAGAAAAGATCGGGATACACCCTGTTAGAAAAATGCGCACCAGACATCAAGGATTTTATCTGCCAATTTTGCTTTATGTTTGTATCTTACATTGTCAGGGCAATCCTCTACACTGTCCGTATAAAATCCATAGTTTCCCTTCAATTCAGAATTACTCAATGTGATATTATTTCGTCATCTAAAATAATGATTTTTTCTTTCTGTTTTTTTCATTCTGAGACTTCATCGAATTCTATGTCTCCGAACATAAGAGGAAAGTTGTTTTTATAATAATAAAATTTTCATTAATGAGGCGATAAACCAATTAAAACCCCGATTTTGAAGCGGCTGACACCCAAACTACTATGCCAATCAGTCACCCGTAATAATAAATATATGATTGATGGAGTTTAACTGATGAGGAAGTATCATGAAATTCAATTGAAGTTTGCATACACTTTTTCAACAAACTCTTCAAAAATATTAAAACAAATCTTATCCGAAGAATAAACAGAAAAAAGAAGTATCACCAAATATTGAAAGAATGTTAGGTACGAAAGAGTTTATGGGCCACAAAGATTTTTTTTTCAATTTCCAACTTCAAAGTAGGAATTTTGTTTTTTCGACTTTAAACTCGGAAATTTCGAGTTTAAGGTCGGAATTTTGTTTTTCCGACTTTAAAGTCGGAAATTTCTACTTTAAACTAGGAGTATTTCCGGAAATATCGGGAAAAACTGAAAATCGGAATTTTCGTTTTTATTTTTTTCTATCGTTATTTGACAACATAGCTCAAAACCAAAAGTACATTTTCATTGATACTTTTTTTCAGCTACACGTTTTCATGTTCAGATTTACTATCCGACGTTTCTGTCATTCTGTCTTCTGGCATTCATCATCAACATTTTTTATTATGTTAAGGGCGCCATATTGTTTTTTTTATACAGAAGAATAGTGATTCTCATTCTGATTTCATTGATGTATAATTTGTTATGATTTGCAATTCTGAAACCATAGATATTAAAAAAAAACAACTTCATCTGAGATGGTCATGACTCCATCGAAAAATTTTGTTTAATAAACACTAGTTGTCAGAACTCATTAAACATCATTAGTTTGCACAAACCCAGGTAGCACATCATATCGGCTGAATCTTGGTTCCATATTGGGCCAATATAGATATATTGTAAATGAAAATTCAATATTGGTCCAATATGGGTGAATATTCAAAAAACAATATTATATTAATAATATTGGTGGAACATTGGTTGAACTAGTTCTGAATGTAGATTATCACACGAAATATTGGGTCAATATTGGTTGAATAATTTCTACCAATATCGATAATACAATATTGGTTATATATTGTTTTCCACATCTAGAATAAATATTGCAATACGAATATTCCAGTCATATCGATTATAGGGGAAAAACTATATTGTATTTCCAAGTTTGTTAGAATATTGGTTGAATATCATTTCCACTTTATTTGACAAATTGTAATAACTCATATTGAGTCAATATTGGTTGAATGATATTTACCAATATCGATAAAACAATATTGTCTTCACATCGTTTTTAACATCTAGAATAAATATCGCAATCCCAATATTCCCCTGATATCGATTCTAGGAATAAAAACTATATTGTATCTCCAAGTGTGATTACACATTGGTTGAATATCATTTCACCAATATTCAACAAATCTTATGAATTAATATTGGGTCAATATTGGTTCAATAATATTTATAGATATCATTGAAACAATATTGTCTTCATATTGTTTCCTACATGTAGATTGAGATGAAATTTGAATATTGGCCAAATATTCAATGAAACATATTGAAATTATATCATGATCAAACTTAGATAAAAATCTGCTAGATGGCTCTGCATATACAACGTCTTTTAAAACCTACGAAAGTATATTAAATACTTCCTTTATCTTGTTTTCAAGACAGCTCACTCAGTGGTTATGGCGATCAAAAGACAGACTCTGGTGTCACCTTCATCAACTGAAGGACATTTAATAATTTACCAAGGTATATTGACATCCACCAATATATCTAAATGATATTGTACCAATATCGATAAATATTGTACCAATATCGATAAATATTGTACCAATATCAATAAATATTTTGAGGCCATTATTGCCTCAAGAATATTCCACCAAAACTATTTCTAAAATATTCAAACAATATTCGACCAATATCGCAAAATGGTCACATACTACTTCTCGACAATATAACTTTTAAATATTGTGCCAATATTGTATCAGCGATATTGTACCAATATCGCCGAACTATTTGAGGCCAATATTAGTTCAAGAATATTTTTCCAATATTATTCAAGTAATATTGGACCAATATCGCCGAATGTTCACATTTTTTTCTCGCCAATATTACATTTCCAATATTTCGCCAATATGTTCACAATATTGTACCAATATTTTACCAATATAGGTGTGCTACTTGGGAATACTTCAGTCGAAATGTCCTCATTCTCAAATGAAGAAAAACGAGATATGTTGAAAATTTATTATAAATTTGATAGGAATAGTACGAAAACAGCACAAATTTATTTTGAATTATATCCGGAAAGACAACAGCCGGATAGAACATTATTCGGAATTTTGGACAAACACTTGGCTGAGTACGCTGCTTTTCAAAAACCAAGAATGAAATATGGAAGCAGAATGGAACAAAATATTAGACGTAACTAATTAGCCGAGGTAAAGTAATTGTTCATTCCATATTCGAAGAAGTATAATTATTTTTGGTACTTTTTTAGATAAATGCAGATCCTTCCAAATTAACACATCAAGTCTCGGCAGAAATGGATGTGCCACAGACGAGCGTTTGGAGGGAATTCAACAAAGTGGTTTGAAATGTTATAAGATACATATTTCACGAAAATTACATCCAGGTGATCCTGAGAGAAGGATGGAATTTTGTAGCTGACTCTCTAATACGGAAGACCCTACAAACTTCTTGAAAAACATTATTTGGACCGACGAAAGTATTTTTTCAAACTGTGGTGTTTTTAATAGAAATAATTAGTACATTTGGAGTCAGACCACAAGTTCGGTTTCGTTTGAATGTGTGGGCTGCAATTCATGACGACTGAATACTTGGACCTCATTTTTTCTCTAATACTTTGAACGGGGAAACCTATCTTCGGTTCTTAAGCAACGAATTCGAAGAATATATGGATACGTTTCCCCTTGTTAATTATAACAGCTGCTGGTTTCAGCATGACGGGGCTCCTCTACACAATAAAAGAGCAGTTTGCGAATATTTACACCAAAGATTTCCTAATAGGTGGTTAGGAAATTCTGGACCAGTGAGGTGGCCGGCAAGGTCTCCTGACCTTACAGTTTTGGATACTTTCTTGTGGGTCACTTTAAAGAACAGAATCTATGGAGAGCAAGAATATAACACAGTAGATGAACTTAGAGACAATATCATCACGCAATTCAGGTCTATCAGAAGAAGGGATATTGTTAGGGCTGTGTTCTTAATTTGAGACTACGAGCTCGGTTATGTATTCAAGAGGAAGGCCATCATTTCGAACACTTGTTGTAATCCTTATTGTGCATTTTTTACAAGCTCATGATTTCATTCTTGTTTTTTGAATCGCACCGTACTCAGCCAAGTTTTTGCCCAAAATTCCGAATAATGTTCTATCCGGCTGTTGTCTTTCCGGATATATTTCAAAATAAATTTGTGTTGTTTTCGTATTATTCCTATCAAATTTATAATAAAGTTTCAACATATCTCGTTTTTCTTCATTTGAGAATGAGGACATTTAGACTGAAGTATTTGTACAAACTTATGATGTTTAATGAGTTCTGACAACTAGTGTTTAATAAACAAAATTTTTCGATGGAATCATGACCATATCAGATGAAGTTGTTTTTTTTAATATCTGTGGTTTTCGAAGTGCAAATCATAACAAATTATACATCAATGAAATTAGAATGAGAATCACTATATTTCTGTATAAAAAAAACAATATGGCGCCTATAACAGAAAAAAAAGTTGATGTTGAATGCCAGAAGACAAAACGTCGGATAGTAAATCTGAACATGAAAACGTGTATCTGAAAAAAAGTATCAATGAAAATGTACCTCTGGTTTTGAGCTATGTTGTCAAATAACGATAGAAAAAATAAAAACGAAAATTCTGATTTTCAGTTTTTTACCGATATTTCCGTAAATACTTGGAATTTTCCAAGTTTCAAAACAGTATTTTGTTGAGCACCAGAATACGCAACTTTGCCCCAATTTAAGCTTCGACGTATCTCCTGTAGTTTAGGAGATCCCAATGGTGGGGGTCGAATTGCCCTATATATACAAACACACACCATATAACAAAAGATAAAAGTTTTATTGACATGTCAGCAATTATACTTCAATTTTGAGGTTGCTTGTGATTTAAAAAGGTTTAATGAACGGTTCAGAATGTCAATTGAAATAAAATGTTTATTACAATTGTTTTGGAGCCTTGATGTGAAAAAATATTTTCCGAGTAGGAAAATTTAAAGAAATGTGTGGCCCCACAACGCTTTCGTAGAATGTAGATATATCACACAATGGGAATCCAACATTTCCTACAGAGATATCGAAACTAGATAACATTTGCCAGAAATACCAGTAGAGGTTTGTTGCGACGTTAGCATAAAGAGCCTCATCCTTACCAGCTATTGAATGACTCAGTCGAACTGTAGATCCGACTATTTCCAGTGAGAAATGAAAGAAGTTTACATCACTTACAGCAAATATAAAGTGTATAAAACTAAGTTATCTGGAAATAAATCTCTTCCCTTCCAGTAATTACTCTGGCGCCTCTAGCAAAGAATCGAAGCTCTTTTCAACCGTGACTTTCCCCCACGTCATCTTCACGTCCCTGACAACGAAGACGAAGACAAAGAAAGTATAGTAAACGTGAGGAATACTCCTGCAAAACTAGCGGAAATTTACGTTGCGATTCCATTGAAATGACTACATTTCCTGCATAACTTTCCTCGGAAGCAAAATTATTCTTCGACACGGTCTGCGGGAGAACTACCAATTCCCGAGAATCATTTTCATATTTTAATTGCGTTGGAAATACCTTACAGGTATGGGAATTGTTTTAACTTCTCGCTATGTCCATATTGTGTGGTCTTGTGTTGGAAGACTCAACAAAGAATAGGTCGAGACAAAGTGATAACAATTCGTCAAAGTCGGGAAATGAGTTGGTATTGGATACGTATTATGAAGTGCATTTTACACGATTATTATTACTAATGTAACAAGAGAGTGCAAGCTGTAGATAATAGTTATTTAAGTAACATGTGTGTAAAGTGTTTTTTTTTTTTTGACGAATGTGAATATTGTCGCATGAGCCGAAGGCGAATGCGACAATCACATGAGTCAAAACAAAACCTTTACACACGAATTACATAAAATATTTTTTCTACTACCGTACATTTTTTTTTTCCTTCCTCGGGTGCTGGTCCTTTCACCAGCTACACCTCAGCCTCTTGGGATTTTTGTGTTTTCCGTGTTTGTTTTACAGCACCCACTCCGTAACTCTGGTCCCCTGTACCAGTCTGTACAAGTTCTTCACCGGTTGGCTGTTGTATTCTTCGGGAGTTAAATTGGGTTTCCCGAAAATTGCCTGTCTCTTGCGGTCTAATGCCTCGCATTCTGACAGTATATGTTTGGCTGTTTCTGTCCCTTTACCACATTGTCTACAGGAAAGTTCTCCGTTGTACAGACCCATTTTGTGCAGGTGTTTTCTCATTGGACTGTGACCAGTGAGAAGACCCGTTATTGTTCTAACTTGCTCCCTTGAGTAGTTCTTCAGTTTTGTGTTTTGACGGGTTCTGGGCCAATATATGGGGTTGATGAGCCCTTTCTAGCTAGCTCATCAGCTTTTTCATTGCCCTCGATACCGCAGTGTCCTGGAACCCACATCAAAGTTAATTTGTTGTGTTCTGTAAGAACACTGAGTTCTTTTCGGCATTCCCATACCAGTCTTGATGTCACTTTCGGGTTCATAAGAGCCTTCAGTGACGCCTGGCTATCGGTACATATTTTGATCCGTGCATTGTGCATTTCCCTCATATTGATTTCTCTCGCGCATTGCAAGATGGCGTACATCTCTAACTGGAGTACAGAGGTGTTTGTTCCTAGTGAGACGCTTGTTTGGGAGTTCTTCCACTCACTGTATATTCCAGCACCAGTTCCTTCTCTGGTTTTGGATCCGTCCGTGTACCAGATCCTCTCTCCAGGTTTGCTCCTGGTGTTGTCGTGTGTCCATTCCCTTCGATCTTGCAGGATAGCCTCGAAGTTGATGTTGAAGAAGTATCTAGGAGTCATGTGGTCCGTTGGTATCATTTCAAGAATGGTGCCTCCCACTATTTCCTTTATCTTGTTGTGATCCGATCTGTTGCTCATATTTTGTTGCCTCAGGAGTCCCATTCTTGCCTCTCCCATGATTGCTATGTCAATCGGTGGGAGGTCCAACAGTACTTCCATGGCTAATGTTGGTGTTGTTTTCATAGCTCCCATTATACTGAGGCATGCAAGTCTTTGTACCTTGCTCAACTCAGCCGCGGCTATTTTTTGTGTTATCTTTGTCCACCATACCAAAGATGCATATGTAATCATGGGTTTCACCACAATGTTGTATATCCAATACACCATTTTGGGATTTAGCCCCCATGTTTTTCCGTGTGCCCGCCTGACTAACATCAGTGTCATTTCGGTTTTCTTCTTAACTTTTGCCAGCTGTTTATTCCAGGTGAGTTTCAAGTCTAAAATGACCCCGAGATATTTAACTTCCCCTGACAGCTATATTAGGGTAACTTGTAGGGTCAGAGGTCCTAGGCTCTCTAACTTCCTTCTACGGGTAAACGCTATAATGGTTGATTTGGAGGGGCTAATAGTTAGTCCCTCCTTATCTATCCATGTACTTACCAGATTTAGGGCCGATTGCATTCTTTCCCTAACCGTGGTGCTGAATTTGCCTTGGACCGTGATGACTATGTCATCTGCGTACCCAAGTGTTTTGTGCCCACCCCTCTCCAGTATGAGTAGTAGGTCCTCCACCACCAGGTTCCACAGCAGTGGGGACAGGACATCCCCTTGCGGACAACCCCTGGTGACCTTGGCTGCCAATGTTTCTCCCACTAAGGAGGAGTGGATAATTCTATCTCTTAGCATGCAGTCTATCCACCTGCAGCAGGTCTCATCGATGCCTTTTCGTCTCGATGCCCTTGAGATTGAGTTTAGAGATGTGTTGTTGAATGCTCCCTCGATGTCCAAGAATGCACCCAACAAGACTTCTTTGTTTCTTAGTGCAGTTTCCACCTTCTCTACGAGTTGGTGTAGTGCTGTTTCTGTAGATTTGCCTGTTGTGTAGGCATATAAGTCCTTGTGTAGGGGTTGGTTTACCAACACCGTGTCCCTGATGTGCCTGTCTAACAGTTTTTCCTGTGTCTTAAGAATACTACCGTACATAATTTTTCACTGAGATTAGAAATACAAAATTTACTCAACACAATATGGTAATGAATGTACATTTTACGAACATAAATTTATTTGACGATTAAAAATATATTTCACTCTTACAATGACAAAATAACATTAACAAACAAAACAATGGTAACTAAATTAGATTTTTAGTTGTTAGTTGTTGGCAATATTAATATTGAAGGTGCAACTATTATAGCTTCCCAAATTTATGAATTTGGCCTTTTCCATTACAGAGTTTAAAACATTTTGTGACCATATTTCTGTAATATAGGTATCGAGCGGTTCTCCAAATTCTCTATTATCGTCTTCAACAGTGAAACTGTAGTTTCTAGAAACGCTCTGTTTGGAAGTAGATGACATACTGTTATCCATCAACAGTTTATTAGAATTTTTATTCTTTTGGGTAATTGTGCTATCCACATAGCCTTCTGCAACAACAGATGACTTTCATCCTCCGTGTTTTTTTACAGTTAGAAGGTCACCTCCAGAATTTTCTAGCATAGTAGCTGAAGACCCCCTAAAGCAGTGTTCTGTGAAAGCTGTTGGATTGGGCAAGTTCAGATAGGTTGCTATAACATATGGCATTTTACCAAATGTATTTATCCCCACAGGCTGTTTAGAACATTTACCATTTGCGTATTTTAAAAACAACCTATTACAATTTATAATTGATGGCCTTAGTGTGGTATATTTTTTTATGAAAGATAGATAATCAACTGAAGAATTATTAGGATTTAAAATCGTGAAAATGCGTTCCATTCCATTTTTTGTTTCTGGTATTTCAATAATATACACTGTTTGTTTATCTTCTACATCGTTAATTGTCATTTTACATAATTCTTCTCGTCGACAAGCTCCCGAAATTCCAATTATGAAATCAACCTAAAAAATAACATATTGGAGTAGTACAAATACCTTAATTGAAGAGGAAAACATGAGAAAATATCCTGACGTTTGGAATGTAAAATTGTAATCAAAAGGGAATGGTTTTGTATCATTTTGCGTATGATGTGTTGCCTAACTAAGCTGGTGGCCTTTGAGGATCGGAGTATAGTTACGCAACACTCCATACGAACACCATACATTGCAATAGCGTTACTCATAACATAAAAAATATTTAGATTTTATACATACTCAAGCGTTTACTTAATTTGATCATCAAAAACTGGAAATCTGGAGCATTCAAGAGAAAATTAGTTAAATGTTCTCTTTCAAAAATTTTTGATTTTCTTGCTCTATATCCTTTAATTTTTTGTTTGATAAACGCTATTAACTTGTTGAAGTTCGAAATATCAACGTTGTTTTTATATTTTAAGGTGCTTTTCAACATAGAATATATCGACCATAGTGTAGAAGGTTTGCAAGACTTTAATTCTTCAGCGAAATAGGCCAAAATGACGTTTTCTGAGTATTTTATCACTTTATTCTTCCTGCACCATTCTATGAATATATTATATTTCTGTTCATAAATGTGTGCAGATTTTTCTGGTAATAGGTTTTCAGTGGCTTTTTGAGTACTGTTGAGTATATTTGGAGGAGTATTGTCAAATTCGCCTTATGAATTTGAATCCATATCGGTTATCAGATAAATTCAAAAAGATAAACTGCAATAAAATTTGAATGAAGAATTATCAGGTATACAAACATTATTGACAAAAACTTGTTACCTTATGTGATTAGATTAGAATTAAGATAATGTACTAAATAAACTTCATAAATCAATCTATAACAAATACTTTTGCTGTGTTCTGTGATACTAACACAATATCAGATATTGATTTTCAGTTCTTGCAATTCTCGTAACCACACAGCCTACTTGCCTTTTGAGCAAAATCGACATCCACGGTCTGTTTACATCTAATTAAAGCAATGACATTTGCAGAAAATTATGATCAAAATAATAATTTGTTGCATATTAAACATAAGCAAACATTATTTTTAATCGTAGAAGAAGATACCATAAGTGGCAATTTAAATTAAAACCTTTTATTTGGTTGCTATACACCATTTTTGACATATTTTACTTTACGCACTAGTGCGTAAAGAGTTTTACTTTACGCACTAGTGAAAAAAAGTAAAACTTTACGCACTCCAAAGCGTGCGTAAAATACGTACCTACTTTACGCATGGTAGTAGAAAAAGATGATTTTACACGAAATAAAAGACGCGAATGGCCTATACTACTTTTAATAAGATAGTTATTAGTGAATGAAAATCCCGATTTCCGCCCCAGCAAAATTTCTTTTTTAAAGAAGAAATAGTGAAAAAAATCAAAAATTTTGAGTTTTTTTTGCTAATATCACAAAAAGTTTTAGAGGAATCTTTTTACAGTCACTGGAACTTTTGTAAAGAATTATAATACCTACAAAATGGTTGTTTATACGACCAGTACTGTGCATTTTTGCACAATTGCGTTATAAACACTTTAAGGGACCAATCTTTCCAAACGCGCCAATTTAAAGAAAATCATTTTATTCAAATTCTGTAAATGGCATTTGGAGTAGATATCATCATCTACAATTTGTATATTTTGGATTTTCTCCTGAGAGGTGAGAAGTGTGTGAAAATGTCACTGGAATTTACTCTAAATGCTTCAAAGTACACCTTCAAAGTGCACCAGAAGTCGCCCGATCTCAACTCGAGTTAACTGCAGTGCGACTTTGGGTAACATTTTCAACACAAAAGAAAGTAGTAGTCCATATACTCAAAGTGGAAGACCAAGTTTATTGGAATAAGGAGCACAAAGTCATCTCCACATATATTTTAATTAACAGGATCAGTCTCCTATTAGTTTAGATATGTTTCGAACATACTCTTATATATGTTCATCTTCAGTAATAACAATCAATAAAAGGATATGTAGAGAAAAATCAAACTAATTGACGAAAAAAGTAGTTAATAACATTTTAAAGTTCGTGATAAACCAAATAAATGTTATAATATAGGGGTAGACCCCCAGAACGAAATAGATATTAACATTTTTAATTGGCAACAAACCAACCACAATGCACGAGCTGGTTTAACAAAAAATAGTAAACCAGTTAAATGCTACATGTATAATAAATATTTCATTATCAATATTAGTATAATTTTTTCAGTAAACGGTCTGGAAACGAATATGTATGTTGATCTGAACTACATTTGAAAAAATGATGAATTTTTGTATAATGCATTTGAAAAGAGCGTAACATATCAAAGTTATATTTTTCTAAATGGAACACCCTATATTTTCTTAAAATTTTGAATTCTTTGAGAAAAAATTATTTGTCTTTACTCATAACTCTGCCATTTTTCAAGAAATAGGGTTTGCTCTTCTCAAGAAGTTATTGAATCATTTGTACTTCATGTGTACACAAAACAACCTCTGACAGATAATTAGTTTTGACACATTTGCAATTGGATTTTTTTGCACCATCTTGCAGCGTGCCTGTATGCTCTAGTGATTCCAATTCCTAAAAAAGTACAGTACCACAAAAGGTATATTCTCATTTTGCGCTAAAATGCTGCAAAATTGAGGCAAAATGGTTGCAAATATGACTGAAAACGGCTGAGCTGGTGGAAGCGGTCAAGTGGTATGAGAGAGCGGGAGATGAGGGAAAGCGTATTATCACGTAACCCGTTCATTAGAAGAATTCCCCTCATCTCTCGGACTCTCCTACCACTCGGCAGCTAACGCGGGCTCGGCCGTTTTCAGTCATGTTTGCTTGCTTTTTTCACCCATTACGCACCATTGTAGCACAAAATGAGACTATACATTTTGTAGTACTATACTTCTTCTTTCATAATCTGTTCGAGAAATTGAAATCGGGCTATCACTAGAGCATCCAGGCCCGCTGCAAGATAGCGCAAAAAAAATTAAATTGGAAATGTGCCAAAACCAACGATCCGACAGCGCCTGTTTTGTGCACACATAAAGAACACATGATTCAATACTTTCATGAGAAAGGCCAATCCTACTTCTTGAAAAATGTCGGAGTTATGAATTTTTCAAAAAATTGCAAAATTTTCCGGTTTTTCCAATTTTTCTCTGTTTCTAATGATGGTCGTAAAAGATTTCTCTATAAGTTTTCATTTTATAATCAAACCAATTGAAAAAGCACAAATTTTGTTATTTAAATGTTTATAACAAATTAGTAAATGACAGTTGCGAGTCGAAAATATAACAGAATTCAACTACGGACTGTCTCTCATGTGATGACATAGTCGGTTCCTGCCAGTATTTTTGTTAAAACTCACTTATTGTGTGCTCTATTGCTTGGTATACTAGAAAGCCAATAGCGTATGAAGTAATAGCTTTAGTAGCCCTCAGAAAAATCAGACATACACGGATAGCTCCACAAGATAACAACTTTCAGTCTGAAATATTATGATTATCTGCGACCTAAAGAACTTTCATACATTATGCACCTGTTTATAATAACAGGCACACGAATTCAAAATCTTGTTTGCAACATTGTAAGCAACCCCATGCTAAGTCTGTGACGAGCGTTATAAATAATTTTAATATACAATTAAAACACCATTCCTGTCGTATACAATTTAATTTAATGAACTCACTTGGTACTTACGGAAAAAAGGAAAAATTAAATTCGTCTGAAATTAATTCAGATTCAATTATAAACGAATTAAAACTATGCTGGACCGATTTGTTGACTTCTCTAACATAAAGGAGGAGGATTGTTTATAATCTATCTATCGACGTAGGTATACAGGGTGATATAAGTTCAGTTGACCAGTAATTTCTTGGTGAAATTTTTATCAAAATGAATTGTTGAAAATATTTTCAGTGTTATTCTTTAGCCCACCGTAGAAGCAAAGAGAGCATTAAACTGACAATTTCCCTCATATTATATAAACCAATCACATGCCATCATTTTTTGCATTCAAACCAATGAGAAAAGGACTTTTCGAAAACACTGTCTCCAGCCCGTGGTATTTTCAAATCGGTGTTTCGCCTCTTCCTTATTTATACGTTTCCATAGTTACAACAATCACTGTAAATTTAGAAACGTCAGTTTGACGGTTCAACTCTTCAACTTTCTTAAAAATTGTTAAAATTGTTAAAAAAAGAAATTGTCTGATCGAATATTCCTTCAAAATGCAGAATTTTCAAAATACTTTCACCTTGCCAGTCGCTCAAACTGTGTTGCTGTACAAAACACCACTCGAGCAAGATCTCGTGGTGTTTCTAAGCAACACAGTTTTTGTGACTGCAAAATTCAGCATTTTGTCGGGATATTACTACTGACAATTTCTCTCATATTATATAAACCAATCAAATGTCATCATTTTTTGAATTCAAACCGATGAGAAATGGACTTTATGAAAACACTGTCTCCAGCCCGTGGTATTTTAAAATCGGTGTTTTACCTCTTCTTTATTTATATGTTTCCATAGTTACAACAATCACTGTAAATTTAGAAACGTCAGTTTGACGGTTAAACTCTTCAACTGCAATACGCATTTAGTCCATAATAATATAATGTATTCGTGAAATTGTCTGAACGAATATCCCTTCAAAATGCAGAATTTTCAAAATACTTTCACCTTGCCAGTCGCTCAAACTGTGTTGCTTCTACAAAATTTCAAATTATCTAGCAGACATCATCAACACCTCCATCTGTGAAGGTAAATTTCCCACCGAATTGGAATCGAAAGTTATCCCAGTACACAAAAGAGGAGAAAAAAATGTTATCGAAAATTATAGGGGGATTTGTGAACAAACATCTTTCTCTAAACTAATTGAAATAGTTGACTTCCTAAATAAAAATCAATTAATTACTCCATGCCAACATGGCTTTCGAAAAAAATTCTCAATCGAAACTGCTTCTACGGAGATGGTCCAATATATACATGAAAACATTGATGAAGGAAAATTTGTCTGCGGTATATTTTTCGATCTCACTAGAGCATTTGAGACCATCAATCCAAAGTTCCTATGTGAAAAATTAGAAAAAATTGGAATCCGTGGCTCCATAAATCGCTGGATCCAGTCATACATGACTGATAAAAAAATTCAGGTAAAAATTAATGATAAATACTCAGACGAAAAACCAACAGAACTGGGAACTCCACAAGGAGGAGTTCTGGGACCCCTACTTTTCCTCCCCTATGTGAATGATCTTCCATGTTTCATTGAATATGGCAGGGCATTCATATACGCAGACGATACCACTATCATCGTAGCATCAGATTGCATAAACGGCTTAGAACACAAACTATCACACGTAATAAAGAATTTCTCGGAATGGTGCCATAACAACCACTTGATATACAAAAGCTGTGTCTGTAGAGTGTCTGTAGAGTTCACGAACAAATATAAAGAAATACATAATAACGAACTTGATATTGACTCAACTATACTGACATCTTCAACCCATACAAAGTTCTTAGGAACACAACTGGACAATAAACTAGATTTTAAAGAACACATAAACTTTTTATGCACCAAACTAAATAAAACATACTTTGCTTTTATGACCTTAAAAAGCAGCTTTAATCAAAATCATCTTTTGAACTTTTATTACTCTTTCGTCTACTCAATACTAAACACAAATATCACTATTTGGGGACAATCTGTAGAAGTGGGTCGTATATTTATAATACAGAAGAGATTCTTGAGATTGATTTTCAGTATGCCTTATAATGAATCATGTAGGGACACTTTCCACAAATATAAGATTTTTACTTTGACTGGAATATACTTGTATAAATTATTAACTTATGTTCACCAAAACTTAGCATCCTTCACAAGAACTCATGAAATACATGAGTATTCAACTCGATCTGGTTCCAACATTCACATCAAACGATTCAAACAGGTGGGATATAAAAAATCCCCCCGCTATGCAGGAGCCAATGCTTTCAATCAGCTTCCAGACAACATTAAAAAGATCCACGATCACAAAAAATTCAAAAAAGAACTGAGGCAATTTCTGCTCACAAACTGTTTTTACTCCATGAATGAATTTCATAACGCCAGATGATAATTCCTCGGGAATTTATTAACTATCTATGTATTTGTATTTGTTGTAAATTATTACTTGTTTATAATATTTAAATAACGTACATTTTAACGGAATTTTATCTACTGAATCTTTGTGCCATTGTTTGTATTTGTCCCACGCAAATTCTTAATAAATTGAAACTACCATTTTTGTAATAGGATGTGAAAGGTAACTTAATATTTTTAACTTTATTCTTGTAAACTATTGTATTACGTACCGTAGGAAACACATCTGATGAAAATGACTTATCTCATGTACATGCTGTATAACAAAGAGACGAAAATAAAATCTAATCTAATCTAATCTAATAAGCTCACGTGGTGTTTCTAAGTAACACAGTTTTCGTGACATCAAGGTGAAATTATGTTTGAAAATTTAGCACCTTATCGGGATATTACTACTGAAAATATTCGAAAATACTCTTTATCTGGTGAATGAAGGGGATGTGCTATTACTGTCTGTCTATCGTAGTAGTTATACAGGAACGCCCAATTTCAGTTTGAATTGAGTGGTTCCAAAAATTGCAGTGTTAATTCATTTTCCACCAAATCCAAAAATATTTATTTTCCAAGTTATTACCAATAATTACAATCTCAAGTGATACCGATGATGCCCCTGATACTCCCCTCCCCCCAATCAAGGGTGCCATTCCATGATTAGGATGTGGAGGTTCGTGAGCAGACATTGTATTTGCCTCACCGCTGCGGCGAGGAGAATTTGGAGGTTTTCAACCCTGTATCCGCAGTGGGAGTGGTTTATTTGTGGTTGTTGGCCTCTCGTGCGGGAGGGTATGTTCTGTTTCGTCGTTTCGTGTGCTATTTGGAGAGTGTCTTGTTCATGTGTTTGCTTTCCATCTCTCCTTTATGGAAAGTGGCTCTTTTGCTTGCTGATGCTAGGTTTATTTCCATCTGTTTGAGCTGATAGGCTGTGCATCCACGAAAGTTTGCTGGATGCTCCTGGTCGCAGTTCGCAGAGGTGGGGTGTATCCCATAGAGTTTGATACATACTGGAGTATGTTGCCCTTTGTCCATGGGTCAAGCATCTTGGGACTCTGAAGAAGTTCCCTGCTGCATGCCCCAACCTTTGGCGTTTCCTGCATTGGGTGATCTCCACTCCGTTCTTCCCGTAGTCACAAGTTATTCTGGTGTTCATCAGGTTCTTCTTCCGATTTCCTGTTATGTCTTATGTCATAGTATGTTTGGTATTTTGCTGCCACTCTCAGATATCTCTGTCAAAGTGTATCATTGCCTCGCAAGAATTTAATTTACTTTGGACTCTTAAGGTACATAGGGTAGTATGCCTCTTTGGAATCCTTGAAGTTTTGTTTGTGCAGCATGTTCCATTTTGTCAGAGTATCGATTTGTCTTTGTTGCGTTGCTGCTATTCTTTCTTGTTCTTTGGCCTCCTATTCTTCCCTTTTTTTTCCTCCGAGTTACTTTGCCATTTCTTTTTCTTTGCGTGTTTGCTGTTATTATGGTTCAATCTTCATAGCTTCTTCTTTGGCTGTTTCTTCTACGATTTTCCTTAGTTTTTCTCTTTCCTTTGTTTTTAGTTTCTCTCTCTATCTCCGACATAGAGGAAGGAACAGAATTGGATGTGAAGCCTTGTGTCAGAAAAATTACAAGTTCAGTACGATACGCTTCCGAAAATGTTATGATGGTAAAAAAGAAAAGAAATCCACAGAAATCGTTTTATTGGCACACCTTCAACAAAAATCAAAAGTTCAGAAACCGTCGTCATTAGGGTGTCAATACTAAATGATAAGAACCATGTTATCCTAGAACGAAAACGTAGATATAAGCAGGTACAATAAGCTTCTAGCATTCCTGAAACGACTATGTAAAGCCCTTTTGTGCTTTACTGGTCGCTTTGGCGCCGAGTCCAGGTTACGGATTTTCCCGGGCGCCACCTCTGGTTAACGTGTGAAGGTCCACTTGCTCCGGGCAGCTTCAGTTGGAGAAAAGTATACTCCAGGGGTCAATTATGGATTTGACTAAAGCACGGGTGGCCAGAAGAGGCAGGCTTCAATTGCCTCTAGTGGGATTGAATCCTGGGTACCTGCTGCTAGTCGTAAGAAAGCTCACAAAGCAATTATGATTATGATTATGATGGATGGTAAATAGGTAGATGCCATCGTTATTACAAAATAATATACTTGATATAATTTATCTTAGAGGTTTTATCAATCTTTGGAGTCACAGGAGGATGTCAACGAGATAAGTTACGTAGAATATTGGTGGATGATATTGAGGATAGAGGAAATTCGTATCATTTTACCTTACAATTTACAAAGACGAAACGTCGAAGATAATTATTTTGTTGTTGCATATGGAAATAAGTATAAACTTGGTGGAAATAATACGCAAATACATCCTTACAAGTCCCCAAAATACAGACCACAAGCGTATTTTATCACTTATAGAAAAGGCCGATGTTTTAAACAACCAATTGGTATTAACACCTTTGTCATAACAAGGAGACAAGTAAGAACGGCACTGAATGAGTGGGCCGTTGATATATTAGGAAAAGAGTGGGGGGGATAGAGGGTTGCAGGCAGTCAAAGCAGATGATATCGGGGCCCGACAGGGCAAGGACCAAGATACTACAGCTTAGCCGAAAAGAACTCCGACTCTTGGTGGGACTTCTAACAAGCCACTGTGGCCTCAGGAGGCACCTGGTTCTCATCAGAGTTGAGGCAGACCTACTATGCGCGGAATGTGGTGAGGAGGAGGACTCCTTATGGCAGGCTCAGGCAAATCGTCTTCGGAGCTGCCACTATTAAGGAGGAGGAATTGCACTCATTGCAACGGAAGGACATTTTGACTCTCATAAGAAGGTCGAAGAGTTTCAAGCAGGTATCCGCCATGGGATGAGTGAAGATGCCGAGGATTGTGAAAAGGGCCCACTGGGGCCTAGTCGCTTACGCTTGCGTCCTCTACCCACTACCATTACCTACACCTTTGGAGCTAAAACTAAAAATACATCAAAATTTCTCAAATTGACTGAGCCATCCGAATATACTGGACACTGTTTCCGCAGGTCTTCAGCGCCGTTACTGGCTGATTTGGGGGGCGACATCCTAATGCTGAAACGTCACGGTAATGGGAAATCGAGTAGCGTGGTTGAGGGATTTGTAGAAAATTCACTTGAAATAAAACAAAGAACAGACAAAAACATACTAGGTGAAAATAAAATAATCATTAAAGAACCTCTTCAAGACATAGCTGAACCTCGGACCATAGAATAGGCAATATGCACGTAATTTAAATTTACTTGATTTTTTTACCTCATTTACTTTATTGTCTTAAAATTACACCTAAACCATTAGTTTATCATTTATTTTGTATTTAACTCCATAAAACTTTAATCAAAAAGTGCATAATAAGCGCGCGGAATTCAAATCACCATTGGTCGAAACGAAGAATGACGTCACATGGCACGTTATGAAATTCATCTGTGTTGATACTCATACTGTGCTAGTCGTCTTTCATAGCAAATTTGTTTTTTTTTATATATTTGTAGTGTTTTCCATTACATAGTTCGATTTTGGTCTAGTGACAATTATAAATTATCAAGAGAAACGACTAAAAGCGGTTTTGTCAAAGCACAATCCGACAATACCGAAACTGATAAGTAGTAATAGTTTATCAAATGGTAGTTTTCCTTTTGTAATTTAGGTGAGGCAGATATATACAAAACATTAATGCATACAAATCTTACTTCTGATCAATTCACTTCACGTTAACTATCGAAATACAATGTACTCACATTGAAATGATCTTCACAACAATGTAAATATGACATTGGAGATACTTCGCCTCTTCTCATAACCTCAAACCATTGTTTACGTATGTTCGCATCTCTTGGAATAGAAAAAAATACTTTACTTGGTCTACTTATAATTGTGTTTTGGCATTCCGGTACTAGACAATACCTATAAAATGGTTTCTTAGCATTTTCCATTATCGTAAGAGCGATTAAAACTGCAAATCGCTAACCTAATTAATAACTGTCAATAGTGTCAATGGTCATAACTATATAAAGGCTTGTTCATTGAAGACTGCTCTGGTTGATCGAGATCACTTTCACATATGTTCATCTCTCTCTAACACATGTACTGCATTTGTCTTACTCTTTTATAAAATATCAACTTCAAGCAAGTAGAGCAATCAGAGTACGTCTCAACGAACGACACTGAAGAAGAACAACACTGACAGCGCCATGTGACGTCATCCACAGCGCGCGAAAATGGAGGCGTTCAAATAGGTCAAATTCAATCGATATTTTATTTATTATTTTAAAAATTAATTCCAAGACTTTCAACCGTATTTATATTTTCTACTATGTTGTAACGAAGTAAAAAATTGATTAAACAAATAAAAAAAATTTATGCATATTCCCTATTGCAACAGGATCCAATAAAATTCACCAATCAATTTCTTCCAAGATGTCGTCAGGGATCAGTATCGGTAACTGTTTCAACGTTATACACATACATGATATGTTAAGTAAATGTTGGTTGATATTGAATCAACGTGATCTGTAGATTTTGTTGAGATTACTTTGATTATAAATATTTTGTTCCATTCTATTACTTTTTGCACAAGTGTGAAAAGTAATTTACTTTTCCTACGTGTGCTTTAAAGTGACGTTTTTTACGTTGAAATGACAACTGAGAAATAGTACATTTTAATTGTCAGTGACAAAAAAAACGATTATGTCATTACTATCAGTATATTTTGATAATGAATGTTCATATTATATGCCCAGGTGAGAAAATAAGTTGAAAAGTGTGCGCACAGTGAATAATGGTTTATAGCTGATTGTTCGATGGACTATAGTTATAATCACACAATGCAATCGAAACAATCAAATAAAAACTCAGAGTTCAGTGTCAGTGACATTGCATATATCGAGAACCTCCACATAACTCAAAGACTGTGATTGAATGACAATACCAATATTTCTTACGGTAGATATATCAGTGAAGTCAAAAAGTTAAACGAGAATTACCGACAGGTGGATAGACAGAATTCATGTAAATTCATGCATCTTCATGCAACAATAATAAATTACTATTGCATTTACCATCGAAATTTCCTAGCATTTTATCGTTCTTGCTGTTACTTATTATTCAATCTGTGTATAAACAATCGCAGTTTATGATTTTCCGTATCTTACCGTCGGAAATTAGTCGATAATTTACATGAAATAACAGGTAATTTATCCGATTCTAACAATAGATATACGACTCAGAGCTCCATTAAAGTTAAATATATCTGACATTAATCAATTCCATGTTTATTATTCAAATAATAGCACAGTAATTGAATAACGGTGGAGATGCAGAAACAAGAGTTATGTCTCTGCTAGAGATGTACTATGACGATGCAGAACTCATTTCAGATAGGAGATTAAACTGAACCAGAAAGATTCGTGTAAAAATGAAATATTCTCGTTCTCTTTGTATGAAAAAAGAATAGTTTTTTTTTTATTGGTGCCCCATTTTACCTATATAAGGTACGCGTCGCGTCGGCGTGTTTAAATCGAACTTTCAAAAACGCTCATTTCTTAAAGTTTCCATGGTAACATCAACAACTCGAAAAACGTGAAGTTTAAATGACTCTTCTATTATTGATCTGACAGCAGTAACTTGTAACGTCAAATAAACAAATCGTTCATTTATATCTGTTACCTTTTGCTTGGAAGGGCTGGTGACACAAACAACCATCACCAGAAATCCTAGAAACACAGATTGGGAAAAATACACCACCAATCTAAAATGCAACCTAGAACAGATCAAGTTCAACGGCAACAGTCACGTCGAATTTGAGCAGACCCTAGGAGCGGTTAACGGGGCAATTATGGATGCATACGAATCCAGCTGCCCCATAAAAGGAAAGAAATCACACAGTAGTGGAATGAACACCTGTCAAATCTGAGATCCGAAGTCCGCTGGCTATTTAACAAAGCCAAGCGGGCCGGAGATTGGCAGGGATACACCGAAAGGCTGACAAAATATTATAAAGAAACAAGGAAAGCCAAGAGGAACAGCTTCAGGAGCTTTTGTGAGACAATCACATCAAGCCCCGCAGCAGCCAGATTGCACAAAACTATGGCGAGGGGCAGAGAGCAAGGACCAATGTCCCTCAGAAGAACAGATGGCAGCTACACAGAGGATGAAGAGCAACGAGCTCTCCTCTTACTGGAGACGCACTTTCCAGGTAGCTTACCATTTGAACCCGGAAGATCACTGGAAGAACCAGGTAGAGCCAGACGAGAAGACTGGGAGGTAGCAAAAACCATATGCACTCCCCAAAGAGTGAAATGGGCAATTGACTCCTTCCAACCATTCAAGTCACCCGGAATTGATGGTATATTTCCGGCCCTTTTACAAAAAGGGCAAACGGAACTAATGCCATTCATTATCAAAGCAGCCAGATTCAGTCTGGCGCTCGGGTACATACCGAGCGACTGGAGGAGAGCACGGGTAACCTTCATTCCCAAAGTAGGAAAGAAGGACCCAACCCTCCCGAAGTCATTCAGACCAATCTGTCTCTCATCCTTCTTACTGAAGACAGTGGAGAAGACGGTAGATAACTACATCAGAACCGAGATACTGAAAAGGGTGACATTGCATCCCGGGCAGCATGCATACAGGGCGGGCAGATCAACGGAAACCGCTGTACGTGCTTACCGAAAGCATCCAAAGATCTCTCGAGTATGAAGAAATGGCCACCTGCGCTTTCTTAGACATAGAGGGGGCATTCGACAACACCTCTCACAAATCAATAAATAGGGCCCTAACGAACAAGGGAGTAGACAGAACCACATCCAGATGGATGTGCCAAATGCTGGCTACAAGAACTGCTGAAACGAAAGTAGGCGATACCAGCTTTCGGATCAGCACAAGCAGGGGATGCCCACAAGGAGGGGTACTGTCACCTCTGATGTGGAGTCTCGTAGTAGACGAACTACTCGGAACACTTACCGGGAACGGAGTCACTTGCCTTGGATATGCTGACGACATAGTCATTATGGCCAAAGGCAAATTCGAAGGAACCCTCTGCGATCTAATAGAAAGGGAGCTAGAGACTACCAGAAGATGGTGCCTCTCTGTGGGATTGAGAATTAACTCATCAAAAACCACAATGGTAACATTCACTAGAAGAACAAATATTCAGCACCTAAGGACTATTCGCCTCGACAGATTTAGGATGGCAGCAAGAGGCGAAGTATCTAGGACTAACCCTAGACTCAAAACTACTCTGGAACAGACACGTAGAAAAGATCGCTAACAGGGCAAAATCATCACTGATGGTGTGCAGGAACATTGCAGGAAAAACATGGGGCTGTAACCCATCAATAGTGCGATGGATGTACACCATGATAGTGAGACCTATGATCAACTACGGAGCAGTAGTGTGGCACGGTAGAACCGAACTCGCCACAACAAAGAAAATCCTGGAGAAAGTACAAAGACTAGCATGTCTTTGCATAACAGGAGCAATGAGGTCAACTCCAACAGCAGCAATAGAGGTCATTCTGGTCCTCACTCCTCTCCATCTCATGGTGAGGAGAACTGCTTGAGGAGCAGACCTGAGGTTGGCCAAAGTCGGACTCAAAGGGACATCACACAGTGTAAGGGGCTCAACCCCCACCGGAAGTGCACACCTTGCCGATCTCCCAACTGACGATATTACCAGGAAATTTAGTTTCGAGAAATTTTTTCAAACGGAACTAAATACCAAGAAACAATGGAGCACAGAATCCATTCGAGCACTGGGTAAGAATACCATTACATGGTACACGGACGGGTCTAAAACTCCCGACGGAACTGGAGCAGGAGTATTTGGACCTCGTACCAAGTACTCCGAAACCATGGGACACTTCCCCAGCATTTTTCAAGCGGAAATTCACGCCATAGCAAGATGCATTTATTTCAACCTCGACAGGAACTACCGGAACAAGGAAATTGCAATCCTCTCCGATAGTCAAGCAGCCATCAAAGCGTTGAGCTCATATAACATCATCCCGAAGATGGTCTGGGAATGCCTAGAAAAACTTAACGATCTAGGCAGGAACAACAAGGTGATCCTCCTCTGGGTGCCTGGGCACGTCGTAGTAGAGGGCAATGAACAAACAGACACCGTGGCACGAAAAGGGGCATCAACGCCACTGATCGGGCCAGAACCATTCTGCGGACTTGGAAAATCTCACTTCCAAGAAGAACTCAATAAATCTGAAGAAGCAATAAGAGCAACATACTGGCAAAGACTTCCAGGGCTAAGGCAGGCCAAAGATCTCCTCGGCAATTTCAACCGAGCAAGATCGAAAACACTGATTAACCTCAGCAAAATTAGTCTAAAGACAATCACAGGATTTCTAACGGGGCATTGCAGACTCGAAGAACACCTAAGGAAGCTAGGCTTGGAGGAGGACAACACCTGCAGATTCTGTGGGGAACATCCAGAAACACCTCACCACATATTGATGGAGTGTTATGCTGTACACCACAAAAGATTGAATATACTGGGATCACACCAGCTGACTGTGGAAGAAATACCACAAATGGACCCCCTCAAAATCCTAAAATTCCTGAAGGAATTGAGGCTTGAGGGGCTGCTGTAAACGAGAACACCTTGAGATAGCAGAAGAAGATGGGGCACAATAGATCTAACTAGGTCGCAGCGCATCAGTCACCATCCATACCTACCAATACCAATACCAAAACCTTTTGCTTTTCCCTTCATTTAATGAACCTGCCATTTTATTTTTATAAGTGGTCTTCCAAACACTTGCTCTATTTCGAGCACTCCAGCTGTGCCATCGTGCTCGAAAAATCACGCGTGTTTGAAATACCTTTTTATCCACTTATACTTTAATATACTATTTTTAACGAATATTCCATCACAGAAAGAAGTTACACTGTATGCAATAGCAGTATAGTCTTGACTGAAAGCTAATATATTCATAAAAATAATAATACTCACAAACACTCAAAAAGTGTACCGAAGGCATAGTCTGTGCGGGTAGATGAGGGCTATTATTACTATTTGCCGTAGCACTCGGGGTCGACTTACTGAATTCTGCATACCTTATAAAACTGCGTTTTTCGATAACTAATTCAATATTATGCGACTTCAACTGTCACCGTGATATAAGTGATATAAACTTTCGATTTTCAAATGAGACACCCAGTATATTTTCTCTTCCTTTGTCTCCTTATGACATTCTAAATGCAACGTTGTGTCACTTGTGACTTTTTTTGAGACAAATACAACTTTACAGTTTCAATTTCGGGGTTTTACCGGCACTCGATATATAGACCGGAGGATGGTGACAGATTTTGAGACACAATTTTACTCAGTATGCCTTTTGGAGGACAGTGTTGTCTGTATTTCCTCATGATAATAAGGCAGGAATAAAAGAGTCATCCTGGGTTCTTCCAAAAAAAAATTAATAATCATTTGTTCGAAAAATATGTGTTTTGCTACGATTTTAATCAGGCTGCTATGTGTTTTGTAATGAAATAACAGAAATAAAATACTCTGAAAACCATTGGCATACCGTTACGGCGGGTCCGAAGGGTTGGTATGGTCTCGTGAATTTGAATGAGAATAAGGAAATTTTCCGTGTTTTTAAACAGGCTGCCACTGATAAGGATACAAGTTATTGTTCTGAAACTGCTTTAAAAAAAGATGGCATACTGAATGCGTATGCCTAAGTACTGTTAACTCTGCAAAAATTTTGAACAGGTATGTAATAACATTCCGTGATTTCAGTCAGTATGCCATTCCATTTTCATTAAGTTTATGGTAACGTAAGATGTATATGAAATTGGCATATGGTTTGAGAGAGTACAAATTACAGGCATACGCAAAAAAAATTGCAAAATATAAACAAAAATTTCCGCCATTTTAAGCAGTATGCCTTTCTGTTTATATGATGTACATAGTGCATGTAGTTGGAATTACAAAAGGCATACCTATCGATAAGGTCCAAGCTTGTCAAAAATATAAATAGTGATAAGTATAAAAGTGACGTCTCTGGGACAGCACCGGAACATCGTGCTTCACAAAATATGAGGTTCCAGTTGTTTGTACTGAATGAGATGAAAACACATGCATAGGCAATGCAGGAGGCGGACCTAGTTCCGTTACCGCTGTTATTCTATTGAAATACGACGTTTTCGATCCACGGCGGAGTTGCTCTCACGGGGACCCTTGGCACTATCTAAGCATTGTGCAGGTCTCGAAAGATGAAACCTGCAGTCCTTCCCTCTCATTCCTTCCTATCCATTACCGAAAGAAGCTGAGACTAGAGCAGAAGTTTGTTTCTTCAATAAGATATCGTTTTCAGAATTATGAATTTATAGGAAAAAAATTTCAATTATTTTTATTTATTGTGTCCGTAGTAGGTAGGTGGGTTCGATGATTACAAGTGAGATTAACTTTTTTTAGAAAAAAAAATCACATTTCAAATAGTTTTTCCTCAAATATATATGTTCCTTTGGTAAATCTGAATAGGAATTATATATTTGTCAGCTTTACTGCGGTCCATCTAAACAAATTATGTATTTGACAGCATTTTCGCAGGAGTGCGGAATATACTTTCTGTGAAACTGTACAGTGCGATATGCTTTACTTTCTCATTTAATCGTAGGAAAATTCAGTTCCAGCATTATTTCTGAAGTCACGATTGAGGCATAATAAAAATAGCGTATGATGCACGTGGTGAAGAAGTGCCTTTAGAGCACTCGCAACGTTCAAACTCGTGGCGGCATATGAGTTTATGATAAAGCTGTTAGGAAAAAAACAGATTACGTTCAATTTAATTCAAAAACTAAGTCGTAGACAAACTATACTGTACAAAAATGTAGAAATGAAAAAGAAGCCACATATAACGGTCCTGCGATAGGGGACCAACATGGCAATGTCGGAAAATCGAAATAGTAAGAAAGTGTTATTGCATTTTTTAATGTGATAAACCCGGGCTACTTGTATATCATTTTTATTTTAACGAAGTGAATCACTAACTTTTTTCATGAACCAAGAGGCATACTGATTAAAAACACATGTTTTTTTTTATAATTTTGCAAATTTTTTTACAATTTTTTATATAGAAAACTCGCACAACTTGTATGCCATTTCTTATTTCATCTCCATATACCATGGCTATAATGAAAACAGACAGGCAAACTGCTTAAAAACATGGATTTTTTTAAATCTATTTTTCAACTTCATTTCAATTTTTTAGTATGACGAACCCGCACAACTAGTATGCCATGTTACATATCAACAATTCAGGAGACAAACTTTATATTGCAACAAATTTTGTGCTGATTAAAATCACGGAATGTTATTCCATACCTGTTCAAAATTTTTGCAGAGTTAACAGTACTTAGGCATACGCATTCAGTATGCCATCTTTTTTTTAAGCAGTTTCAGAACAATAACGTGTATACTTATCAGAGGCAGCCTGTTTAAAAACATTGAAAATTTCCTTATTCTCATACAAATTCATGTGACCATACCAACCCTTCGGACCGGCCCTAACGATATGCCAATGGTTTTCTGAGTATTTTATTTTCGTTATTTCATTACAAAACACATAGCAGCCTGATTAAAATCGTAGGTTAACACAGATTTTTCGAACAAATGAATAATAATTTTTTTTTAGGAAGAACCCAGGGCGACTCTTTTATTCCTGCCTTATTATCATGAGGAAATACAGACAATACTGTCCTCCAAAAGGCATACTGAGTAAAATCGGGTCTCAAAATCTGTCACCATCCCCCGGTCTAATAGGTCGAGAAATTGATTTGATTCATTCCATATTACTTTAAGATATACTATAATATGTCCTACCGAAGTGTAAAGTTTTTGAGAATGATAGGACAAAACCGTTTTTCACGAAAATGATTGGAAAACCGGGAAAACTTGAAAAATCTGAAAATCGAAATTTGCACTTTGGAAAATAGGAAATATCTCGGAAACGGTTGATATTTTTACAATTTACCAAGAAAACTTTTTTGACCGCCTACAGAAAGTCTCCAATATTTTCCGTGAAATTAATGGTCCGGGAAATATTTGAAAAATGGAAAATGTAGATATTGACCGTACTAATGGAATAAATGAAAATTTTAGAATTGTTTTTACACGTCTTCACAAGTTACATCGACTTTTCCAATCAGTTTTTCTCCAACTCGATTAAAAAGTGGAAGAATGGTGAAAAAATTGGAAGAAGCTATAAAATTTGTACTTTTTCTCTAAAATCACCAAAAACTCTAAAACGAAATGAGAGATCAAATTTTTTTTTTGTAAACAGTTTTATGGTTCCTGAACAGTCCTGAAGAAATTATAGAAGAGGTTTTTCATTACTTCAATGCAAATGAAGACATAGTCGCTAAACCTCATGAAATTATCAATTTATGATACAAAAATGAGGAAAACATGAAGTTTACGATTTGCGTTCAGATTTTTGATTATTTACCCCCATTTTCACAATAAATTTTAGGATGCTTCGCGAGAATATTGATTTTTTATAAAAACACCAAAAACTGCATTTTTGAATATCACAAGATAAGGACACGAAAAATCATAGACATTTTTTTAAAAGCAGCAAATGCTCAAAATTGAAATGAGATATTGAAAAATGTAAACCAACAGTTTTATTGGCCCCGAACAAATTTACACAAAATTTCCATGAAATTTTTTCATATCGTGGAAATTAAACATAATATTGAATTTTCTTGTATAAAACCACCAAAAACTCAAAGACGGTGACAGATGTTCATATCTTACCTTTTATGGTAGCCTTCTAGAAACCTACAAAAAATGTTTACCAATGTTTGCCGTATTATCAAACATTTCAAGCAAACGAAAAATTAAGTTGCGTTTTATGAAACTAGAGATCGAAGATTGGACTTGGGAAAAAAATGTTTTCTGACTTTAGGATTGTACCAGTTCACCTATCTATGTTGGCACTCGGTCATGTTCTTTTCCTATTATTCATCAATGACATGACCAGTTCGAGTAAGGTAGTGTTGGGGAATAAGCCCCGGCGGTAAATAAGGCCCAATGTCATTTTCCTTGAAGACTGACAAATTTTTTCAAATCTGTCAGCATGGTTAGTTTCATCATCGTAATGGTAAAGCTTTATTAAAAGATCGTTGACTTCTTGATTTCATTGAAAATATGAACAGGATGTTCATAAAGTCAGTTGTGGAATCATCTGCGACTGAAAGTTGGAATTTAGTCGCTGTTTTCCATCGTACAAGATAACCTACAATTTTATCGTAGGGTTTTTCCATTTCCAGAGGAGTCATGTATTGATTCAATTTTCAATTGAGAATGTTTCTCTTTAAAATCGTTGACTTCATTTCGCCATTAACAACACTTGGTGAATGTGCAGTTTTAGGCTGCACAGATTATAAGTTCGCAAGAAGGTGAGACGTCGTTTTTTTAATTCAACCTATTTTACTTAAAGAAACAAATAGTGCTCCATCAGTTACCATAATATTGGTACTATATTTCGCACTAAGAGAAAAATTTATAGAATTGTTATTTTATCTGGAAATTGCATGTTTAAGAAAAAGTGCTCGCCCGGTAATAAGGCCCTACCAACGATCGCGTAATAAGGCATAAGGCAACATGCAAAATTGTCTAGAATGTGGAACTTGGTTACACGAAACTTGCATAGGACTGACGGCTGAAGATGTTGAGGATTTTTGCGGTAGGGTATGTTCTTAGAATTCAGTTCATTTATAATTTAATTTCCTTGTTTGAATTTTGTTAAGTTTATCACTTTTTGTAGAAAATAATGTTTATTTTTGTTTATTTCATAATTGATTCATTGAGTTTCTATCATTTCTGATTAATAAAAATGAACTGTATATATTTATATATCCAATAAATAAACAAAATTCTGCATAACCTAATATGGGCTTTATTACCCTAATAGGCGGGTTATAAGGCCCAACAGCAAGTTTTTGAAATTTGTCTTATTTTGGTTACTGAGGTATTGAAGGAGACAAATATTGATGTTAACATAGCGGTAAACATCACAAGCAATCAACTCATCACGTTTCGGATTTTTTTGAATAAAATATAAAGGATAAAAAAAATTGCAAAAGTTAAGTGGGCCTTATTACCCAACACTACCTTATAAGTAGAGAAACAAAATACAATTACAAAATTTGTTGGACTTTAGATTGACATTGAAATTCGATACACAGCAAATTTCAGCAAAAAATGTTTTCGGGATACTATGTAATGCGAATTATTACTAACAATTTGGGATATACTGCTACCAAGTCAGCATATTATGCCCTTATAGAATCTCATCTATGGTTTGATTTCTGGGGAGTCTGTAGCAAAACACTTATTGAAAATATTATCTCCACCCTACAGAAACGAGCCGTTAGATATTTGTGTAAAGCAAAATTTAGGGAATCCTGTTGGCCTTTGTTTGTACGTCAAGGCATTCTCACTCTCACTTCACAATTTATTGTCGAATCAGTCAGTCTAATTCACAAAATTAGAATTAAATTTTAAAAAATTCATCAGATCATATAACTTGACAAGTAAAATTACCTTTACCATCAACTACCTTATTTAATGACTCGGCTATACCGGGTGTCCGCGGAAGGTGGCTCGCCTCTGTTATTTTTTATTTTTGAAGATAATGGATTGAATTTGGAGGATCTGTATAAGCATTGTTTAAAGAGAAAGAAGATAGTCAGTCACTGTGGAAAAAGTGTTTGATGCAATTGCGCGTGACATCTAGGCTCTTTCAATAGAACCTTGCAAGAATGGCATAATTTAAGGCACTGTACTAGTACGCCACCTAGATGGAATGTATAAGGAATTTCTGGAATTTCTTGCACATTTCCTTAGCAATCTCATAATTTTAATAATTTCTGAAACATCCATGATTTGCTTGGACAGGGTCGGACTTATATGTTTGAAATTTAAGTCTTACGAACTTTATTTTAGTAATTAGGTACCTAGAAGAGTTTATGAAAAAGATGCATACCATTTTTACAAGATTGTATTCAACTTGCATGTTTGTTTGCATGTAGTGTTTGGTTAGGTTAGGTCAAATATTGCAACTGAATTTTGAGCCACTTTTAGTTGTCCGCTTTACTTGAAATTTTATCAGGTGTTCATAATTCCAGTGCCAACGCATTATGAAATTCATGTTAAAGAAACAAAATTGAGTCTCTAATTCGGCGGTTTTGTGATCATGGTCTGACTCGACTCAACATTGGTATGTGTGGGGGTTTTCAGGGTCGGAGATTATTATTTTGTTTATCAAAATCCTAAAATCAATATTGCAACATGGCGGACGAGTTGTGTGATTATGGTCAGATTCTATTCATAATTGGTATGGGGTTTCGGGGTAGGAGCTTATGATTTTTTTTTGGTAAAAATTTTTGGTAAAAATTCGTTAAAGCCGTTCAGCCGTTTCACTGCAAGTGTATTGCTAGCAATATGAGTTGCCAGCAAAAGTCTACATCGTACTTCGTACATGTCGCAACTAATTTCAAGTATTTTTGGAAATTTTGTCGTATATTGAGAGACACGGGCATGAACTCGTGGATGTAAATGATAAAATATTGTGTCTACCGACATTTATTTGACAGTTTTTGCTAAAAAAAATCTAAATATATAACCAAATTGCGCGCAGTTGACCTTGAAGTATAGAATTGTTCCTATAATTTTGTCAGCCTTTTTGTTGCAGTCAAAAGTCTGAAGAGCATGCGCAGTGCTCACGAGAAAAAGGCTGAAATGTACGAGCCCTTTTACATCAAAATAAAATGGCGAATGGTATGGTATGGATTTTATTGAAAATTGGTATGTGAGGGTTTTGGCCTAATTACTTTAACAACAAAGAATAGTAAATAGAACAAGACATAGTATTGTTAATAATTTCCTACGGTTTTCAGGACCGGTATTATAGCTCGAGCAATATTTCACAACTTTCTTATTATATACTGTGTCACATTCATATCTCAGTATGTCAATAGAAATGGACTGAGGAAAAAAACTACATGGTCAAAATAATTTTTCTGGGCTGGACACCCTATTTCAATCTGGTAATTTTTCTCAACTTTTTCTCCTTATGTACCGTGCTATTTTCATATTTCAGTAGGACAATAGCAATGGGTTGAAGAATAAACTACCATGGTCAAAATATTTTTTTTCCGGGCGCCCTGGGCTGGTTTCACCCCGACAATATATCCCAACTATCTTATTACAGACTGTGCTATTTTCATAATTCAGTAAGTCAATGAGGATGGATTGAGGAAATATACCACATGGTCAAAACATTTTTTCGGGCTTTCAGGGCCGGTTTCACCCCGGCAATATATCCCAACTTTTTGTCTTGTCTCAAAGTGGCCCACTTCGTGAGACAAAATCCAATTTTTTAAATTCCCTTATCAGAAAAACAATTATAATATTGTGTTAATAATTTACTCAAAAAATGTATGTAATCAGATGAAAGATTATAAAGCATACGTAACTGTAGCAAAAAAAATTCAAGTTGCCAATTCTATCCACAAAATATTAAAAATTGTCTCCATGTGGCCCACACTCCCCTACTTACACAAATACAAATAACTGCACTTCCAACTTCACACACTGAACAAGATACTTTACTCAACTAACTAAGTAACTGAAGTCTAAACTTTCCAAATTGTGCTGCTTTTATGCCAATTTCCATCATGCCATAATTTCCATGTGTAGTAGGCGTGGTCTCGGAAGAATTCTTAGTAGCTTTGAGTCCTGCATTCATTCCTTGCGGCGGAACAAAACTCGATGCAGAAAATTTCGTAGATTTATTAATGACTATACAGTACTTCTCCCAGGGCAATCAATATAGTAGAGTTAGAGCAATTGATAATTGTCTGGCCTATTTACAAACTTTTCAACAAATAAAATACTTTAATCTGACGCAATGTACGTCCTTGATCCTTGAATGTACCAAATGTTATTATTTCTTTAAATGAACTACCTATAAGTGTCTTTGCTAGATAATTATTAGGATGTCACTATATATGACAGTTATTGTCATAGTGAACAGGGAAACCGAAAACGGCGAAAACTGAAGGTGTTGGACTATAGTTAATTAGTCACATCCTCTCGTATGTTCGCAGTGCTGTGAGATGATCTGATAATGACTGATAATAATTTTTGTTTATTATATTATCGGAAAAAGTAGTAAATACACAAAACTCGTCCACCATACTGTTTTTTCCTCAACAATTTCATAATGCATTGTCACCGGAATTATGTACACTTGCCAAATTTCAAGTCATTCGGAAGTCTGGAAGTGGGTGAAAATTAATTTCAAAGATTTCGTTACATACATATCAAGCTAAAACCTAAAAAAGTCAATACGGTACTGAACTCATTAATGAATAAAGCAAATGACGCATTTGCAGATTTCACCGAACTCAATACTCTCAAAAATGCCATCTAGACAATTTTGTTAGTACTAATATCGTCGCGCCTTGATTTTTGGGCACAATCGAACTAGTGACATCTAGGGGTGGTGCCCATTTAGATCAAACCATTGTACCCGTAAGGTTGACTAACTATCTTCTTTCTCTTTAAACAATGGTATAAGACATAAAACTGCATCTCTTGACAAGTAACTCAATTTCATGCAACTTTTTGTTTCATTGGAAGTGACATAAACTTTCGAATGAGACACCCAGTATATCTTCACTTCACTTGTCTTATTATAACATACTGAATACAACCATGTGTTACTTGTCACTTTTTGTAACCGAATTTAATTTTTGATTTGATTTGATTTGATATCTTCACATCACTAATTTCAATCCTAAAATTTTGAGAATAACAACTTTACTGTTCTTAATCAAAATTTTTCTGATATACAATTTTTCATTTTAAAATTTCTATTTTTTTTCAAATGGCAACATAGTGGCTCGTTGGGTTAAGAAAAATAGCAATTAATTAGGATTAATTGGATACCGCACATTATTAGCTTCCAAACAAACTTCCGTTAAAACCCTTCAAAGTATTGAATTAGAAATTTCTCAAAATGAAGGATCTCAAGAGATTAAAATAATATTAAAATGCATCGAACAACCTGTAATCAACACAACTTATGAAACAAGATCAATAATCCAAAAGCTACTAAAATATTTTGTTGCATAAATTTATCATAAACATGTTCTTCAAATGATAACACAGTAAATACCTAATTTAGTTTTGGAGAAGCGAGGTAAAAGGTAAAATGAGAAGTCGTCCTTAATGATTTTGTTTTATAAGTTGTGTTTGTCACAGGTTACTCGATGCATTTAAATCTTATATTTTAATACCAGAAGATGCTTTATTTTATAAAACATCTGACGTAGTTTTTTGAGTTTTATAACGGAACTTTGTTTAAAACCTATTATTGTGGGGTATCAAATTAATCGTAATAAAATTGCCCAATTTTCTCACCCGACGAGCCACCATGTTGCCATTTGAAAAAAAAAAATAGTAATATCAATTCCAAAATTAAATTTCATGTGGCACATACATTTTGACCGAAAATAGTGAAGTTGTATACTTCCCAAAATTTTAACCATAGCATTCTAGATTGAAGAAAAAAATCGAAATAAAGAAAATGGTTACAAAAAGGGCAAATAATACATGGTGGTATTCTGAACATCATGTGGAGACAAAATAGATGAAAATATAATGGGTGTCCCATTTAAAAATCGTAAGTTTATGTCACCTCCAGTGAAACCGAAAGTTCTGTGAACTTGAGTTAGCTGTCAATAAACGCAGTTTTATGTCTTATGCAGATCCTCCAAATTTAATTCCATTATCCTCAAAAACAAAAAAGTTATAGGCGCGAGCCACCTTCTGCTGACACCCGGTATCCATATAATGGATTGAAGATAATAACTTATAACTTATAATCACCTACCTACTCATATCAAGGAAATGACTAACCATAAAAAAATCAGGAAGAGTATCAAACGGTTATTTACTGAAAAAGCTGAAAAAGCTTACTATGAATTGGAGTAATATGTTATTGAGGTGTTTTACTATTCATCCTATGAATTTCAATCAGGCGATCCTTTTTATGACAGATTTCATTTTTTACATTATTTTAAAATTATATTTTTATATGACATGCATGTTTTCTCTTTGTTTCATTGTTTGTTACATTTTTTATCTTGTTTGTTGTATTTTTACACTATATAACTTTTCATCTGAGAATAAATAATATTCTGATTCTGATGGTGTGATTATTCAAAAGGAACCCATTTATACAGGTCCCATACTCCTAATTTTTTCCTTATTTGTGACACAAGACGATCATAAACTGGTTTAAAGCGAATTTTCGAAAGAAACTCAACGGTAAAAAATCCACCCCCCCTAGCTCTCACCGTTCTCGACAGAGCAATATTTTTGGCCCCACGGGCCGGATTTCTGTCTTAGAGACGGATTTTCTATTTTTCGCGTTTTAACTTTTTTTACAATTGGTTAAACATGTAGCACATCGTTCTCTGGCAGTCATAGCAGCCGGACGTGTTTTCATAGCGTTCAGTTGATCGTAGGTGATACTGATTCACAAAAATAAATTTATATATATTTAACCATGGTTAATACTCGTAATACAAGTAGTGATATAAAATATTGTGATGAAAATAGTATACAGGAACTAACAAAGTTTTTTAGTGCTGAACTTACGAAACACACAAAAGTTCTAATGGATGAAATTGTTACATTAAAAGAAGAAATTGATATACTCAAATCTTCTAATTTAGATTTGGTAAGAGTTCTATCAAATCGTCCAGTGATATCTGAAGTAAACTCACAAAATGATTATTTAGAAAATTCATTCTTATCGTGTTCATCGGCTGATACCATTATAGAAAAAACGGAAAAAACGGAACAAAACACAGATTCATCTATTGATAGCGAATGGAAAGAAATCTCTCGAAGGAGAAAGAAAAAACTCGTAAAAAACAATGGACCTCCTTCAAACCCACAAATACTTTCAAATAAGAAGCCAGCTAAACAAATTGTGGGAACAAATGCAACCGAGACAGAGGAAGAATTCGGCGGCGGTGAACCAATGTTATGGTTATATGTTTGGCACTGCAAACCACAATCTACACCTGAAAAAGTGAAAACTTACCTAGAAAAACGCACACCAGGATATGAATTTGAAGTTACGCAACTAAACACTTTAGGTAGATATAAAGCATTCAAGGTAGGTACCAGCCTAGTCTTACAAGAGGCATTATATCAACCTTCATATTGGCCACAACATGTTGTTGTAAAGCGGTTTCAATTTCGGAAACCATTTCGAAACGAACATAGTGAAGAAAATAACAAAAGTGATTTCTGAGAATACTAAAATGCAAACTAAGTTGAAAAATGGGATATACTGAACAATTTTCTCAAAATTGTACATTTGAATTGTCAGTCTATCAAAAATAAAATCAGCCAACTCGAAATTCTAATTAAAGACGAAGTACCAGATATTCTCTGCATATCAGAGACATGGTGTAATTCGGTGAATTTAAGCAATTATTCTATAGGTGCCTATTTCGTTAGACTAAACCATATACATGGTGGCGTCCTAATATTTGTTAGTGATAATATTGACTATAAAAAATTAGATTATGTAAAAGACCAGTCCCTACAATTACACATTGAATGTAGTGCAATATCTTTAGAAATAAATAGGACTAAATATTGTATTATAAACACCTACAGACCTCCTAATGGGGATAATGAGTTGTTTTTGAATAGACTAACCATAATATTAGAACAAAGTTCAATTAAAGTGGACATAATAGTTTTTTGTGGCGATACCAATATTGATTTCCTCAAAGCATCCAATCATAAAGATACATTCATAGATCTCATGCAAAGTTTTGATCTGCATTGTCAGAATACGGAACCTACAAGGATTTTCAGTAATAAAAACAATATGAAATCAATTTCTAAAATAGATTATATTTTCACAAACATAGCCCAAAATAAATATAAGGAACGAGTTGAAAATTTCAATATTGGAGATCATCTGGGTCTGATCATGAGCTTTGGAGCTGAAATCAATACACAAAAAACAAATTTACCACTAACAATCAAATCTAGAAACATAAATGACACTGTTCTTTATCAACTGAAATATTATTTTTCCTATGAAAATTTTGCAAATGTATATGACATATATAATGATATCAATGAAGCTTAAAGCATTTTTTTAAATATAGTAAATTATGGTGTTGACCTATTCTGTCCCATTGTGACAAAAAATATACAAGGTTCTATGAAATACAAACATAAAGACTCGTGGATTACAGATGAAATTGTAAAAATGGGAAAACAGATGAAAGATATGTTCTGGATTAAAAAAACCTTCAATTGTGAAGAATA
The DNA here is from genome assembly GCA_944452925.2 of Chrysolina oricalcia. Taxonomy (NCBI): domain Eukaryota; kingdom Metazoa; phylum Arthropoda; class Insecta; order Coleoptera; family Chrysomelidae; genus Chrysolina; species Chrysolina oricalcia. The sequence continues at coordinate 28,562,764 of OX101820.2, forward strand.
TGAAAATCAGTATAGGAGTACAAAGAAATTATATGCACAAAAATATATAAATCAAAAAAAGAATATTTTCAGAAATGTATAGATAGTAGGTCTGTGACAGAGAGACCAAAGGAAATATGGAATCTGGTTAAAAAAACAACAGGGAAAATTAAAGTTGCTAAAGACATAGAGATAAAAATGGGATATGAAGTAATAAAGGATAGAAAGATTATATCAAGTGCTTTTGCTAAATATTTTTCTTCTAACCCTAGAGTAGCCATTCAAACCCATTTTGGTGATAGGTGTATTGAAAATATTACCCATTCGCTTATCTCTTGTAATACTTTCTATTGGACCGCTGTAGACTACAATGATGTCATTGAGGTAATTAATAGTCTCAAAAATACGAATTCTTTCGGAATGGATTGCTTAACAAAAAACATTAACAAAACAATAGGCATGTTTATAGCTGAACCCTTGAGTTATATGGTTAATGTATCTATTCAACTTGGTGAATTCCCAATAGAATTAAAAATTGGAACTGTAACGCCAGTTTTTAAAAGCAATGATACCACTGCTATCGATAATTATCGACCTATTACTGTTCCACCTGTATTGAGTAAAGTAATAGAAAGAATCGTATACAATAAAATATTATCATTTACTACGAAATATAATATCATCACAAATCACTAAAATGGCTTTCGACAAGGCAAATCGACGGAGAGTGCTACCTGTGATCTATTCGAATATGTGTATCCATACCTTGAGAAAAATAGATCAGTAGGAGCGCTCTTCTTCGATTTATCAAAGGCATTTGATACTCTGAATCACTCTATTATAGAAAAGAAATTATATAATCTAGGATTTAGGGATAACTTTCTATCCTGGATAATGTCATATCTTGTAGATAGACAAATTCATGTGAAACTCAAAGATGAGACTTCTGACTTTCATGACGTTAACCTAGGAGTTCCACAGGGTTCCATATTGGGTCCTTTAATCTTTCTGCTATTTATAAATGATATGCCAGCATACATAAGTACGGAATGCACTGTTATATTTGCCGATGATTGTTCCTTTGCTGTGAATGCAGAAAATTATGAAAAATTGGAGGAAAAACTTAATATAATATCACAAGAATTCACAAACTGTTGTTCTAAAATTCTTTTTATTGTTAATTCCAATAAAACTATTTTCATGCAGTTCTACTCACGGCTAAAGATTACTTCTCAAATGCATGTAAATGTTAATGGAAAAGATATTGAAATGTCTGATTCTGCAAAGTTTTTAGGAACCTACATCCATTCTGATATGAGCTGGACTCTACATATTAATCATGTATGCAAAAAAAAAAATAAATAGTGGCTACTATGCTCTCCTTCAACTGAAAAATGTTCTCAGTTTGCCACAATTATTGAATGTTTATTATGCTATTGTATACTCTCATATTTCATACAATATAATACTATGGGGTTGTGCCACAAATGCAAATCGAATTTTTATATCTCAGAAAAGAATTATGAGACTAATTTTCAACTTGAAACCAACTGACACCTGCAAGCCTTACTTCCGCCAAAATAATATTATGACTTTCTACTCAGTGTACATATACCACAGTATTCTATATGTGAGAAAAAATTTGTGTAAATATCTGAGAAATTCTGATAATCATAATCATTCAACTAGAAATGCCAATTTACTGCAGATTCCTAAGCATCACCATTTACCAAAAGATGTTCGAGATGAAGACAATTTTCTTGCATTCAAAAGGAAACTGAGAGTGTTTCTCGTTGAAGGAAGTTTTTATAATATAAATGAATATGTATCCCTTGATACAACAAGACTGTGATTTTAATTTTTTTAATGATTTTAATATGTTTAATGTGTTCTGAATGTTCCTGGTAATGTTCTATATACCATATGTATTTTATGACTTGTCTGATGTCACTATTGTGATCTAAAAGATGAATGAACTATCTATCTATCTATCTATCATATTGGCTGAATCTTCCACATCTAGAATAAATATTGCAATCCCAATATTCCAGTCATATCGATTCTAGGAATAAAAAAGTATATTGTATTTCCAAGATTTACAGCACATTGGTTGAATATTATTTCAACTTCATTCAACAAATTGTAATAACTCATATTGGGTCAATATTGGTTCAATGATATTTACCAATATCGATGAAACAATATTGTCTTCACATTGTTTTCAACATCTAAAATAAATATTGCAATCCCATTATTCCCTTCATATCGATGCTAGGGATGAAAACTATATTGTATATCCAAGTGTGATCACACATTGGTTGAATATTATTTCGCCAATATTCAACAAATCTTATCAATTTATATTGGGTCAATATTGGTTCAATAATATTGACCGATATCGTTAAAACAATATTGTCTCGTTATATTTCCTACATCTAGATTGAGATGAATTTTGAATATTGGTCGAATATTCAATGAAACATATTAAAATTATATCATGATAAAACCTGGATAAAAATCCGCTAGATAGCTCTACATATAGAACGTATTCTAAAACCTACAAATATATATTAAATACTTACCATAACTTGTTTTCAAGATAGATTACTCAGTAGTTATGGCGATCAAAAGGCAGACTCTGGTGTCACCTTGATCAACTAAAATAAGACATTTAATAATTTACCAAGGTATATTTACTTCCACCAATATATCCAAATGATATTGAACCAATATCGATAAATGTTTTGAGGCCATAATTGCTTCAAGAATATCTCACCAATACTATTTTTGAAATGCCTAAACAATATTCGACCAATATCTCAAAATGTTCACATTTTACTTCTCGACAATATAACGTTTAAATATTGTGCCAATATTGTCAGAATATTGTACCAGCGATATTGTACCAATATCGCCGAATATTTTGAGGCCAATATTGCTTCGAGAATATTGCGCCAATAATGTTCAAGTAATATTGGACCAATATCTCCGAATATTCACATTTTTTTTCTCGCCAATATTGCATTTCAAATATTCCGCCAATACGTTCACAATATTTTACCAATATAGGTGTGCTACTTGGGGATGGTTGAAAGCGTATTTTTATTAGAACCTCAATGGTAAAAACCCCATCCCTCTAGCTCTTACCTTTCTCAGGATAGCAATTTTTTGGTCTTTCGGACGGATTTTGGTTCTACGACTCGGATATTCCTTTATTTCGCTTTTAGTGGGTTTTCGCGAGTCAAGGAAGTGATGGAGAAGGACTGGGGTTATTATAGCGACCCGGGGAGCATGAAAAGGAGGATGATGGGAAGTAGGAATGAGTATAAGGGGTATGGTAGGGTAGCGGTTTAATGCAGTTTTTTCTAAAAGAAACTTGCACAAGAAAACCCTATTCCTGTAGCTCTCACCGTTCTCGAAGTATAATTTTGCGGGGTGGGGAGAAGAAGGGTTGGCGGGCGGGGGAAGGAGAGAGGTATGGAGGTAGCATTTGGATACAGGTATTTTAGAGAAACCCATTCGTGAAAACCTCTATATCTCCTAAAGTCGTGTATTCAGGATTGGTAAACATAAAGAAGGACAAACATTTCCGAGGTCAGTAATTGTTTCTTTTGTGTCACTACTGAAGAAGAAAGAAATATTCAGTGCAAGAACAAACTTAAAGGGTTCACCCGTTTTTGTTAATGAAAATTTAACAGATGGGGCATACAAGCTCTTGAAAGCCGCAAAAGCAAAATATGGAAATCATTCAGCATGGTCAATGAATGGCAGAATTTTCGTGAAGAGTGACAACGCTGTCAGGCTGGTTCAGAATGTGAAGGACTTGACCAAATAGAAGACAAGAACTCTTATCAAGAACGATTCTTTTTTGCAGGAATATTTTTGTTTTGCTTTCTCTCTTTCAGTTCAATGAATAAATCTGGTCGTTGTTGAAGGCCTCATTACACGATGGGAAAGACTTATTGTAATTTAAAGTATTTGAAAATGGCTTTCACATATTTCTTATTCCATATATTTTATTACACTTATTTTTTCATTTATAATTTATTTTTAAGATTTGGAAGTAATGATTAGAATTAACCTTCCTTCAGGTAGGGTTCACTTCTTAATATGCAAAAACAAATTTTATTTTTTTTTTCTTCTCTGTACATGACTGAAGAACTTATATGATGAAAAATTTTTATTTTAATTCCTCTTCTAACATAACCAACGGGCTTGTTAATTAAAAATATTTGAATGTGAAGTATTTCGTAATGAATTGTTACTTACTTTTTGATATGAAATATCTTGATTAAAATTCCGCTTTGCGGCAGTAATCCTGAATTTAAATTAAATTATTTTAGGGTAGAGTGCAAGTTCACATAAGACTGAATATGTCGAAACTTATTAATATTTATTTCCAAAACTGTAGAGGATTGAACACTAAATGTTCTGAATTTTTTAGGAACTCATTGATTGGTGATTTCGATGTAATAATAGCAGTGGAAACATGGTTACAGGATGGAGTGAAAGATGGAGAGGTGATAGATTTAGGAATTTTCAACTTGGTAAGATGCGATAGAAATTTAGAAATTACAAATAAAAAAACCGGTGGTGGTGTCTTTCTAGCAATTAAAAAACAATATAAAGTATTAAAAGTTATTAAAAAACATACATTTTTTGAGGCAGTTTGTTGTGTTCACGGTACACAAGTAACCAGTAGGTTCTCGGAAGAAATACTTTATTAATATCAACGTACAACAAACACCACTTTCAAATTACTTTTCAAGTAGACATTACCATTTGACAACTGTCAAGTACTGGTTGTAATTGTTCCTACCAAGTGTTCTACCTATTAGCCTGTTCAGGATATAACACTCCTTTCCCCACTTCTGTAGAACTGTTCATGACTGTGGATGAAATGTAGTCTCCTAAATAACTCGGACTTCGTTTGCTCCTTTGAGGTCTGGCTGAACTCGTACTTAGATCTCTCGGAGGTCTTGTTTGTTCATCAGGCTCATCAGGAAGTTCAGAACTAGCTGACGGTTTCTTTTGAACATCTGGTCTCAATCCACGATCATCTGAATCAATAAGTCTGCTGCGAATTTGATCTGTATGTCTGTGTAGATCGACTCCATCTAACGTTTTCAGGCGATACGATACCGGACCCAGTGATGTGTCCACAATGGCTGGACACCATTTATCACCGAGGCCATAATTTCTAGCGAATACAGGGCTGCCTTCTTGATATACCTTAGGTACAGAGTTAGCATCCATCTTTACCTCTTGCTTAGTTGACATTTCTTGTAGGAAATCTGGATGTACCGTATCTAACATAGTATGCAGTTGTCTTGACATCAATAACTCTGCTGGACTTTGGCCTGTCGTTGAACTTGGAGTGATATGTTGTTGCAATAAAAATCTTACAAGCTTTGTTTTCATGTCGCCAATCGATAACTTTTTCAGTGCTTCCTTTGTGGTCTGTACCATGCGTTCTACCTGGCCGTTGGAAGCAGGATGATAGGGTGCTACTCTTGCATGTCTGATCAGGTTCTTTTGCAAGAATTCCTGGAACTCTTGTGAAATGAATGATGTTGCATTGTCAGATACAATCACTTGCGGAATCCCATGGGTTGAGAATAGTTCTCTTAATACTCCAATTGCTGCATGTGATGCAGTGGATGGCACTATGCGAACTTCTAACCATTTGGAGAAAGCGTCAATGACCAAAAAGAAGATGTGACCTAGAAATGGACCAGCGTGATCTACATGGAGTCTCACCCATGGTGCTCTTGCATATTCCCAGGGATGGAGAGGGGCTTTAGGAGGCATTGATCTGTTTTGTTGGCACGTTTGACACTTTCCAACCATAATTTCGATCTCACTGTCCATACCTGGCCACCAAACGTGTGACCGTGCTAATGCTTTCATCTTGACTATCCCAGGATGTGCAGTATGAAGAATGTCCATTATTAGTTTTCTACCTCCTGACGGAATAACCACTCTGTTTCCCCATAATAAGCAGTTTCTGTACGCTGAGAGTTGCATTCTTTTTTGCCAAAAACATTTCTCTTCGGTTGTTAAGTGTCTTGTTTCTCCTGGCCAACCTCTGAGAATCCACTGCATAATTTTGGAGAGAACTGGATCTTTCGACGTTTCTGCAGCTACTTGTTCGGCCGTAAAGGGTTTTTCAGGCACTGTTTCCAACATACAAACTTCTAGAACAGGAGGAGCTTCAGTTTCATTACATTCAAGTGGTAGTCGACTCAGCGCGTCAGCATGTGGAATGGCACTTCCGGAAACATAAACAAGCTTATAATTGTAACTATTCATTATAAGTTTCCAGCGAAGCATTCTTGGTGAAATAACTTCCGGAACTGGTTTATTTTCGCCCAGTATACCCAAAAGTGGTTTGTGATCGGTGCGAATTTCCACAAACCTGCCGTAAATATAGTCATGAAATTTCTTCAAAGCAGTGATGATAGCAAGAGCTTCTCTGTCCAGTTGAGCGAAGTTTCTCTCAGTTTTCGACATTGTACGACTGTGAAATGCTATTGGTTTCTCTTCCCCATTCGGTTCTATGTGACTCATCACAACACCAACACCATAAGGACTGGCATCACAGCTGAGAATGAGCGGTTTCTTCTCGTCATAGTGCGCCAGTGCCATATCAGATGACAACAGCTGTTTCAGTTGTGAGAAAGAATTTTCTTGCTCCTTCGTCCATTTCCATGGTACATTTTGATGAAGCAATCGGTGGAGAGGCTCCGCCAATGTTGCTTTACCTTTCAGAAACAGATGGTAAAAATTGAGCATGCCCATAAATGCTTGTAGTTCTTGTTTGCAGGTCGGCGCAGGAGCGTCATTTATGGCTCGGACCTTGTCCTTTGTTGGATGAATTCCTTCAGACGTAATCCAAAATCCAAGAAATTTTATTTCTTTGACAAAGAATATGCATTTGTCTCTTCTCAAGCGGAGACCGTCTTGGCGAAAGCGTTCTAAAACTTCATGAAGTCGCTGCTTCAATTCTTTCGACGATTTTCCGACCACCAGTACATCATCGAAATATGGTAAAACTCCAGGGATTCCTTGTAGGCGGGTATCCATGAAACGCTGGAAAATCTGGGGTGCCACAGATACTCCAAATTGTAGGCGATTCACCCTGTATGCCCCCTTGTGCGTTATTATGGTCTGAGCATCAGCACTGGCTCTATCAACTGACAGTTGTTGATATGCCTGTTTTAGATCTAAACGTGCAAAAAATTTTCCACCAGCAAGTGTGGCTAATATTTCTTGAATAGCTGGAATCGGATATACATCTTTGAGCAGTGCTTTATTGATAGTGATCCGGTAGTCACCGCATATTCGTAAACTCTTATCAGGTTTAACCACCGGAACGATTGGAGTGGCCCATACTGGATGAATCACAGGTTCAAGAATACCTTGTATAATGAGCTTATTCAACTCTTCTTCGACGAATGGTTTCAAGGAAAACGGAAGCTTCCTAGCTTTGAGTACTATTGGTTTTATTGCCGGATCAATATTCAAGGAGATTGGTGGGCCCTTGAAATTTCCTAAACCATCAGCAAAAACATCTGCGAATTCTTTTAGAATCTGATTCGATTCCGCTAGAGGGTCTGGTTCAATAGAATTTATGGATATTCCTGTCAACGAAATATTCAAAGGAACAAACCAATTTCTACCTAGTAAATTTGCAGTATCGTTTCCTGCTATCACTAATGGCAAGTTCTTCTGAAGTTTGCCAAATACCACTGGAACCTCGCACATTCCTAGCGTTTTTATTTCATTGTGCTGATAATCACGCAATATAAAATGGGTTTTCTTCAACATTGGCTCTTCTTGTGTGAAAATGTCATGGAATTGCTCGATACCAATCATTGAATATGCAGCCCCACTATCTATATTCATATTAACCACGTGATTGTTGATGGTAACTGCGACTCTGAATTCGGATGATTTTCTCGATACACTATAGACAACCTCGTATACGGAATCATCATTTCCCTGAGATGACATTTGTTGATTGTCATTGTCTGAACTTTGCACAGCTCTAACGTTCGCCTTTTTATTTTTGAAATACTTCTTCTTTGACATACACGCTCGTTCTATATGTCCCAACTTGTGACAAAAATTGCATACTGAGTCTTTGAACTGGCAATCTGACGAAGAATGTTCGTTATCACATCGAAAACACGCAAATTTTGTGTTGCCTGTTGTAGGTCTCTGAGGAATGTTATTTTTGATATTCCGTTTCACCTGGTTAGCATAACTTGTATCCGGTTCTCTCAATTCAAGAACATTCCGAACTGCTGCTTCATGAGCTAATGCAATTTTCTCTGCATTATCAAATGTTAAAGAGGATTCAGCTAGTAATCTTCGTTGCAAGGACTCATCTCTCACGCCGCAAACAAGTCTATCTCTGAGCATTTCTAAGAGTAGTGTAGCATTGAAATTACAATCTTCTGCCAATTTACGTAGCTCGCCAATGTAGGATGAAATGGTCTCGTCAGGTCCTTGTTCTCTTCTGTGGAAACGAAAACGACCAACCATTTCAGACTTCTCTGGAGAGAAGTGCGCATTGAGTTTTTTAATGATATTGAAGGTTACCTTTTCAATTTCTGTGGGTGCTGTCAATGCATGTGCTACTTCAAATGTTGCAGACCCACAAATGCTTAAGAAAACTGCTTTTTTCTTTGTGTCTTCTTCAACACCGTTGGCTTGTAAGTAGAAATTGAGGCGTTGTACGTACATTTTCCATTTTTGAGGTTCATTCGGATTGAATGGTTCAATGTTTCCGATGGTTGCCATTTCTTAGTATTTCCTTCTTACTTTTCGACTGTGCCAATTTGTTGTGTTCACGGTACACAAGTAACCAGTAGGTTCTCGGAAGAAATACTTTATTAATATCAACGTACAACAAACACCACTTTCAAATTACTTTTCAAGTAGACATTACCATTTGACAACTGTCAAGTACTGGTTGTAATTGTTCCTACCAAGTGTTCTACCTATTAGCCTGTTCAGGATATAACACAGTTATAGTTGAAGTTAAAGCAAAAGGTTGTAGGTACATTTTTTGTGGGGTATATATTCCTTCTGGAAGTTTAATCAACGTGTATGAATCAGTTTTTGAATTTTTACAAAATAATATAAAAATATCCGATAATTTTTACCTTTTTGGAGATTTAATATACCTGATATAACTGGAATTAATTATAATAAAAACATATCAAACGAAATTCTTGAGGGTTTTCATGATTTTATGGATTTTAATGGCTTCATATTATATAATAACATAAAGAACAATCATGGAAGAACATTAGATTTAGTAATCGCTTCGGAGAATAATTTATATAATTGTACAGTTAATAGAGATTTTGTGCCAATTGTTAAAGAAGATGAATATCATCCTGCTCTTGAAATTTGTATTAAAAATATAACAAATGGGGGGATCTTTAAAAACATAAATAATATTACTGAAAACTGTATAAGATACAACTATAAAAAAGCTAATTTTCTTACTTCAACAGAGCGCACCAGAGATACAAGTTGGGATATGGTACTGAACGAAAAACTAGATGTGAACCGAGCTTTAAATAATTTTTATAGAATTTGGAATAACATTATAGAGGATTGTGTGCCAAGATATGTTCATTACAAAAAAAACAAAAAGTATCCCATTTGGTTCACAAACGACATAAAAAGTAACTTAAAGGAAAAAGAAAGGTTTAGAAAACTAAAAAATATTTCCAGGCATTTTAATGATAAATACATAGAATTGAGACGAGAAGTAACCAAGCTTATAAAAATTGAAAAAAAGAAATATATTAATAAATTAGAGCAGGAAGTAACTGCGGATATAAACAATTTTTGGAATTATATAAAGAATAGTAGGAAAAATTCTAATAGTGATAAATTTATATATAACGGAGTAGAGGTAACAGAGGAAAAAACTGCAGAATCATTTGCAACATTTTTCTCGTCAGTGTATGCTGACAAAAAAGCCTCTCACAATTTGCTTTTTAATTCTGATTTGAACGTAACAAATAATACATTCGTACTTAATTCAGTTAGTGAGTTAGACTTTGCTGTTGCACTAAAAAAGCTAAAACCCAAAAAATCGGAGGGGACTGATGGAATACCACCTTATATGTTAAAGGCCTGTGGTGAGTGGGTAAGGCAGCCTCTAATTCATATTTTTAACATTATTTTAAAAACTAGTATATTTCCCTCAGCTTGGAAAACAGGATTGGTATGTCCCGTATTTAAAGATGGTGATAAAATGAATATCGTAAACTATCGACCTATTTCAATTATGTGTGCCCCTGCCAAACTTTTTGAACAGATATTATACTGTAAATTGTATACACATGTTGAAAATTATATAGTACCTCACCAACATGGATTTGTCTCAAAAAAATCATCTAATACTAATCTGTTTCTTTTTAGTAATCATGTATTTGAGTCAATGAAATGTAAATCTCAGCTTGATGTTATATATACGGATTTCAGCAAGGCATTCGATAAAGTAGATCACGACATATTACTAGAGAAATTGGGTAGTTTTGGATTATCGTATAACCTACTTCGTCTATTCAGAAGTTATTTAGAAAACAGATATATAATGACTAAACATAACGGAAACACATCAGGGAAATTTGAGGCAAATTCTGGAGTGCCACAAGGCTCCAACCTTGGACCTCTTCTTTTTGTACTTTTCATTAATGATTTGCCTAAAGCACTAGTATCATCAAATGGCCTTATATTCGCAGATGACTTCAAAATATTTAAAAAGGTAGAAACAGTGAGAGATTGTGTTATGTTACAGAAGGACATTGATAGAGTATTTGAATGGAGTTATAAAAATAAATTATTTTTCAACCTAGGCAAATGTTCTGTTTTAACAATAACGCGTATTAAGCAACCATGTCTCTTTAATTATTTAATGGGTAGTCAAAGCTTGCAACGCTGCACTGAAATCAAGGATTTAGGCATAACTTACAACAGCACATTCTCATTTGTCATACACATTGAAAATATTTTGAAGTCAGCTAATAAAATGTTAGGTTTTATAATAAGACAATCTCATATTTTTAATAATATTAACACACTTAAACTTTTGTACTATAGCTTGGTTAGGAGCAAGTTAGAGTTTGGCTCATTAATTTGGTTCACGGAAACTCAAAGTAATTTAAACAAATTAGAAAAAATTCAAAATAAATTTTTAAGGTTACTCTATTTTAAAAAACATCACATATACCCTGACTACCAGATAATAAGAAGTACAACTCTAAGGAATGAATTTAAGATATTATCTCTAGAAAATAGAAGACAACTCTCAGTATTGGTATTTTTATATAATATCATAAATAATAGAATTAGCTCCCCTGAACTTTTGTCTTTAATTAGATTTAACGTGCCACCTAGAAGAATGCGCCAGGTTCCAATGTTTGATATTCCTCCATCATTTAACATCTCGAGATCACCTACGGTAAACATGTTTCGACTTGCGAATCAATTCAATGCATTAATAGATCTAGAATGGACAGTTTCTACCAGAGTTTTTCGTAAAACAATCTTGGAGCATTTAATATCTATATCTCTGTGAAGAACTTTGAAGGTTGTATCAATCCTCATACAATTCAATTAATTTAGGAAAAACCAAACGAATATAATTATATATTTACACATAACTATTTTTCTTAAGTGTCTACATTTTGTGAATTTTATAATTTCTGAAAATTTTATTTTATTATGTATCATGTACTTTGCACAATGTACCCAATTACATTTTATTCATGTAATAAAACCGTAAGGTTTGTATGAATAATAAATAAATAAATAAATAAATAAATAAATAAATAAATAAATTCATATTTTTGATGTCCAATTATAGTTTTAAAAGCATTGAAGTCGTAATATCAAAAAATCCCTACAAATTCTAGGCCCTTCAATTTCCGATTCTTTTGCCTTTCGCAACTGACCTGAACACAGAACACCAGATCATCTCTTTCCCAGTGCTTGTTCATCCAAGGAACGGCAAAGCTTTGGAACTCACTGCCTCGGAAGGTGTTCCCTGAGGTATACAGCATGCAGAAATTAAAAAATTAAACAAATTCCTACCTACTTTCCCTTGGCTCTCACGATGTTCTCTATACATTTAAGGATAGGTATTCCTATTCGTGAGAACCAAAATATAAAAAAAAAATTACGAAAAAAATAAGTTTTTTCAAAGCAGTCAACCTCAAAAATAAACACAGTTCTTATCATCTCTTTCTATTCAAATTTGGTTCCCACGGCATTTGCTGAACAGGTTTTTAGTTTCCTGAAATCTTAGACTAGAAAAGTAGGTAGTCAATCTTTACTGAATGAAAACCTCAAAGGCTATCCATGGGAGTAAAATATTCATGAACTACTTATACAAATGATTGCTGTTCCTTTCAAACTTCACTTCACTCAACAAAAAAAATATCCGCAGGAATTCAAGTCAGTAATGAAGGTGGACATAAGCGACATTTCAATCGCATTTTTTCAACGACTCATTATATGCTAATCAAGCATTGGCCTTGTAACAAGTTCATTGAATAGATATAAAACGAATCCGACCTCATGAATAATTTATTCCATTAAAATATTCGAAAGAAATTATATAATCACCGGAGTGGAAAAAGATGCAGTAGGACTATTATATAAAAATATATTATTTATTTCACATTCTATGATAATTTCGACCCTCGACGTCATCGAAATCATTTTGTATTAGTCGGTTTCATACTTTAGGCCCAGCGGTTTGTGAAGGAATTTTGGAGTGAATGAACGAATGGTCACTATTGGGACATGAATGTTGAAAATAGTAATGGTGAAAATTTACTTCGATGGATTCTGTTACGTCAGCAGGACGTTGAAACATGGTCTCTGTATGATCTACGACTATAAATAGGCAAAGTTGTATTGTTTCCATGAGCCAAAGGCCTGTTTTGCCAAAGAAATTGAATTTCTTTTTGATAGATAGATACATAGATAGCGTTCATTTGACTACTTTATGTAAATAAAAGCATTTGAGGCAGGTCAAGAATACAAGTAGACCTGATGCTGAAGTCCGAAAATCACATAAAAATATTATATCTATGTATATACGTATAAAGGAAAATATTGTGTAAGAAAGTAAAAACATTAAAATTAAAAGAACTTATATTGAATAAGATCAAACAAAAAATAGGTATGTGGGTATATGTCTATTTACTACATAGATGAATACACTAAATACACATACACACATGAACACAATACAGGGTGTTTCTTAAGTACGTGTAGAAACTTTAGGAGCATGTTGCTGACGTCGAAATAAGAAAAAAAGTTTCCATAAACACATGTCCGCATGTTATTCGTTTCGACGATACAGAGTGTCAAAGTTTAACTTGATTACTTATATTTCGGACGTCCATCATCTTAATGGTTGAAATATTTCTATCTCTATCAAATTTTTTCACAACGTTTCAATTGCTTGAATCCGCAATCGTTTTCTGGTGAACAGTGACAAAATCAGATGCTACGCGACCTTTTATAGGTCTATAATTAAAGTGCAATTACGCGCGGTCTTGTGGCGCGCGTGGTTTCGCGTTTTTTCTCCAAAACGGTCCATGAGCGGTTTCCATACATTTTTAATTTCCACGCTTGGTTGACTGAAGGCACCATTGGCTTCTATGTAGGTGGTTTCCATAAATTTCCGTTTGAACCAATGTTCCTCCCTATGAAGAACACTAGCTTCGTCCTAGAGAATTCGGTGGTGTTTTGTCCAGGCGTGGTCAGCAATTCCCGATTTTGATGTTTCCCCTCGTTGAGTCCACTTTTTGTGTTCAGCTATTCTTACTGATAATGGCCTCTTGAATTCTGGATTACTTGGATTACTGGATTCTGTTGTGTTCTCTGGTTTCGTCTTGGTGAGGAAGCTTCGTAAGGTACTGCCGGATTGAAAGCAACTCTTGATGTTGTATTTATTTCCGATCCTTCTGATCTTCTCGGAGGTACCCCTGATATAGGGAAGAATGAGGACGGGGTTTTGTGGTCTTCCTTCGGTTGTCTTGGTCTTTTCGAGTTGTTTCCGAACTTCTCCTATGAGCTTCTCGGAGTATCCGTTTCGGCGTAGGTCCTTTTTGATGTGGTTAATTTCCGCCTCCAATGACTCGTGGTTGTTGCAAATAGACTTTGCTCTCTTCACCAACGTTCTTACGATTCCCCTCTTTGTGGAATTTGGGTGATTAGATCCGTAGTTGAGGTACTATCCTGTGTGTGTCTTCTTCCTGTAAACAGAGGTGAGGATTCCAGTGTCTGTTCTTTCAGCTTTCACATCGAGAAACGATAGGGTACTGTTAGTTTCCTTTTCCATTGTGAATTTGAGTGAATCCCTCATGTTATTCATTCTGGCGAAGAATTCCCCAAGGTGTTCATCTCCATGGTTCCAAATGATCGTATCTTAGCCATAGTTTTGGTTTGTATTTTGCCTCTATGATAGCCAATTCCTCCAATATAAAATTTTTGAAACTTATCCGGAAAGATAGTGATTAATTCTAATTATCCAGAATTGTCAAATAACAAAAAATAAATATTATAAATAAGTAAAACCTGTGAGCCAACCACATATTTGAATATAATATACATATAGATACAGAGATAACACTTTCGCATACAAATAAATACTTTCACAAGTAATCCAGATACCTACACGTAAACGTAATCTATATATTTCTAAATAAAATTATAAATGGAATGGATATAATATGTTGTATATTTATGTTAAACGAACTTACACACTCACATATTGATATATCAATATTGACTGTCATAGATTTCCATATCATATTGAAAATATTCCTCAAGGTAATATACTTTTAACTTTTTAACTACTCCATTTACTTCAATGTTATGTTATTAGGCAGCCTTTTCCATACTTTTATCAAATCGTACTGATATTTTTTTAAATAAGCAAATTTCTCTTTGCCGTTTCTTAAAGCGCATTTTGTTCCTGTATTGTGCTTATGAGATCCTTCCCTATCACAGAACAAATGTTGATTATTTGCAACAAAATGTATGTACTAATATATGTACAAAGAGGGTAAAAAAGGGTTTGCAGCTATCACTACGTGCAACTTTGAAACTTTTTCTCACACATCTTTTTTGAAGCATAAGTACTCTCTGTAAGTGTGAAGAGTGTAACGATCCTTTTGTGACACTGATTATATAATTGACATATACTCCTTACTCAGTAATATGTCCCCAACTGGTTCGTTTACAAAGGTTTGTCTCGGGGATCGACGCTCTAAAATCCCTGCATGCTCGCGGCTACGCTCGAAGTGGAGATGGTCGTGGGTAAAACTACAGGTGAGCGTTTAGGTGACTAACAGAAAACAAATTCACCATACCTGTAAAAAAATAATTGTGGGCACCACCTAGTTACCTTCTACAGCAGGTTCGAAACTGGCTTCCACCTAAAGAACTAGGAAATCGGAAAAAGGAAAGACCAATTCCCAAAACTATAACCCTGTATATTTAAAATTTGGAACAAAACACACCCTGTACATTTATGGAAAGTTATATGGTTCAAAAACAATTGTTGTGCCAACGGTAATGTATATGATGAATTAAATTGACAATGTTTTTTTGTTTGGCAATTACTATAAATTCATGTATTATTATTGTTTTCGGTATCCAAGGTATAACTATGAAACGGAATGCTTAAATTAGTTTCATAAACACAAAAATCGATTCCTAGTGAGTGAGTAGAATATTTATACCATACGGAAAGTGTACCCTCTGAAGATTACCAAATTATAAAGGGACATCGGCGAATGGATCCATTGGCAGAGGTTTATTATGTGCAAATCGTGCGCTTGTATATGATGTTATGGGCTTTCCGCAGATATTTTACAACAAAAAGTACCTATGTATACCAGTATGTTATTTACCTTTTTAAAATATAACTTTACGAAAGTTCTAAGGGTTTCAACCCTACAAAATATTATTTGACTAGTAAATAAAATAATAAAGATATTTCACACAATTTATAACCACTTATCTGTTGGTATATGGACTTTATTCATCCGACAGGACTCTGGAACAGGAATTCGCTGGACTCGCAGACTCTAGCAGCTACTTACAGCTTCCAGATGAGTCTGATAGGACTCCAAAATAGTTTCTCAACGTACTACCTGTTCAACAAGAATATGAGCCTCTATCTCGACATGTAGGCATCCCATAAAAAAACTTGGCATCGAACAGAAAACGTAAAACTCCAGCAGCAACGTAGGACTCGACTAAAAACTTGGGCCTCCAACAGGAACGTAGGCCTCACCCAAACACTTTGGCCTCGAACAAAAACTTGGCCTTGGACAAGAACTCTTGTTAACAAGGGTTCCACACAAAATACAACAGTTGTAGGACGACGGGATGAGTTATGTGATGGTGATCCCCTCAAGGGGTTTGAGAAGGTTATCTTCAAAAAAACCAGCAAGGTTCCAGAACAGCGCTCCAAATCCAACAACGCTTCCAAAAACCACAACGCTTCCCAAAACTACCATACAGCAACAAGATCAAGGATCCCCGACATGGGATGACACAAAGGTCACTAGATATCCTCAGATATTTTACTTGAATGCTAGAACCTACGGCTCTTCACAATAACTTTTTCATCCAGTTCCTACTAACACGACAGCTTCAGACAGACTGCCCTAACACGGAAGTCCCACTACCAATTCCATTGGTGACTTCAAAATACAGTGTAGCCAACGTACCGACTCTAAACACTCTACCGAAGTACGTTTTAGTACGTTTTACTTCACTTACTCTGTGGACCTTGTAACAATTAAATTCGACGACAGACAATACTAAATTACACAAAACAGATCTAAAACAATACCAGCACAAACTAAGTCAAACGATGTGATAGTTATCATAACAACAGATAACTCACTGATAATAGTCCGCCACTCGTAACCTTGACGGTGTAGGATGGTGTTAGTAAGAATTATTCGACATCGAAAGTTACCCAGGTACGTCACGTCCGTTGTGAAGCGGGCTCCGAGAAATTGACCTGCGCGCCTACAGCTAAATCTATATAGGAGTGAGCGGGGCAGAGCTAGAAATTAGATGTAAATTCGTAACGTTGAAAATGAAACGTTACAACACCCCCCTAACCTGAAGAAAATTCACTCCGGTGAATTTTCACCAGCGCTAGCTGCCTTGAGATCCTTCACGCTCCAAACTCCTTTGTCCCTACCATCTCCATCAACCAAACTATACATCCAAGGTGATACTTTCTTCTTGATGAGGAAAGGACCCACCCATCGCGGAGCTAACTTTTTCGCAAAGTAATTTTTTGCATCAGAAAGTTCAAAGTTTCTTCGCCATACTAGCTGATGAGGCAGAATCTCTTCGTGACGGCGACGGAGGTTATACCTTTTCTCAGTATTCTGAGAAGCTCTGTCTATACGCTTCCTAACATCCTCAAATACACTCTGTAACAATTTTGCTCTATTTTCGACAGATTCAGAGGGTTGATCGTTGTCCTCGAAACTTCTCAGCAACTTTTTACGAGCAAACTCTTGACCATCGGTAATCATATTCCTACCAAAATTGATGAAGTATGGGTTCTGCTTGACAGTCTCATGATAAGCCGTTCTAGTGGCACAAGCCAATTTTGCCAAATTTTCATCCCACTTCCGATGGTTATCGGAGACATAGGTCGCCACCATAGTCTTTAGCGTCCTGTTGTACCGCTCGGAGGGATTAGCCTGAGGGTGATATAAAGCATTATACCGAACCTTTACTCCATAGTCTTTCATCAATTTGGAAAAGATGTTGGAAATAAATTGTTTCCCGTTTTCACAAAGCAAGAGTCTTGGTACACCAAACATAAGGAAAACATCTTCTTCAATAACTTTCGCCACATAAGGGGCTTTAGAAGATCTAAGAGGAACCACTAACGAGAATTTACTTAACGTGTCCAAGACAACCAAGATAAAACGATAACCCTTATTTGATCGGGGAAAAGGTCCCATCAAATCGGTAGCAATAACTTCCCAAGGCTGTGTAGCGCGGGGTTGCGCAGTCATTAACCCTTTTGGGGGTCCCTGCTCCACTTTATGAGCAGCACAGCGATTACAATTTTGAACATAACGAGCAACATCCGACTTCATCTTTGGCCAAAAATACTTCTCACTAATCCTCTTAAATGTCTTCAAGACACCCATATGACCCGCCATAGGATTGTCATGAAAACTTTCCAATAACTCCTTACGGTCTCCTTTCGGAACAACTTCTTTCCACTTATCCCCCTCTTCACCTAAGCAACCACTCTTCGAACCAACATGTTTGAATAATCTTCCCTCAACCAAACGCCATTGCAGAAACTTCAAAGGTTTGGAGTCAACACCTTTACAAATCTTGTTATACCAACGATCAGTAGTTTCGACTGGGCCAGTTTCAATAGAATCAACGACGGGAACAGATCGAGACAAAAGATCAGTAACAATGTGATCCTTACCTTTTCGATGTATGATTTTGAAATCAAATTGTTGCAACCTCACGGACCAACGAGCAAGTCTACCCGTGGGATCCTTCAGGTTCTGGAGCCAGACCAATGAAGCGTGGTCTGTCATAACCGTAAATGGTATTCCCTCCAGATATGGCCTTAGTTTCTCGATGGACCAGAATACAGCTAAACATTCCCGTTCAGTCGTCGAATAATTCCGTTCCTGTCGGCTCAAAGACCTACTCAAATAACTAATGACTCGATCGCCTTCAGGAGTACTCTGCAACAGTACCGTGCCAATTCCAAATCCACTACTATCGCACTGAACTACAAACGGTAAATTGTAATCAGGACAATTCAGCACAGGGGCTGCTACCAGCAATTCCTTAATTTTCCGAAAGGAATCCTCACACTCAGGTGTCCACACAAAGTTTCTACCTTTCTTCATCAACGAAGTAATCGGTGAAATCAACGTAGCAAAATCGGGTATGAATCTACGATACCAAGCAAACGTTCCAATTATACTTCGTACCTCTTTCACGTTCTTTGGGGAAGGGATATTCAACATAGCCTTAACCTTATCAGAGTCGACATGTACACCGTTTCTATCCACAACATGACCTAAGTATTTTAATTCTGGTCTACAGAATTGACATTTGTCCCAACTGACAGTCAGATTGGCTTTCCTTAACCGCTTGAAAACCTCATCGAGAATCTTCATGTGTTCTTCGAAAGAGTCAGCAATCACCACTATATCGTCCAAGTAAGTGAAAACATTTGGTTCAAGCTCCGGACCTGATCGATAAGACGTTGCCACGTTGCTGGGTTATTGTGCAATCCAAATGGAAGTCTACAGAACTGGAAGAGTACTCTACCAGGTACTGTGAAAGCCGTGAAAGGTCGTGATGACTCAGCAACAGGTACTTGCCAATACGCAGACTTAATGTCCAAAGTCGATAAATAATGAGCGTTCTTCAATTTATCCAGAATACTAGAAATATAGGGAAGGGGGTAACTATCCCTTTCTGTCACAGCATTCAACTTTCGAAAGTCAACACAGAATCTGAACGAATTGTCTTTCTTCCTGACCAACAAGATCGGTGAAGACCAAGGACTAATAGACCTTTCGATAACTCCCAAAGACAACATCTCGTCTAATTCTTTATCAATGTGGGATTGCATTACTGGCGACACCGGATAATATCTCTGTTTGATGGGTGCGGCTGTACAGTTTATAACATGCTCAGCGACAGTAGTACATCCCAAAGAAAAACCCATGAGTTCCATATTCCTCGTGATACAGCTTCTAGCTGCACCTTTTGTAGATCTGTCAGCACAGTCTGACTCTGAAGGTGATCTACAGTTCCAATTGTTACGGGTAACTCAGAAAAATGCCATTCATTATGTCTTAAGTCAGGGACAATTCCCATGATTCTCCAAAAATCTGATCCTAAAATAAGGGTATGTGGTAACCCAAGAACAACTAAAACGGATACCACTCTTAAACGATCTCTAACAAGAAAAGGTACCATACATTCTCCTAAAACATCACAAGTTTGACCACTCGCAACACGACAAACAGACTTCTTCGAAGTATCTACCACTAAACCTAAGTTCTCGAGTAACTTTGCACCACAACTACCAACAATAGTTCGAGATGCACCAGAATCTAACAAACCTAATACTTCAGTATCTAAAATTCTAACTTTCAAATATGGTCTCTCATCATTTACAGCATGATCTAAAATAAAATCAAGTATTGACTGAACCTTGGTCGAACACTCTACAGCAACACTATTTCGACCACTTAAGTGTCTGCCGTTTCCCTGGTTATTACAATCAGGACAGTTCCTAGTTGTGAAACCTTCCTTTTTACATTTGAAACAATGCCTACCTTTAGGAGCTAAACAACCAATCGCTCTATGGCCGGGTTGCTTGCACCTATAACAAAGTGAGTTCCGATTTGAGTCACCAGAGGGATTGTTTCTTGAATTCGACTGACCGAAACGTCCATTGTTAGAGTTGTGTCGCCAAGTATTGTCTACTCTATCGGAAGACGAAGAAGAGGCCGTAACACTCCTATTCTCAACACTATCCACCACAATGTATGCCAAGTCCTTTTCCAGAACATTGGATCTCCTAGCATTCGGTTCCACATA
The DNA here is from genome assembly GCA_944452925.2 of Chrysolina oricalcia. Taxonomy (NCBI): domain Eukaryota; kingdom Metazoa; phylum Arthropoda; class Insecta; order Coleoptera; family Chrysomelidae; genus Chrysolina; species Chrysolina oricalcia. The sequence goes on from OX101820.2 coordinate 28,583,428, forward strand.
ATTTCGAATACTATCTCGTCTCTCTTCCATACGTCGACAAACAACTCTAAGATCCTCTAAAGTTGTTGGTAAGGGATCCCGTAACCTATCTTGATAAAAAGGATGCAAGTTCTTTAAAATAATCATCATTTTGGTATCCTCTGAAATAGGGCATCTCAGTCTGTTGAAGTAACTATTCATGATACCTAAATAAATACCAATCGATTCTGAAGGATGTTGAGTTCTATGACGAAGTTCCTCAAAAAGTGCTTCTCCATGATGAGCAGACAGATATTCCCTTCTGAATTATTCTACCATCTCACGCCAACTAAAAACTCTAACACGAATATCCTTATAGAATTGGTAAGCCTTTTCTGAAAATAAATCGATACCGGACTCTAATAAAACATCTTCGGGAACATGGCGAGCTATTCTAAGTTCTTCAACCATTTCGAAGAATGCGGAAACAGATATGGATCTAGGTGAACCTGTAAATTTTTCAATACCCCACTTGTAGGGTGGTATCATTTGCGATGAACTGGCAGCAGCAACAGTAGTGTTAACTAAACCCAAACGAACAGGAGACGACGTATGCACCTGACCTAAGCCTGCTTGAAAAGTTTGGTTCAAACCAGAGAGAACCGTCAACGCTGGTGGTACTGGATCAACTGGTTCAGGGTACAGTTTCTGGTGTAGCTGGTCTGAAAGAGTCAAAACCCTAGCCAACAAACCGGATTTAGCATTCCGCTGATCAACAACCTCAACACCAGTAGGTATCATACGATCAATCCTACCTAACAAATGATTACTCTGTGTCTGCCATCTAACGGCTTCAGCTCCTCCTGGATTTCCTGTAAAATTTTTCAAAGCTGCATCTAATTCACCTAATTTAGTTTCAACTGCTACTCTATCTTCCTCAAATGTGAATGGGTATGCTGGATACGAAAAATTCTGATTTGCAGCCTCACTACGAAGAGTAGCAGCTAGACTACTGCGCATGTCATCTATAGTTCCTGTTCCGACTCCTCGAATTCTAAGTTCATATTCCAATTCATCTTTTTTCAAATATTTAATAACCAACTTACCAGGCATTATGAATAAAGTAAATAAAAATAATCAACGACAAAGTTTAAAAAATACAGTATAGGTACAACAAATTTCAAATATCAAAAGTAAAACTCAGGTTCAGTGTATTTTATTTCAGGACAATCAAAGAAAAGTCTGTCTCGAATAAAAATAGTCTTTGTTCACTATACACGATTCACAAATACAATATTCAACAAAGTTCAAAAACATTTACAAGTCTTCAGAAGCGAAGTTCAAAAAAATGCAACCTATATTAAAAAATTTAAAAAAAATAAATAAAAAAAATCTTCAAAGTCCTACTGAAGAAAATTGTCCAAGTCCTGCTTCGACAAAATATTCCGTCCAAGATTGTTCTTCACATGTCAACGTTCCAACGTCCTCTGAAAGATCCAAAATTTTTTCAAAAAAAAATCTTCCAATAAAATCTTTCACCTTTTTTTTTATTCTCCTCTGTGTGTCCAGATTCCACAGAAATATCCAATTTTAAACACAAAATCTATTTATACCAAATTCAATAATCACTACATAGCACAACACCTCGTATATATACTCAGGCACGATATTCTCAATGGCAATACAAAAAATTATAGATCAAAAACCACTTTAGAAAACGTGACAACAACACTATTCACAGTTTCCAAAAATTCAAAAAAATATAGTAACTAAAACCAAAAAAATGTACTTCTGGGTGTCAAACACAGTTCTCACACGTTGTGACCTACCTCGTATCACTGGACACTGGCCCTACACGTTGTGCGCCATTTTGTAACGATCCATTTGTGACACTGATTATATAATTGACATATACTCCTTACTCAGTAATATGTCCCCAACTGGTTCGTTTACAAAGGTTTGTCTCGGGGATCGACGCTCTAAAATCCCAGCATGCTCGCGGCTACGCTCGAAGTGGAGATTGTCGTGGGTAAAACTACAGGTGAGCGTTTAGGTGACTAACAGAAAACAAATTCACCCTACCTGTAAAAAAATAATTGTGGGCACCACCTAGTTCCCTTCTACAGCAGGTTCGAAACTGGCTTCCTCCTAAAGAACTAGGAAATCGGAAAAAGGAAAGACCAATTCCCAAAACTATAACCCTGCATATTTAAAATTTGGAACAAAACACACCCTGTACATTTATGGAAAGTTATATGGTTAAAAAAAAATTGTTGTGCCAACGGTAATGTATATGATGAATTAAATTGACAATGTTTTTTGTTTGGCAATTACTATAAATTCATGTATTATTATTGTTTTCGGTATCCAAGGTATAACTATGAAACGGAATGCTTAAATTAGTTTCATAAACACAAAAATCGATTCCTAGTGAGTGAGTAGAATATTTATACCGTACGGAAAGTGTACCCTCTGAAGATTACCAAATTATAAAGGGACATCGGCGAATGGATCCATTGGCAGAGGTTTATTATGTGCAAATCGTGTGCTTGTATATGATGTTATGGGCTTTCCGCAGATATTTTACAACAAAAAGTACCTATGTATACCAGTATGTTATTTACCTTTTTAAAATATAACTTTACGAAAGTTCTAAGGGTTTCAACCCTTCAAAATATTATTTGACTAGTAAATAAAATAATAAAGATATTTCACACAGTTTATAACCACTTATCTGTTAGTATATGGACTTTATTCATCCGACAGGACTCTGGAACAGGAATTCGCTGGACTCGCAGACTCTAGCAGCTACTTACAGCTTCCAGATGAGTCTGATAGGACTCCAAAATAGTTTCTCAACGTACTACCGGTTCAACAAGAATATGAGCCTCTATCTCGACATGTAGGCATCCCATAAGAAAACTTGGCCTCGAACAGAAAACGGATAACTCCAGCAGCAACGTAGGGCTCGACTAAAAACTTTGGCCTCCAACAGGAACGTAGGCCTCACCCAAACACTTTGGCCTCGAACAAAAACTTGGCCTTGGACAAGAACCCTTGTCAACAAGGGTTCCACACAAAATACAACAGTTGTAGGACGACGGGATGAGTTATGTGATGGTGATCCCCTCAAGGGGTTTGAGAAGGTTACCTTCAAAAAAACCAGCAAGGTTCCAGAACAGCGCTCCAAATCCAACAACGCTTCCAAAAACCACAACGCTTCCCAAAACTACCATACAGCAACAAGATCAAGGATCCCCTTTTCATCCAGTTCCTACTAACACGACAGCTTCAGACAGACTGCCCTAACACGGAAGTCCCACTACCGATTCCATTGGTGACTTCAAAATACAGTGTAGCCAACGTACCGACTCTAAACACTCTACCGAAGTACGTTTTAGTACGTTTTACTTCACTTACTCTGTGGACCTTGTAACAAATAAATTCGACGACAGACAATACTAAATTACACAAAACAGATCTAAAACAATACCAGCACAAACTAAGTCAAACGATGTGATAGTTAACATAACAACAGATAACTCACTGATAATAGTCCGCCACTCGTAACCTTGACGGTGTAGGATGGTGTTAGTAAGAATTATTCGACATCGAAAGTTACCCAGGTACGTCACGTCCGTTGTGAAGCGGGCTCCGAGAAATTGACCTGCGCGCCTACAGCTAAATCTATATAGGAGTGAGCGGGGCAGAGCTAGAAATTAGATGTAAATTCGTAACGTTGAAAATGAAACGTTACAAGAGTTTTCCCAAAATATCATTCCATAAAGGAGTTTGTACTGAACAGCATTCTCATTAATATTTCCAGAGATTATATAGAAAGCATTTATATATTTTGATAGATTTCTAGTCAACTGATCCATAGCCTTCCAATCTAAAAGATGGTCTATTTTGACAGCCAAGAAAGATATTTTGATGGATGTTTTAACTACCACTATGTCCTGGTTGTTGGTTTGTCTATCAGAAGGCAGGATTTGTATTTCTTCTATATTCAACAATAGATTACTGTCTGAAAACCTTCCATTTAACTTTTGCAAATTTTCTTTGACCGTTGCAGCGGCTGACAAGAATTTGTAGTCATTGAAAATAAGAGACGTATCATCTGCATACAATATGACAGCTTGTTCAACTATTTCTGGAAGTTCATTAGTATACAGAGAGGGCGTAAAATTGAATCTTGATAAGAAACCCAGTTTCATCATTTTTCACCAGAATGTTGTCTGTTGAATGGATAAGAAAAAGGCAGTCTATATGCCACCACCAAATTCCATGATTTTAAATTATTTGCAGTAATATTCCGCATTACATACTATCGAAAGCTTTCAAAAGGAATCATACTGCTAATGTACATGTATATATATATATATATATATATATATATATATATATATATATATATATACACACCTATATTTTTCTTCTTCTGTTATAATAGACGAATCTGTAGATCTATTTTATATTTGAAATGAATAAAGTTACCTACCTACTTACATACTTTTCTAAATGAGGTCTTGCTTTGTCAATTAATTTTAAGAATAATAATAGCAGATTACCAGATTTGTTTAATTTGAAATTAATTCAATTTGTTCTGTTGAATTACTATAATGAAACAGTCGAGCAAAAACTGTTTATTTCTCGAAGCCCTTACATGTGATTCCAGCTACGTTGGCGTTTGAAGAATATCATTATGCCTTGTTTTATAATCACTGAGCCCTATTCATTATCTTGTAAGGGCAGTAGCTCAGTCAATTCTTCTCATCCTATTAATGCTGATGATATCAATTTTGAGATCCTTATCGAACATTTTGATGGATTGTAACGTCTTAACGAACATAATATAATATGACTCGTGGGTGTTTTACTCAAATATCATGAGATCTACATTTTGTTTTTTCGATTAACCATAGCGCACTACGATCTTAATGACGAATCATTAACTTTACTCATGATTGACGAGAATCAGATAAGCTATATAAATTTTAGACTAAATTTAAAATAACCGTATATATAGACATATCGGCACTTTTTCTTAGTGGATACCCATGGCCATGGGTGTTCAAAGTTCAAGTTCATTCAAATTTCAATCATAAAATTCAAAAACTTCGGAATTCATGTCTACATCTGATTTTTGAAATACGAAGAAGACAAAGTTGAATGCATAAATTGAGGGATATTAGTTAGTTGAATATGGAGAACTGGAGAAATATGCACTCTATCAATGTATGTCATGGCGTCATGGCGTAATTATGAATAGAAAACCCCCCTATCTGCATCAAAAATTACTTATCGGTTTGATATTCATCCACAGCATTAATACTTATAAGGAATAAGGGGTTACTGACTGTTTTTTCCTTTTTTGAAAATGGGTTTTATGAAAGCTATCTTCAATTTGTCCGGAATGATTCCCATGTCAAAACAAAGATTAATGATATGAGACAAAGGAATCGCTCTCAATATATGGATAAAACGATATCAGAAACATAGAACTCTGGACGAAGTAGAGTACAATGGTTCTCATTTTATAAAAATGACCAGTAAAATATTTCAAGAATATATAATTATTTATTAGGATGTGCTGCATTCCGATGGGACATTCTGTGTAATTCTACAGCAGACTTATTTTCTCACGAAAACTATTTCAATTCTAATAACGGATTTTTGAATATAAACGAGAGTGATATTGGAGCTTAAAATACCAACTCTCCGCGTATAATTCGTGCTTCTGGCATTATTAACAAATCAGTTCGTTCATTTCATAACAGCATTATGAGACCGTTTCAAAATATTCCTGATCACAGTGACGCTCTTTGTGACCAATAATCCCTGCGGAATTTTTCAAGAAAGTAAAACCATGTTTCACTTTCATCCATTGTTTCGTAACCAGATGACAAATACCAATAAATAATCCGTCCTAGCGCCAACAATTCGACATTTGTTTAACACCGTGATATTCAAAATGTACTTCCTTACACGGATTCCATTATTCTTTATTACTTTCGGTTATAAATAAATTCATATATTCCACAGATTTTATCTTTCCGCTTAAACGTAAAACAAAGGACTGGCCAGAGTTCAAAGTTCAAACGGTTATTTAGTCAAATCACTCGACGCGGAGGCAGACGAAGAATCGTTAGCCATCCACGAAATTGAAAGTTTGGAGAACAACACCGTATCTGTCCTGGTTACTGTTGTGCAAAACCATTTATCGTTATATAATTTCAAAAGTAGAAAAAGGTAAATATAAAACTTTTTCTTTGAGAGCCCCAAATTTAGGTTGATGTTGGTAGCGTTGGCAATCGTTCAGTTCAATAAGAGAGGCCAAACTTATGACTCGAAATATATTTTTCATTATACCTATCTGAAAACACTATATATTTACATGCTTATTTGGCATACTGAAAAAGCGTTTTTTTCGTGCGATTGTGTCATTATAGCTGCCTATTTATATGTCAAGTTTAAATAATATGTTGTTGACAGTTATCTAAAATTCGCAAATTGTTTGAATATTTCCTTACCAACAGGGTAAATATAACGCTTGTTTTGTGGCAATTTCTGGATATTTCTGTACCATAAATATTTCAATTAATAATACATGTGTTTGTTCCTTCATCATTAAAAATAAATGTTTTTTAACAATATGTGGTTTTCAGGTAGATATAATGAAAAATATCGCTCATTACTCGTCCATAAATGCTTTTTCCCGTGTTCGGCTTCGCCTCCCATGGAAAACATCTGTTTTTTTGAACTCGTACTGAAATATACTATTTTCGAAATTTCAACACTGAGAAACTCGAGTACTGGAAATAACAACCTCTGAACCAAGAGACATGACAAAATACACCATAGTACTGACATGGGTAATTTGAATCTGCGATTCAAACGATCAGAACACTTTGTTGTCAAAGAAAAAAGTATTCATATTGACAAAGCGTTTAATAACCTAAGGTGAGTATATATTAAAATTTGACAACTGATACTATTCGATTACTTACATCAGATAAAATTTGGTGAAGCAATACTTAAGACAATTGTAAATTTTTAAGTTTTGAATCAAAATATATAGGAGACGTTATCTTGGATTTTTGAATTTTGTCAATGTCATCATAATATCCGATCTCAATAACCCTCTACTAGTTTTCAATACCCCGAAAATCCCCACTAACAGTTCTGAATAGAATCTAACCACAATCTCAAAACTCATTCGCTATTTTGGAGCGTCCATATTTAAGCCTATGAATTTTGACAAAAAATTTATAATCTCAGACCCCAAAAACCATCAAACTGTTCCAATAACCGAGCTTGTTTTCTGTAAAGCTAAAACCTTTACATTACTTTTACTCTTACCCTGGAACATAGCCCAGAGTATTAAATCGACCATTCTGAATCGATTGGAGTTTGCAAAATTGCTCTATCTCTAACCACTCTCGAACTGAAAAGTTTAAATAAGATTGAAACGGGATTTTCCTCAGCAATTTGATTTTATATCAGATTTTCATGATCACTTCTATAAAATTAAATTATTTTTGTGCTTGCACAATATTGAATTTCGAGTCGATTCCGATTCAATTAAAGACTTCAGAAGGATTTTTACGGAACCTATGCAATTTCAAATTTTCAACTTTCTCTCTCTCTCTTTTCCATTTAAATTTTCTATCTGGGTACCAGTATACAAATCACATATTTTCGGAATCAGAGTGAAATTCCAGGTATATAGTGCTTATTCCAAATAGATCTGCCAATTTTGTATTTCCTGTGATTTTTACATTTTTTTTCTTTGAATAATTTGAAATTTTCAGAATATACTAATTCGACCATTCTGAATCTATTAGCGTGAGCAAAATTGCTCTATTTCTAATCGTTTTCGAATTGAAAAGTTTGAATGAGGTTGAAAGTGCACTGGGAGAATTTTTTCCGCTCCCACTACCGGCAATTTAATTACCGCCCGTTTTAACGGGAATCTAGGGCATCGAGACAAAAAGGCATCGTGCAGGTGGATAGACTGCATGCTAAGAGATAGAATTATCCACTCCTCCTTAGTGGGAGAAACATTGGCAGCCAAGGTCACCAGGGGTTGTCCGCAAGGGGGTGTCCTGTCCCCACTGCTGTGAAACCTGGTGGTGGAGGACCTGCTACTCACACTGGAGGGGGGTGGGCACAAAACACTTGGTTACACAGATGACATAGTCATCACGGTCCAAGGCAAATTCAACACCACGGTTAGGGAAAGAATGCAATCGGCCCTAAATCTGGTAAGTACATGGATAGATAAGGAGGGACTATTAGCCCCTCCAAATCAACCATTGTAGCGTTTACCCATAGAAGGAAGTTAGAGAGCCTAGGACCTCTGACCCTACAAGGTACCCTAATATAGCTGTCAGGGGAAGTTAAATAACTCGGGGTGATTTTAGACTCCAAACTCACCTGGAATAAACAGCTGGCAAAAGTTAAGAAGAAAGCCGAAATGACACTGATGTTAGTCAGGCGGGCACACGAAAAAACATGGGGGCTAAATCTCAAAATGGTGTATTGGATATACAACATTGTGGTGAAACCCATGATTACATATGCATCTTTGGTATGGTGGACAAAAATAACACAAAAAATAGCCGCGGCTGAGTTGAGCATGGTACAAAGACTTGCATGCCTCAGTATAACGGGAGCTATGAAAATAACACCAACATTAGCCATGGAAGTACTGTTGGACCTCCCACCGATTGACATAGCAACCATGGGAGAGGCAATAATGTGATTCCTGAGGCAACAAAATACGAGCAACAGATCGGATCACAACAAGATAAAGGAAATAGTGGGAGGCAACATTCTTGAAATGAAACCACATGACTCCTAGATACTTCTTCAACATCAACTTCGAGGCTATCCTGCAAGATCGAAGGGAATGGACACACAACAACACCAGGAGCAAACCTAGAGAGAGGATCTGGTACACGGACGGATCCAAAACCAGAGAAGGAACTGGTGCTGGAATATACAGTGAGGGGAGGTACTCCCAAATAGGCGTCTCACTAGGAACAAACACCTCTGTATTCCTGGCAGAGATGTACGCCATCTTGCAATGCGCGAGAGAAATCAATATGAGGGAAATACGCAATGCACGGATCAAAATATGTACCGATAGCCAGGCGTCACTGAAGGCTCTTATGAACCCGAAAGTGACATCAAGACTGGTATGGGAATGCCGAGAAGAACTCAGTGTTCTCACAGAACACAACAAATTAACTTTGATGTGGGTTCCAGGACACTGCGGTATCGAGGGCAATGAAAAAGCTGATGAGCTAGCTAGAAAGGGCTCATCAACTCCATATATTGGCACAGAACCCGCACTCGGGATTAATAAATCCGACATTCGAGGATGCATTCGGGACTGGGTCAAGCGAAAACAAAAGGAGAGGTGGCACGAAGCCCCGCTCATGCACCACGGGAAAACATACATTAAAGAACCGTCATAACACAAAACTGAAGAACTACTCAAGCTGAGCAGGAATCAAGTTAGAACAATAACGGGTCTTCTCACTGGTCACAGTCCAATGAGAAAACACCTGCACAAAATGGGTCTGTACAACGGAGAACTTTCCTGCAGACAATGTGGTAAAGGGACAGAAACAGCCAAACATATACTGTCAGAATGCGAGGCATTAGACCGCAAGAGACAGGCAATTTTCGGGAACCCCAATTTGACTCCCGAAGAATACAACAGCCAACCGGTGAAGAACCTGTACAGACTGGTACAGGAGACCAGAGTTACGGAGTGGGTGCTGTAGAACAAACACGGAAAACACAAAAAGCCCAAGAGGCTGAGGTGTAGCTGGTGAAAGGACCAGCATCCGAGGAAGGAAAAAAAAACGGGAATCTACCTTCGAGTGGAATTTTGCATACCACATGTTATATCACCTTGGATATTTACTCTGATCAACTCTGTGCACATCTTCGATGTAACTTTACGTTGTGACATAATTTTACGATGGAACTTTACATTGTTATATTAATTCACAACAAAAATTTGCATTAGAGTTTTACATTGTAATATTACGGTTTGATTTTCTCACGTAAATAATTTACAGTGGAATTTTGCATTGTAATATTACGGTTTGATTTTCTAACTTGAAAAATCCACTCCAATGTGAAGTTGCTTTGGAATTTCATAATGTGGGATTACATTATCATGAATTTATACAGTGAAGTCCTAACGTAACAGATAAATTCATTTTCTGCCTTATTAGCCATATTCAAGAAAAACCCTGAAATACATTTGTTTTCGATAAGACACTCTGTGACATAAAAAATGCCCCTCTTCCATCCTCCTCAAAGTGATGGCCACCCCACTAATTTTTATAATGAAAAAGGGGGTCAAGTGATACCTCATTTAGAAGGGTATTCAATTGTCTATACAGCCATGTCTATTTTTTTGAATTTTGTATTTTTGCGTCAAAACTAAATTAATTTTCAAAATGTTAAAAATTACCACGAATACATTAAATTCGCTGTTTATTCAATGCACCCTATTTTTTTTGTTTATTTACCAACTGTTGTTTGTCATACGTGACACACAGCTGTATAGACAATTAAATACCCCTCGAAATGAGGTATCACTTGACCGCCTATTTCATTTGAAAAAAATTGGGAGGTGGTGGCTGCAACTTTGATGGGGGTGAAGACGCGGCGATTTTTTTTTAGGTCACGGTGTATCTTTTTGAAAACATGAATTGACGTGTTTCAGGGGTTTTCTTGAAAATAGATAACAACTTAGAAAATGAATTTATCCGTTACTTTAAGACCTCACTGTATAATTTTTTATTGTATAGGTAGGTACATTTTGTCTTTTATTCAACACACCATAGATATATCCATCAATTTGAGAAATTCGTCCGCAGGTCATCAAAGCACTTCATTATAATATACTCGATTTACGTTTCGCTAATAAAACTAGCATCATCAAGACTGATAATAGTCTCCAAATGAGTATTTATAGCAAAAATGTGTTTTGGTGAAGTGGAGATATATTGCTCAAATTTTTGAAAGTTGATCGTTTCCAAAATCCTCAATATTTTTCCATACACTTCTATACATTCATTAACCAATCTGGCTGAATGGCAGACAGATTGACCCCGTATTATCTGGGTAAGAATCGTCTAGCACACTTCATGTAGAAACTAAAAAAAATTATTGAATCTGTGGCGTTGAGTCGTAAAACAAAAATTCTATTTTTTATTAGTATAAACAGATTCTTTTTTTTTTTGAATTGATATAGCCGATACTTGATGAAAATCCATTATACTCGATATAATGAAACTATGGTTCAAATGATTTTCACATAAAGAGGGTTTACAAAACCACGACAATTGTTTCGCTTTACAAAAGCTTCTTCAAGTGGTGAAGATATACTAAATTACATATTTGCTATGTTACCTTAAATACTTATCCAAAATTAATTAGGGTTCGGTTGGATACCTAACTCCCAGTTAATTCCCGATGGGTATTTTTACATTTCTATTATTTAAATCTCACCTTTCCAGGAAAACAAATTGATTAGTGGTGACCAACTCGAATTAAATTCGTCACCACTAATCAATTTCTTTTCCTGGAAAGGTTAGATTTAAATAATAGAAATGTAAAAGTACCTATCGGGAATTAGCTAGGAGTTAGGTATACAACCGAACCCTAATTAATTTTGGATAAGTATTTGAGGTAACATAGCAAATATGTAATTTAGTATATCTTCACCACTTGAAGAAGCTTTTGTAAAGCGAAACAATTGTCGTGGTTTTGTTAACCCTCTTTATCTGAAAATCATTTGAACCATAGTTTCATTATATCGGGTAAACAGATTCTGCACTTATCTTCATTATCTTACGATATTTCGGTTAATTATGTACAGTTCTCTCAATACTTGGAAATGAAAATGAATTTCAAACATAAACTGAATATTTAATTCCAATATAATAAAAAACTGTTAACATTTTCTTACAATACATTGCATATCATAAACTAACATCAATCATTATCAATATATCAAAAAGATTTATGGGCTGGTCTTCCTATTCAGTGCGATTGTCCTAAAAGAAAAAAATAGTTGTATTATACAGCAAGCCACAGGCTTTCCATCCTCTTGTTAATTCTTGAAACAGGACAGAGACCAATAAAATTCAATTTAAATTATCATATAATATGAACTATTATTCGACAGCTAGATGCTTTCTATTCGGGAAAATGTCATTTTACAATGATGGAACAAGTACTTGTGGAGTTTTTGGTGTACGTTGTTTTTTTTTTAAGAATTTGAATTTTTGGGAGCAAGTGTCACAAATAATCTCGGCAACAGCCAACATTCTCCAAAAAAAGTAAGTATATGTTAAAAAAAAAAACGACCAAAGAATTTATTGGTTTCTTCATAATTTGGGATTCATTAATAGAAAGCTACACGTTTAAAAACATATAATAACCCCAAAAGTTTTGATGTGATTAAGTAATTTTTCATATGTAGGTATTCAGTTCAACATATGATATCGGTGTTTCCCACGAAACACATCGTGATTTTGAGGTTATATTTCTCAAATTTATTAGACATTTAAATATTATGAAGAACCTGAACTTGAACCTGAACCTGAATGCAATTTCGTAAATATCATGTAATGATTTTAATAAAGTTCACTTACCTTGTATTGGTGAAGCAATGCACAAAATACACTCATTACTTATTACTTGCAATACCTCAATACCACAGTTGGTCACAAAAAAGAATGAACAGGAACGTGTAGGAGCTGACTATACCCTGTGGATGCGTAGTTTTACAACCAACGCGAAAATTTACGCCAAAACGGATGTACATTCCAGTTGCAGGTGGATCTTCTCATAGTCGAGGGATATTCACACAATTATATTCAGCATATCGAAGGAAATTTGTAGTTTAAAAATTGAACGATAGAAGTAAGATTCCCATGAATCTGAAATAATGTTCCACCTAAGCATTGAAAATAAATTGCAAATTTAAATAAAAAATTCTCAGTGTGGATATTTCTCGGCAATTTAACTTTTTATCAGATTTTCAGAATCAGTTTCATAAGGGACATTTTTTTTTGTTTATGCACATTGAATTCCAAGTCGACTCCGATTCAATAAGACTTCACAGTCGGAACCTCTGCAATTTAAAATTTTCGACTTTTTATTCTCTTTTCCATATAAATCTTATATCTCAATATACAAATCATATATTTTCGGAATCAGTATGTTATTACATGTGTATAGTGATCATTCTAAACAGATCTGACAATTTTGTATTTTTTGTGTACTGCTCTTACAACTTTTTTCGGGTAATTTTTTTTCTACGAATAAATTGAAATTTTCATAATATACTAATTCGACCATTCTGAATAGACTGGCGTTCGCATAATTGCTCTAACCGTTCTCTATTCGAACATTTCAAATAATGTTGTAAGGTGATTTTTCCATGCAATTTATTTATTTTCAGATTTTCATACTCAGTTTTAAAAAAATCAGTTTTTCAGTGTATACACATTGAATTTCAAGTAGATTACGAATCACTTAGAGATTTCATAGGCTTTTTATAGAACCTTTCCCTATGCAGTTTCGAATTTTTGACTTTTTATTTCCTTTTCCTGCTAAATTTTACTTCTGAGTATATGCAAATCATATTTTCACTAAATCAGTATGAAATTTCAGGTACATAGTGCTGATTCCAAATAGACCTGCCTATTTTGTATTTTTTGTGATTTTTAGGGATCTATCCTTTACAACATTTTTCGGGTTATTTCGTTTTCTTCGAATGACTTGAAATTTTCATAATATATACTAATTCGACCATCCTGATTCGATTGGCGTTCACATTGAGACGTGCAAATAAGTTTGAAAGAGAATATTTACAGCAATTTCTTTTTTTTTTCTCATACTAGCATACTCAGATTCACAGACTAATTTTTTTTGTATGCGCATTAAATTTCAAGTCAATACCGATTCAACTGAAGATTTCATAGGCTTTTTAGGGAACCTCTTCAATTTCAAATTTTCGACCTTTTATTCCATTTTCTGGCAAGATCTTATATCTGAGCATATTGATTTCTGGAATTACCGGAAAATTTGAAATATATGGTGATAATTTCAAATAAATCTGCCAATATTGTATTGATTTTTAGGGACCCTTACAACATTTTTCGTGTAATTTTTGTTTCTTTGAATAATTTGAACATACTAATTCAACCATTCTGAATCGATTGGCCGTTTGCGAAATTGCGCCATCTCAAACCGTTTACGAATCGAAAAGTTCAAATGAGATTGAAAGGGGATTTTTTCCGGCAATTAAATTTTTTTTCAGATTTCCATACTCACTTTCATAAAATTCAATATTTTGTATATATACATTGAATTTCAAGATGATTCCGATTCAATTAAATATTTCATAGGCTTTTTACTGACCCCATGTAGTTTCGAATCTTCGACTTTTTATTCCCTCTTCGGCAAAATTTTATATCTGAGTATATACAAATCATATATTTCTGGAATCAGCGTAAAATTCCTGGTATATAGTGCTTGCTAATCCCAAATAGATCTGCCAATTGTTTATTTTTTGTGATTTTTAAGAGTCCATAGGAGTAATGTCTGGTCTTCTTGGGGTCCAAGAAATGTATCTACCCCGACCTATCCAACGTCGTGAGCAGTCAGTGTCCAAAAAGTCTCTTACCACATGACTAATATGCAGGGGGCTCTATCGTGCATGGACCACATTTGTCCTTACCTTGCCAGAGGTATATCATCAAAGATTTGATCCGTCAAAAATGACAAATGAGCATCACCATTTAGCACCGTTGGTAAACGATAGGGCCCTATCAAGTCATTGTTGTAGCGGCCTGCCCAAAGGTTTATGGAAAATCGATACTGTGACCAAAATGGGCGAAGACATGCGGATTTTCCACAGCCCAAAAATTACTATTGTGGGAACTGATGATCCCGTATAGCAAGGATCTTGTCTGGTGCACTCAAGACGACGTTGCAAGACTTGCGGCTCTAGGGCTTGTTCCTTTCGGATATGGTATGGATGTAAACGATTTTCGAGTATAGTACGCCTTACCATAGTAGTTTGCGTTAAACCAAGTCTCTACACATGGGTGCTTGTTTAAGAATCTTCGTCGAGTTGTTGCAGAATTGCTTCATCAATAACAACAGCACGATTCACTGCACTTTTGACGTGAGTTGGAAGACATGACCCGATATAACGAAGTATTCGCACTGCACCCAAAATTGTTCGTGAGTTTAGATGACGTCTATTTGGAAATTGACTTGCGTATTCTCGAACACAAGCCCTGCGATTTTCATTTACTGCACCATAAATTACAATCATATCATAATATTCGCTAGAGGTAAACGCTAGCATATTGAACAGTACCGATTTACGAAAGACGTCAAAATACGATCATTGTTTTAATTTGCAAATCAAATTGACGATGTCTTGGCGGGTGACATACATGCGAGCATCCAGTGCCCAGTCTTCTCAAATTTCTATACTCGGGTTCATAATTAATTTACGTGGAGGAAACGGGTTATAACGAGGGATGACTTTGGTTGTTTCCACATACGACGTGAGTATTCGTTCTGTAATAAGTGTACAACCAAGACAAATCGGGGACAAGTAGACAACGACCATTTGCGATTTTGCACTCGGACTTAATAACATTGCAATGCTTCAGTTCTCATGACATCTTTCATAAGAGCACGATTGTGTTTTTACTAAGATGGTTCTTAAAATACAATGATGCAGTGGCGTATCCATTACGGTTGACGTTAACAAAATTGATTGAATCATCACGGATATCTCTCAAATTTTACAGGAGTTTTAGCACATGATAGACCAGTATGAATGAAGCTGAAACCCCAACAGCTCCGAGTTCTCTCCTTGCAGTTGCAAGAAGTATTTCTTCCCTATTTGCATTTTCTGGTATGTATGTACGACACTGGTTCGTCATCTTCTCCCTGCTGAAACCTTTCTTCTGGCTTCGATACATGTACATTATCCCCAACAACTAGGTACCTGTTAATCTCAGCTAATGGTGGGTGTCAAGTCAGTGTTGGTCGAACAATCAACAATTCTAAAGGAACTTTGTATTGATCGAGAAGTGACGTCCTTGCATAAATCATTCGAAGAAGAGTATTGTACAGAGGCAATATGTAAATGACGACACGCAATTTATGGTTCTCTCCTGATGAGGTTCAAGTGTTCTTCCTTTTCTAAACGTACGAACGTGCATAAGGTGATTTGAGAAAAATGGCTGATACGGAAGAAATCCCACGGAACTATTTTCATGATTCTATCGTAAGGAAAATTGAAGTCAGATAAAAGTATTTTATGAAAAAACCCAGCGTTTCAGCGGAAAATTCATACATATATTAGTTATTTTTCCAATAGGGAATATGCATAATTTTGTTTTATTTGTTTAATTATTTTTTTAATTCGTTACAACATAGTAAACAATATAAATACGGTAGAAAGTCTTGGAATTAATTTTTAAAATAATATATAAAATACCGATTGAATTTGACCTATTTGAACGCCTCCATTTTCACCCGCTGTGGATGACATCACATGACGCGATCAGTGTTGTTCTTCTTCAGTGTCGTTCGTTGAGACGTACTCTGATTGCTCTACTTGCTTGAAGTTGATATTTTATAAAAGAGTAAGACAAATGCAGTACAAGTGTTAGAGAGAGATGAACATATGTGAAAGTGATCTCGATCAACCAGAGCAGTCTTCAATGAACAAGCCTTTCTATAGTTATGGCCATTGACACTATTGACAGTTATTAATTAGGTTAGGGATTTGCAGTTTCAATCGCTATTACGATAATGGAAAATGCTAAAAAATCATTTTATAGGTATTGTCTAGTACCGGAATGCCAAGACACAATTATAAGTACACCAAATACGAAAATACGTAAACAATGGTATAAGGTTATGAGAAGAGGCGAAGTATCTCCAATATCACATTTACATTGTTGTGAAGATCATTTCATTGTGAGTACATTGTATTTCGATAGTTAACATGAAGTGAATTGATCAGAAGTAAGTTTTGTATGCATAAATGTTTTGTATATCAAGCGGGAGGTAACTCTGTTTATACCTGCCCCACCTAAATTACAAAAGGAAAACTAACATTTGATAAACTATTTCTACTTATCAGTTCAGGTATTGTCGGATTGTGCTTTGACAAAACCACTTTCAGTCATTGCTCTTGATAATTTACAATTGTCACTAGACCAAAATCGCACTTTGTAATGAAAAACACTACAAATATATAAATAAAAACAAATTTTCTATGAGAAAAATAAATGTCATAACGTGCCATGTGATGTCATTCTTCGTTTCGACCAATGGTGGTGCGTTTCGCAAATTTGAATTCCGCGCGCTTATTATGCACTTTATGATTAAAGTTTTATGGAGTTAAATACAAACTAAATGATGAACTAATGGTGTAGGTGTAATGTCAAGACAATAAAGTATCGGAGGTAAAAAATCAGGTAAATTTAAATCACTTGCATATTCCCTATTGAGAAAGTTTAATTGTTAGTCTCATGATTTGTCAATCAACTTTTTTTTGAATTTTCAAGGCGGACTATAACCTTTCATTTTTCAACTTACAGTTATTTAGCAGACTAGGTTCGAGGTTAGTCCATTTAGACGTGAGAAATATATGAGGAGCCGTTTGGGTAAAAAGTGTTTTTGCGAATTTATATAAAATTTTGTTTCAATATATTTATTACTTTTAGCAATAGTTTTTATTTTGCTTTCCGAGATGTTTATTTTTGATCAAACACAAAATATTTGAAATATTCAAGAAAGTGGTAAGAACTTGGATATTCACCATTCCCTTGGAAACACTAGTATGCTTTATAGCTACAGGCATGTTATAGACATGCTATAGACTTGCATGAGGTACTGATAATATAGTATGTAAGTCAAATTATTTTAATGTGATTTTATTAACAAAATTTTTCCTAAACTCATTTAAAATTTAATATTTGAAGTTTGTGTGTTGTTCAAAGCTTTTGAGATTATAACAATACCTTTGGTTTTATTTAAAATTATCTAGTATTTTAATTTTATTTTTAATTGTTTAGCCTTAATAATTTTTAGATTTATATATTTTCAAATTTCAACATGATTGAAGAAAATTTCTATGTTTTTTTTCTCTGATGTTTGAACAAGTCTACTCACGAATTAATTTCACTGTGGTTTTTGAGTTTATTCATTTTTTGAATTAATATGTTTAAAATGTTTTTATGTCCAAATCAGACTGTGAAAGTATGATGATGAATAAACTTATTGTACAGGGTGTCCGGTTAACCTTGTACAATATTGAAACTGGTAATAGACCAGGTCATGACTGTTCAGAATATCAGAATTTCACCTCTGTAAAAATCTCACCATTTTCGAGATAATGGGCATTTTTGGAATTCTGGAAAATCTCTACCTTACCTTGTATTTTTGAGTAACATGTCTACAAATCGAGACCAACTCAAAAAGCCTTGCTACTGAAGAATACTGATGTTTTCAGAATAGATGTACAGTTTTTCATGAAATGAGGGTAAAATGCCAGATTTGAGTTTCACCAAATTTTTTAACAAAAGTTCAACATTATTGTCTGAAAAAAGCATAACCACGTGGAGTTGGACATTCATTACAAAAGAATGCACATTTTGTTCATACTTTACCATGGTGTAAAACTTGTGATGATTATTGTTGAAAGGAAAATTTCGTTTAAATTAGAGTGTGGTGTTATTCTGAGCTGAAATCAACTCTTTAGACTGTCAATAATGTATTTTATTTTTATCCTATCAAGACGAAATGATGAAATAATCATGAGTAATAACGAAACAGTTAGGTATATGATATGTAAAAAAGTAAATACTAATTCCACGTTTTTGTGAATCAACATACTAAACCACAATAACGATTATTCATCATTGAACTGAAAATATTACAATAAATGTTTCCCCCCCCACAAATCAGCGAGACTCTGAGCGGCAGTGTGAATACGCCTTCTCAATTGCTCCACGTCAGTTATGGTTGTGGCGTCAACCAGTTCTTTCAAATAGCCACAGTAGAAAATATCCAATGGATGTAAGTCAGGTGATCTGAACGACCACAGGATTGGTCCTATCCATCGCCGTGGGTACATTTGATTTAAATACTGCCGAACTCGTACGTCATAATGCGCCGGGCAGCCATCATTTTGAAGCCACATTGTTTCACTACCAACGGTAGATTCTCTAAAAGAAGGCGCAGTTCATTTTGCAAGAAATTCAAATAAATGTTGCCATTTAACGTTTGTGGCAATTCATAAGAGCCAATTACTTCGTCGTTCAAAATTCCCATCAATAAGTTTATCTTGAACTGGTGTTGTGATCTGTCCTCTCTCATTAAATTTGGATTTTCTAGGCTATAGCTGTGTTAGTTATGCATATTGGTATATCCATTTCTTTTGCATGAAGATTCGGCTGACAATAGAATTTTATTAAGAAAGTTTGGATCCTCACTGTTTCTTCTCTGTTCCTCAATGTTTCTACGGCAGAATCGTAGTCTTACCGGGTAGTCCCTCTTCAGTAATGCTTGGACTTGCTGCATATGGTATGGATGATATTGGTAACGTTTTAGATGGGATTTCTCTCACAGAAATACTTGGATCTCCATCAATTTCTCACAGTACACCTTCATCATTATCGTGGTGCGGTCTACCTTCTCTACCTCGATTTCCAGGAATTCTGCCTTCCAAATAAGAGTTGTGAACTCTTATGAAAACACGAGAACTTGGATGTGATGTATCCGGATATCGATGTGTATATAGCGCAGCTGCAGCAGTGGCACTACCTCCACATTCACCATAAATGTAGTGCATTTGCGCATACCTCGGGGAGTATAACGTGTGCACGGCATGATGAAGAAACAAATAATACCGACTGAAACAAACGGAATAATTTCATAGAACTACGACAGAAGTCACAAGTTGTTCATGTACAATGTTGTATTTAATTTTTTAATTAGGAAACCATTGCTTTAACATACACTAAACATAAGTTAAATTTTTTTTGGAATGAATCGTTCTTTTCAACACATATTTTTGAATGAAGAAATTGTGTTTCGTTAAAGAGTTCTAGTTGAAAGATAAAAAAAGATATAAACACAATTAAAAAATATTCATAGGTAGCCTTGTTATTGGCGGAACATGCCCATAAAATATCATTCCTTCAACTATTCAGTCATTTGAAGAAAAAGAAAATATTTTTTCTCATTTTTGGAAACGTGTAACGTTTCAAGGAAAGGCCTAAGAGCTTTTGTTTACATCAAAGACCCCCTTTAATTTTCGACAAAGATTCACCTCCTCGAAACTATTGCACTTATTTATTTCTATATTTTTTGACCTCTGAAATTTCGTTGAAATCTGGATGTTGGACAGTGGCGACATTTATCACATGAATTCGTGTATTCCTCGGTGCCATATCGGATAATCGAAAATTTAATTTCGATAATAATTTTATTAGACTGATAACATAAAATTTTAATTTTATTGACATTTATTGTTCCTTATTAATGATCATTTCTACATTTTATCTTGATAATAATATCGAAACAAAATACTTTTTAGGCGTAAGTATAAGCCACATTAGGTCATTGGCCACAGTGGAGGGCCTGATACGGGCCCACTCACGTTCAACCTAAGTATAAAAGTAGAAGGAAATACCACTCCCTCCAAAAATAATTTCAGTATGTTCTGTACCATGGTAGAGTCTGGGGAAAATGAGCATTCTTTTGTAATATCCACGTGGGTATGCTTTTTTAGATAATAATGTCAAACTTTTGTAAAAAAAAATTGTGAAACTCAAATCTGGTATTTTACCCTCGTTTCTTGAAAAATGGTATCACTTTCTGAAAAACTGTTATGTACGACTGAAAGCATCACTCATCAGAATCCTTCAGCAGTAAGGATATTTGAATTGGTATCGATTTGTAAACGTGGCCTCAAAAATTGAAGGTGAGATTGCGATTTTCCAGAATCTTAAAAATGCCCATAATTTCGAAAACGGCAGATTTCTACTGAGGTAAAATTCTGATCTTCGGAACAGCCATGACCTGCTCTATAACCAGTTTCAATGTTGTACAGGGTTTACCAGATACCCTGTATAAAAAAAAAGCATGTTTACATTCGTACTTTCCCAATATATCAAAAGTCCATTCGACAATATTATACATAAAATCTGGAACGTGAAAAATAACTAATTGTTGGATGTTTCGAAGAAATTTGAAAAGGAACGCTTTGACAACTATCCCTTCAATTTTCATGGATGACCGATAGTCTTCTTATTTCTATACACCACAGTGACAAATTAAAATGAAATCTTTTGGCCTACTTCTCAGTAGAGGAACAAAACGAATGTAAACTTTATAAAAATTTCCTGAAAAAACTTATCCGAGAAACTAAACATTAATTCTATACAAATAAATTATTAGAGGCAAAAAGGGACTCAACTAATTATGATATTGATGATAAGAACGAACATGAAATTTTGTTAGATAAAGAAAGGGCGAACTTTTTCAATAATTTTTTTCTTCGAAATTGGTGGAAATATGGTGAGTGAAATAGTAGAAGTAGATTAGAAAAGCCTACAATTCCCGTCATAGAAAGCCGCAAAATACTCCTACACCCAGTAAGTACCAAGAAACGAGTTGATCGATATCATTTAAAAGATAAAATACTTCTCCTGGTCCCGACAGGATCTCTTTATTCCTAATAAAAAAGCTCCACACGCACAGATGCACGAACAATGAACAGAGAGAGTAAATATCAGCTACCAACTTCAATCGGGAAGGACAAAAAAGGACAGCTGTGGTTCTACCGCGCACCCAATATTCAGAGGCACAGATAGATTTGCCAAGCTGTACTACATAGAACACATATGTCACATATGTCACATTGACATTTGTTATACGTTGTCTCAATAAATACCTGTGATTTGACGTTCTTACATCTGATTGGTCCATAGCGTTAGCTGACATCATAGAATCGTTCGTACCGTTATTTTGTGGGTAGGGAGTTAATTGAGAATTTTTGAGAACTGGAAGCCAAACCTTGTTCAATTGTAGTCCTTCTTCGGTTCTGTTGAAGTTGTTGTGGTGTTTCTGAATTTTAATTGCTTCCCGGAGGAGTCTTGGGTAATAAACAGATGTTGAAGAGATGACTTGAGTTTCTTCAAATTTCACTCTATGGTTATCGTTGTTGAGAGTATGTTCTGCGACAGCAGATTTCTGTGTGTGCCCTAACCGACAGCAAGCCTTGTGCTCTTTGATTCTTGTTTTAACGGAGCGTTTCGTGGTTCCGATATAAACGCTGCCACAGGAACATGGAATGCGATAAACCCCAGAAGAGCATAGTAAGTCTCGTTTGTCCTTCGCTGATCTAAAGTGGTCTTTCAGTTTTTTGAAGGTTTATAAACGGTTTTAATCTCATATTTTCGTAAAATACGGCCAATACGATCTGTAACTCTGGAAACATATGGTAAGAATGCTTTTCTTCTTTCGGTGTTGGTTTGACTACTACTTGGTTCACTGGATGGACAGTCATTTGGTCTACTATTGATTCTTCCCTCTCTGATTTCTCTTCTATTGTTCATACACCTCTCAATATCTCTTTCTTTGTACCCATTAGAATGAAGAGCGTTTTTTAGATGTTTCAGTTCAGCTTCCAGGTTTTCAGGTTCGCAAATTTTTCTAGCTCGATCAACTAATGTCTTGATTACACCTTGTTTTTGGTACGGATGATGGTTTGAGGTATTGTGGAGATATCGATCAGTGTGTGTTGATTTTCTATATACCGTATGCCCCAGACGTCTTTCTTTTCGAGAAATGAGAACGTCTTAGAATGCCAGTTTCTTCTCATTTTCAATTTCCATGGTGAATTGAATATTCGAGTGTATGTCATTGATATGGTTGAGGAATTCATTGAGTTTTTCTGGTCCATGGCTCCAAATTATAAACGTATCGTCTACGTATCTTAACCATACCTTGGGTTTTTTTGCAGTTTCAATTATTTTCTTCTAGTTTTTCCATGAAGAAATTAGCAATAATTGGGCTAAGTGGGCTTCCCATTGAAACACCATCTAATTGCTCAAATATTTTGTTATTGAAAATGAAATATGATGATGTTAAGCATATTTTGAAGAGATTGGATATATCACTTGGAAAAATAGTTCAATTTCCCTCATGGCTTCATCTAACGGGACCTTTCTGAACAGGGATACTACATCAAATCTGACTAGAACGTTATTTGGATCAATGGTAATCTCTTTGATCTTTTCGATGAAATGTGTGGAATCTCTTACATAGGAAGATGTATTACCAATGTGTGGCTGTAATAGCGTGGACAAATATTTCGCGAGTTCATAGGTTGGTGATCCAATGGTCTTGACTATAGGTCGGAGCGGCACGTTGGTTTTGTGAATTTTTGGTAGACCATACAGCATCATTGATGAAGACATAATAGCCAACATTGAAACTGCTATTAGAACCTTTCCCGAAGAACAGGCAGAAGAAATTCGCACAGAATGTACACAAATACTACGTAAGGCTAAACCACCTAAGAGTAATTTGTCGAAAATCGAAGTGCAGGCCATCAGGGAATTGAACAGGGATGAGAAAATTCTGATTCTACCGGCTGACAAAAGTAATCCAACCGTTGTCTTGAACAAAGAGGACTATTTGAATAGGATAGATGTTTTACTGGAACCTTTGATATACAAAGAACTGAAACGGGACCCAACACAAGCAACCGTCCAAATTGTAAATCGCTCTATCAAATCTTCTTCATTGGATGACAACACCAAAAAACGACTGTGTAGAGTGAGGCTCTCATTCCTAGGCTGTATGGTCTAACAAAAATTCACAAAACCAACGTGCCGCTCCGACCAATAGTCAAAACTATTGGATCACCAACCTATGAACTCGCGAAATATTTGTCCACGCTACTACAGCCACACATTGGTAATACATCTTCCTATGAAAGAGATTCCACACATTTCATCGAAAAGATCAAAGAGATTACCATTGATCCAAATGACGTTCTAGTCAGCTTTGATGTAGTATCCCTGTTCAGAAAGGTCCCGTTAGATGAAGCCATGAGGGAAATTGAACTACTTTTTCCAAGTGATATATCAAATCTCTTCAAAATATGCTTAACATCATCATATTTCATTTTCAATAACAAAATATATGAGCAATTAGATGGTGTTTCAATGGGAAGCCCACTTAGCCCAATTATTGCTAATTTCTTCATGGAAAAACTAGAAGAAAAGGCAATTGAAACTGAAAATTTAAAACCCAAGTTATGGTTAAGATACGTAGACGATACGTTTATAATTTGGAACCATGGACCAGAAAAACTCAATGAATTCCTCAACCATATCAATGACATACACCCGAATATTCAATTCACTATGGAAATTGAAAATGAGAAGGAACTGGCATTCTTCGACGTTCTCATTTTTCGAAAAGAAATACGTCTGGGGCATAAGGTATATAGAAAACCAACACACACTGATCGATATCTCCACAATACCTCAGATCATTATCCGTTCCAAAAACAAGGTGTAATCAAGACATTAGTTAATCAAGCTAGAAGAATTTGCGAACCTGAATACCTGGAAGCTGAACTGAAACATCTAAAAAACGCTCTTCTTTCTAATGGGTACAAAGAAAGAGATATTGAGAGGTGTATGAAAAATAGAAGAGAAATCAGAGACGGAAGAATCAATAGTAGACCAAATGACAGTCCATCCAGTGAACCAAGTAGTAGTCAAACCAACACCGAAAAAAGAAAAGCATTCTTACCATATGTTTCCAGAGTTACAGATCGTATTGGCCGTATTCTACGAAAACATGAGATATAAACCGTTTTTAAACCTCCAAAAAAACTGAAAGACCACTTTAGATTAGCGAAGGACAAACGGGACGTACTATGCTCTTCTGGGGTTTATCGCATTCCATGTTCCTGTGGCAGCGTAAAACAAGAATCAAAGAGCAGAAGGCTTGCTGTCGGTTAGGGCACACACAGAAATCTGCTGTCGCAGAACATAGTCTCAAGAACGATAACCATAGAGTGAAATTTGAAGAAACTCAAGTCATCTCTTCAACATCTGCCTGTTACCCAAGACTCTTCCGGAAAGCAATTGAAATTCAGAAACACCACAACAACTTCAACAGAACCGAAGAAGGACTGCAATTGAACAAGGTTTGTCTTCCAGTTCTCAAAAATTCTCAATTAGCTCCCTACCCACAAAATAACGGTACGAACGATTCTATGATGTCAGCTAACGCCATGGACCAATCAGATGTAAGAACGTCAAATCACAGGTATATATTGAGACAACGTATAACAAATGTCAAGCATTTGACAGCGAATTAAGAAACAAGAAACTTAAAAAAAATATCTCTTGAAAATGCTAACCACTTGTGTTGGCGAAACATCGAGAACTTCTGTAAACATACGTCGGCCTTACAACCCGAAGAACCACCATGTAAGTTACGATGGCCGCGAAAGCCTTTCACAATTGATATTTGCTGTTGGAAATATACCCAAATCATCCAAAGACTCAATCACAACACCTATTTTTAAATCAGGCGATAAAAAATTAGTAACCAATGTTGGACCCATATTCCAGAATATTAATTTCTCAAAAATAATCGAAAGTTTCTGAAAAGTAGAGTTACGTAATTCTAAAATAATAACAATAGTTTTTCAAAATCACAATATGGTTTTCTAGATAACAGACGCTTTCTAAAAACATGAAAAATGCATAACTGTTTTATGGATTGGGCCAAGGCATTTGATACTGTCGATTACAATATACTCCATCAACGTCTAGCTGACATTGGTGTGAGTGGTATGCTTTTGAAATATTTCAGGATCATTTGACAAATAGAACACAAATTGTCACGGATGTAGTGGGCGCTAAAAGAGTTGTCTCTTTTAGCGATCCACTACTAGTTACCCCGGAGCATACCCCAGGGAAATGTACTGGGTCCTATCCTATTTCTCATAAAAGTAAATGAACAACATCTTCAGAAGTTCTAATTTCAATGATAAAATAACTTCATTCGCTGTTGCTACAGCTATCACTTTTGTTAGAAAAACGTGAGAAGAACTATACACTCAGGCTGAAACAGGAATCAAACTGATTTTCAACTGGTTGAGTACTAATCTACTTAGTGTCAATGTCAAAAAAACTACTAGAAACATCTTGTGCGAATGTTTACAATTACAGCTGTACTTCTATATATAAAACGGACACATTAAAATACCTAGGGGTAATAGTGAACCATTCTCTTCGGTGCAATTATCTTATTGAATAGTCAGTAACTAGACTACATAAATCAATCTATACATTTCATCAGCTAAAGAATATAATAAACAGGAAAATGATACTAATGATACTAATGTTGTGGGGCAGTCGATTTTTTCTTTCAATTTAAGTTCTTTTCATAATATCCATAAAATGGTGTTCAATGTCCAGCGTGGATTTAGCCGGGTAAGTAGCTGTTTTCTGTTAGATATTACAAAATATAGCTCCTTTCTGTCTCAACTATCTGAATGAAAATGCAAATTTTCACTTTCGGATTCTCTTCTTTCGATTTATACAGCTTCTTTTCACACTGCCTTTAAGATGTAGTTCAATGTCCAGCGCATGGCTTCAGCTGTTTTCACGGTTTTATCGTAGGATTCATCCGTTTCCAGAGGATTTGGTTCAATTTTCAATTGAGAATGTTTTTCTTTTCAATTTGATATTCCTCTACTGATATTGAATAATGAATAACCATTATTATAGGTGCTTTCCATAGCTCATCACAAACAGATCTCTCTCTCTCTCTATCTTTAACCTTTATATTCGTATATGTATAAACCTACATTTTTTCTTCTTCTGTTATAGACGAATCTGTAGATCTGTTTTATATCTGATTTGAATAAATTTACCTACCTACATACGTACTTTTCTAAATGAGGTCTTGCTCAATCAATTCTTTTCGAGAATAATAATAGCAGATCACCTGATTTGTTTCATTTGAAATCAATTCGATTTGTTCTGTTGAATTGTTATAATGAAACATTCGTCAAACACTTCTGTTTATTTCTCGAAGCCCTTACATGTGATTCCAGCTACGTTGGCGTTTGAAGAATATCATTATGCCTTGTTTTATAATAACCGAGCCCTATTCATTATCTTGTAAGGGCAGTAGCTCAGTCAGTTCTTCCCATCATATTAATGCTGATGATATCAATTATGAGATCCTTATCGAACATTTTGATGGATTGTTACGTCTTCACGAACATAATAAAAAATGACTCGTGGGTGTTTTACTCAAATTTCATGAGATCTACAATTTGTTTTTTCGATTAACCATAGCGCACTGCGATCTTAATGACCAATCATTAATTTTACTCGTGATTGACGAGAATCAGATAAGCTATATAAATTTTAGACCAAATTTAAAGTTACCGTGTTGAATAAATAGACATATCGGCACTTTTTCTTCATGGATACTCTACAGCGTGATTGGACCATGGGTGTTCAAAGTTCAAGTTCACTCAGATTTCAATCATACAATTCAAAAAGGTCAAAATTGATGTTTACGTCTGATTTTAGGAACACGAAGAAGACAAAGGATTTCGCATAAATTGGGAGAATTTAGGTGATTAAAATTGGAAAACAGGAGGAAGCTGCATTTTGTCAATGTACAGTGTTACCCATTTTTAATGGAAACACCCCCCTAAAATTTGAAGTTGTGAACCGATTTTAATAATATTTTTGGAAATGTCAAGTACTAAAAGGGTTACCTTGGTACAAAATTTAAAATGTTCATTCCAATTTTCAGGGCATACTACGATATTTTTTCTTAGTCGAAAATCGGGGTATTTTATTAGCGATTTTTTTATTGAAAAAATCACTACGCCACTTGATTCAGAGTGCCTTTAAACAGGTGTGACCAAAATTTCATGGAAAGATATTCATTATTGACAAAGTTATGACAACTCAAAAATTCGGAAACTCACACAGCTAACAGTCACAAAAAAAACACCCTATATCAACAGATATAGCCATTAGAATATTTTTTTTATGATTTCAACAATAAAGTGCCTCCAAATGAAAAAAAAACAAATAGCGTAAGTAAATATTTTTAATGAAAATAACGGAATTACATTCAAGTTTTCACGCAAATTAACTAAAACTAAGACCTAATAAATTTTTCAATTTAAATCTTAGTTGCCATGGAAATGATATTACAGTTTGACACTTGTTAAAGATTTAAGTGTACTGATGTCAACAATATTCACCTTACAGTTCTTCGAATTATTTTGTGTAATGGCTGTAAGATTGAGCGTAAGAGAGAAAATTGAAATTGGACGCCTTTCGGGAGATGACGTTAGAAGTGCTAGAGAGGTTTGTAGAGTATTTAATGAGAGACATCCAGATCGTCCTCGTATTAGCTGCGGTACGTTAAATAAAATAAATAAAATATTCAATGAAACTGACGCAGAATCAAAAATTATGTTAAAAAGTAATCCTGTACAAAGACGAAACAGGAATGACAGGAATGATCAGATCATTTTAGATTATTTCGGAAATAATCCTGATGCCAGTATAAGAAATGCCACTTTAGATTTGAATATTCCACGAGAAACTTTTCGGAGATGTCTCAAGGTGAAGAATTTTGGCTTGAAAGGTTTAATTTCAAGCCAAAATTTACGCTATTAATTTTTTATTTCATCTGGTGGCACTTTATTGTTGAAATCATAAAAAAATATTCTCATGGCTATATCTGTTGATATAGGGTGTTTTTTGTGACTGTTAGCTGTGTGAGTTTTCGAATTTTTGAGTTGTCATAATTTTGTTATTAATGACTATTTTTTCATGAAATTTTGGTCACACCTGTTTAGAGGCACTCTGAATCCAGTGGCGTAGTGATTTTTTCAATGAAAAAAGTCGCTAATAAAAACTCCCGATTTTCGACTAAGAAAAAATATCGGAGTAGCCCTGAAAATTGGAATAAACATTCCAAATTTTGTCCCTAGGTGAACTTTTTAGTACTTGACATTAAAAAAAAAATTATTAAAATCGGTTAAAAACTTCAAATTTTAGGGGAGCGTTTCCATTAAAAATGGGTCACACTGTATATCATGGCGTCCATATGAATAAAAAACCTCCATATCTGCATCGTAAAATTACTTATCAGACTGATAAACACATCATTGATATGAGGAATAAGGGATTACTGACTGTATATTCCCTCAGGTCGGACAATTTCAGACGTTCTTTTGGCTACCAAATATGTCACTTAAACAACTCGGTTCCATCAGAGTTTAAGAACTTCAGTATACCAAAATTTAAGCGAAAATTCAATGCACACCTCTTGGAAAACCAATAATATTAATCCTTTTTCAAAATCTCAGTGCTTGTATTTCGTGCGTAGGTAGGTAAGCCTAAACGTATTTCATAGATTAAAGCATTGCATTTTCAATGATTTTGACTGTTACTGTTCAAATAATTCTTTAGTAATACACAATTAACTATTGTTAACACGTCTTGACGTCTTTGTTATTGGGTTTAACGGAAGAATATTTTTGGTTATGTCTAGTACACGATCAAAAACAAACTTCGCCCTGCTTTGTCTATTAAATCTGTCACCAAGACCACATGCATGTAAACTTTTACTTGACCATAAGAAAGACGACGATTATTATTATCATCAATGAAATTGAAAGAATTCTAGATGACATCAACTGCCCATAAAAGAATGAATTTCAGCTTTAAACAAAGATTTGTTGGTTAAGTTGATTACTATCAATTAGAAGCAATGATCACAATTCTTTTCATAATAACAGTTAGAATACAGGTACACAACAAAAATAGATAGATAATTATTTGCCATAAAAGTGCTACAAATAACACAAGTATTTGTCACTAAAACTAAAAATGTGAAACTATAACACAAAATACAAAAATATTGTACATATTATTACCTCAGTAATAACACTTATTTTTCTTGACCAATAGGTAGACACGCAGACAGACATTCTAAAACATATTAGTGATAGCACCTTCCTCAACATACTTAATTAATTCTAATCACATCAATTAAAAACGATTGGG
Source organism: Chrysolina oricalcia (assembly GCA_944452925.2). Classification (NCBI taxonomy): domain Eukaryota; kingdom Metazoa; phylum Arthropoda; class Insecta; order Coleoptera; family Chrysomelidae; genus Chrysolina; species Chrysolina oricalcia. The sequence goes on from OX101820.2 coordinate 28,613,616, forward strand.
TTTTATTTCTGAAAATAATAAAAATTTGAGCAGATCTGATTTCTAACTTCAGTTTATTTTAAATTAGGCGTTCAGCAAAATAAAACAAATTCTCAATGTTTTGGTGTTGAAAGTTTCTCTACAAGATTCTACGTTTGCAAAATTATATTTACTTGTTATGATTATTTTCTGTAGTACAAAAATTCTCTCAATTTGGTGGATTGGCCCCATATTGAACCCTGATTGAGCTTCAATTTATTTTTATATTTGTATTGTATCGTGAGCCTTTTCACTTTACAATCTACGTTGATTGGGATTGAAGTTGAATGAATTGAATGATTGAAAATGAGTTTTTATTCATAAACGAAACATACAACTGTGTGACTTTATTTTGAATGCTACTGTCAAAACTGACAACTCTTTCATATCGAGTGATCTTTTCGACGGTGTTGCCAGATTTAAAAAATATACGAAAATAGTAGAAATCAGTACATGGCGCCCCCTTGAAAGGTTCAGCTTTCAAAATAGAAATATAAAGAATTAAATGGAGTCACTATTACATGAGTTTATAACAGTAATTTAAAATTATGAACAGTCTGTTGGGAGGATACACAATTTTGACACTGGGCGTTTCAGTACGCCATTTGCGGTTTTAACGTTCACAACCCGAATTATTTCGTCATTTCCGGGAAACACTTCGGTTATGCGTCCAAGTTTCCAGCATAGTGGAGGTGAATTATTGTCTTTGAGTAAAACCATGGATCCTACTTCAACATTTTGGTGAGATTTCTTCCATTTGGACCTCTCTTGAAGACTGCAGATGTACTCGTGTGACCACCGCTGCCAAAAATGCTGCAACTGCTGTTGAATCTGCTTGAGATGAGACAATCGACTGGACGGGATGTTCCTTACGTCAGTTTGAGGCAGTGAGGTAAGAGGCTCGCCAATGAGAAAGTGTGAGGGTGTCAAAGGAGAGAGATCATTAGGGTCATTTGACAAGGGTAATAGAGGTCGGGAATTAAGGACAGCCTCAACTGTGGTGATCACAGTGTATAAGCCCTCATATGTTAGGTGGGAATTTCCAAGAACTCTCTTGAGATGATATTTGGCGGATTTTACACAGGCTTCCCAAAGGCCTCCAAAATTGGGTGCATATGGAGGTGAGAAATGCCAATTTATTTTATTCATTGATAAGAATTCATTGAAGTTTGAATCTTCTCTTAAGCTTGAAATTATAACCTTCAGTTCATTTTCAGCACCGACAAAGTTTGTACCATTGTCTGAATATATTTCAGTACAAATACCCCTTCTAGATATGAATCTGATCAAACATTTCAAAAATGATTCAGTTGAGAGATCATCAGACAGTTCAAGATGGACTGCCTTGGTAACAAAACATACAAATACGCATAAATAGCATTTGACAATTTTTCGATTCCTAGTCTTGCCATCTTTAATATAAAAGGGGCCAGCAAAATCTACTCCGGTAGTTAAAACCGGTCGCTGTGGTTTGAGGCGTGCCTGAGGAATATTACCCATCTGGTATTGGGTTTGAGTTGGTTTGCATCTGAAACAAACTATACAATTGCGTAAAACTCCACGAACGGCGCTACGACCATTAATTGGCCAAAAGTTAGATCTTACTGCTGCTAAAGTAGCTTGCATCCCTGCATGTAACTGTTTTGTATGTTCTAATCGAATGACTAATTTTGTGAAGTTACCCTTTGTTGGTAATAAAATAGGATATTTATTGTTATATGGAATGTATGAATTTTTTAGTCTTCCACCGACTCTGATGAGACCGTTCTCATCTAGAAATGGATTTAATGATAAAATGTTACTCTTTGGAAAAAGTGGTCTTGATTTTTTCAATAAATGTAATTCTTGCGGAAATGAATATTGCTGAACAACTTTGCAAATAGTGATTAATGATTTTTCAAGTTCTGCATTTGTTAAATGACCTGATATGCGAGTAATTGGAATCGTAAGTTTTGAATTATTTACAAACCGTAAGCAATAAGCAATTACTCGTTGGAGCTTAGTAAGAGAGGAAAATCGATCGATGATGTCAGCATCAAGAGTTTGTGAGATCAATGTGTGATCGATATTTTTCAATTCAGGTATTTTAGAGTCTACAAAACATGTACTTTTTGGCCAATATTGTTTTTCCTTGGACATCCAGGGTGGTCCTAACCACCAAGTTCGACATTCTTTCAGTTCTTCCGGATTCAGACCACGTGAGATGATGTCTGCTGGGTTTGTTTCACTAGAAGCATGAGACCATTGACCTTTATGAGAGAAATGTTGAATTTCTGTGATGCGATTGGCAACAAATGTTTTGAGTCGGTGAGGTTCAGTAGAAATCCATGAGAGAACAATAGTAGAGTCAGTCCTATAATGAACATGATTGATATTAATATGTATGGCCTTCAAAACTCTTTGTGTTAACTGAATGAGAAGTAATGATGCGCAAAGCTCAAGTTTGGGCAAAGAAATCATTTTAAGCGGTGCAACTCGTGATTTGGCACACACTAAATGACATTGAATGTTTCCTATCTGGTCTATAGATCGAAAATAACAACAAGCACCATAGGCTTTTTCGGAAGCATCCCCGAAGCCATGTAATTCTATTGAACTTGGATTCGGACAGATTACATGCCTGGGAATTTTAAATTGATTGAGAATTGTGAGTTGTCTAGAAAATTCCAACCATGAGTGATGTAAATCAACTGGGAGGCTTTCATCCCAATTCAAGCCTAACTTCCAAAGGTTTTGAACGATGAGCTTGGACTTGACTGTACATGGACCTACAAGGCCCAAGGGGTCAAAGATTTGAGCAACAGTTGATAGAATTGTACGCTTGGTGACATGAGATGATTGATTTGGATTTAAAACATATTGAAAATTATCTTCAATGGAATTCCAAGTTAAACCAAGAGTTTTTGTGATTCTATCATCGGATATGAATTTTTGAGATGACTGTGATCTTCCAGTGGATATTTCCCGCAAAATATCGTCATTGTTTGACACAAATTTGCGTAGACTGAAACCACTAGAACTGAGAATGTGAATGAGTTCTGAAATGACTCGTTTGCCCTCTTCTATCGAGTTGAACCCTGTCAATAAATCATCGACATAAAAACTGGACATGATAATTCTACAAGCATCAGGATACCTATCCATATTGTCTGTAGCTACTTGATGAAGAGACCTAATACAAAGGAATGATGCACTAGCCGTTCCGTAAGTGGCTGTATTCAATCGAAAATGATCGAGTTTTTCGGATGGATCTGCGCGCCACACAATGCGCTGTAGATCACGCTGAGAAGCTTTTATACCCACCATACGGTACATTTTTTCTATATCACCAGTCACCACATATTCATAGATGCGAAATCTTGTGACTATTGTAAATAAGTCATCTTGAATCGTGGGACCTACCTTTAAAACATCATTGAGTGATATTCCGCTAGAGGTCTTTGCAGAGCCGTCAAACACGACGCGCAACTTTGTTGTAGTGCTCGATGTTTTCAAAACACCGTGATGTGGTGAATAATAAATGATGTCCTGCAGATTATCATTTAAGATATCTACCTTGGTCATGTGTCCGAGAGCTTCATACTCAGACATGAATGAAATATATTGCCGTTTGAATTCTGGATTTTTATTGAATTTCTTTTCAACTGCATAAAATCTCCTGAGAGCTGTTTCGAACGAGTTTCCAAGTTGATTTATATTTTCCTCAACCGGAAGACTAACAACAAATCTTCCCGACTCATCGCGAGTAGTAGTTTTCAGAAAATGTGTTTCACAATCCGCTTCCTCTTGAGAATATTCAACTGACGATTGACATTCTTCAAGTTTCCAGAAACGTTCAAGCAACGCGTGAATGTCATTATTATCCTTTGTGATGAAACATGTTGTGTTTGAAATATTTGATCGAGACAATGGCAATGGACCTGATAATATCCAACCAAGCCGGGTTTTTTGCAATACTGTATGAGTTTTAATGAGATTTATCCGACCAATGCACATTAATTCCCAAAAAACTGAAGCTCCAATTAGCATATCAATTGGACCAGTTTTATTGAAATTTTCATCAGCCAAGACTATATTATTAGGAATATTGAGATGATTCATATCGAAAGAAAAAGCAGGTAAATCTTTCGTGATTTTATTCGAAATTAAAAATGTTATATCTCGACCAACATATGAACTTGTGGTTGATTTGATTGTAGCAATGGTTTTTTGTATCACCGATGTCAAATTTGAGCCGAACCCTTCAATTGAATGAGTCACCTTAGAAACAGGTAATTGCAAAATATTGAATAATTTTTGTGTAATGAAATTTGATTGAGAACAATTATCGAGGATAGCCCTACATTTATGAGATTTACCAAATGTGTCAATAATTAACACATTCGCTGTTGAGAGTAGGACATATGGATCCAAATTAGTATTCCTTGCAGTACACGCAGCAAAGGTTGACTGAGATCCATGTGATACTGTTTCTGAGTGATCTTGCACATTTACATCATTTGGTGTAGGAGCCAGTGTATCATTATTTGGATTGTTTCGACTCTGCTCCCTTTCTAGATGCAACAGTGTATTGTGCCTGTTCGAACATTTTTTACAAACAAATTGATTTTTGCATTCGTTCAACTGGTGACCTTTACGTAAACAGTTGATACAAGCCTTGAGCTTTCGTATTTCAGCTAAGCGCTGATGGGAATTTAATTTCAAAAAGTCGCTACATGCAAATATGTAATGATCTTTGTGACAAAGAATACACGATGGCCCTGTAGTGGCGACGTATGATGCACCATTACCTGACTTATTTTTTGACAAATATTTCAGTGAGGATTGAGTACCTTTGATATTAGAGTATAATCCCTCAAGCAATTGACACCTTTGATTCAAGAAAATTGTGAATTCCTTGAACGTTGGTAACACTTTCTTGAGTTTCAAGGCATATTCCTCCCACTCCCTCTTAGTTGTGGCATCTAGTTTGGATGAAACGAGATATATAATGATTGTATCCCATTGATTCACTGGTAACCCTAGGGATTCTAAATTTCTGAGATGTTGATTAACGGTGTCTATGATATTTCGGAGTTGAAAATATGATTCTTTTTGAATGCCCTGTATATCGAATATGGCCTTGAGATGAGATTGTATTATGACACGTTTGTTTTCATAACGCTCACATATTAGATCCCAAGCTTTGGTATAATTTGCTTCAGATACCTCCAAAGCTGTTATAACGTTAGCCGCCTCACCTTTGAGACATGATTTTAAATACCAGAATTTCTGAATGTTACTAATTGAACTACAGTTATGTATCATTGCCTTATACGTATCTGAGAACTGCAACCATTTTTCATATGATCTGTGAAATTCAGGTAAATTCAGTTTTGGTAAGTTTGTACTATTAGATTGAACATTTGAATCATAGTTGAGAGCATAGATTGTACTATTTGAAGGAGTATTTTTACTTACGTGTTGAACTGAAAATGATTTCACCAAATCCCTAGCTCGAGTGACTAATTCAAAATAAGAATTTTCAAAATCAATTCTATCTTCCGTATGATCTTTTGTTTCATCTAGTAATTCTAATTCTGACTGAACGGTATCAAAATCATTCCAGAGAAGCTCAGCTTTTTCTAATCTGACGTTTAGTTCATTGAGTTTCGAAGCATCTGTCAAATCCACCAAGAAATTTGAAAATCTCGCAAGTTTACTTTTGACAGCTGCTTGTTTTTGATTTAATGATTTGAGTTTTTTCGCATCCATTTGACATATGAAAACTTACGCAAAGCAAACAAATTGAGGAGGATGAATATGAGGAATGAGGAAAGGAATCGAGAAATACCTCAATGCTTTCTGCCCACTGACCGGCGTTCTGTTGTATCCGTGCAATGAATATGATCTTCTTACTTCTTCTTGATGATTTGTCTAATGTGCAAAAAAGCTGCGAAGGACCTGAGTGACTGTTGTTGATCGATATGACAAATTGATGACAGTTGATTCTTCTATTTTTCGCTGATTCACGTTAATTATATATCCAGCTCGATGTGACCATGTATTGTATCGTGAGCCTTTTCACTTTACAATCTACGTTGATTGGGATTGAAGTTGAATTCATTGAATGATTGAAAATGAGTTTTTATTCATAAACGAAACATACAACTGTGTGACTTTATTTTGAATGCTACTGTCAAAACTGACAACTCTTTCATATCGAGTGATCTTTTCGACGGTGTTGCCAGATTTAAAAAATATACGAAAATAGTAGAAATCAGTACAATATTTGAGAATTAATCAGGAAATTTCGAAAATATGTATTCCGGTCACAGTAAGTCTGTGTTTCTTGAAAGCTTCTCTAATTATATTTACTTCTTATGATTATTTTCTGTAGTACAAAAATTCTTTCAATTTCGGTGGAATGGCCTCATATTACTATATTCTAACTCAAGATTGAGTAGACAAGTGAATAATATTACGTTTTCAACTCGCTTTGATTGAGTGGCAATGACAAAAGTATTTTTAGCAAGCTTACAGCACTTTGAGTCTATTTCTTGATGAAACGTTACATTACTATGGACTGTTTCCCAAAAAAATTTACTTAGTAGCTGGTTTCTGTATGACTTATCTTTGGCAGGATATTTGTATTGGTCAATGAGAAGAGCATAAAAACTCTTTTGTTTACATTCATGATCAACGAATTTTTAAGACTCCACGATTTTAATTGCTTCATTACTATATCTGCCTAGCCTCTGGTTCTATTGAATTGGGTTCGTTAATAATTACTGACGTATTATCCGCATACATGTATTATATATTTCCGAAAGTTACAAATTGTGGTAAATCATTGATGGAGATATGGAAGAGCAGAGGACCAAGTATTGAACTCTGCCTACCACGACATTCAGTTTCCTCCGAAGTCTCTGAACCTATGTTTGATTCACCTATTTTGTAGAAATGAAACTATCCATCCATTTTAGCATTTTACCTCTTATACCTACTTTATTTGATATCTTTTCAAGGAAATGTGAATTAACAGTATATCAAAAGCAGCAGTTAAGTCAAAAAATAAACCTGCAACTTTCTTACCGACGTCTGGGCATGAATATATTTGTTGTGTGAATTCGAGTGTTGCTAATTCTGTTGACTTTTCTGGCCTATAACCGTATTGGCTGTTGGTAAATATTCTAGTGTCTTGTAAGAAAGAATTTATTCTAGTTGCGACAGATTTCTCATCAGTTTTCGATAGACAACTTAATAATATTGCTAATAAGTCTATAGTATCCTCTATATCGATCTCCTTTTTCATAAAGTGGAATCACTTTTTCCAATTTTAGAAAATCAGGAAATTGTTCGAATTCAAAAGAGTGCTTTAATAATGACACAATAGATTGGGATTTACAGTATTTCAAAAGTTTGATAGGAATGTTATCAAATCCGGTAGAGTTTGAAAATATCTATGACTTTATTTTTATGACTTCTTACTCGGTCACAGGGTTAATGAAGATACTACTGAAATGACCAGAAATTGAATTTGATGTTGATATATCTGTCCGCCAAAATGGCTATGTAACTATTGTGATACTGTGGTTACGAAATAACGAATGAATTTCAATTGACCTTTTTGTCTGTGATGAAGAAATAATATCATCATTAACCTTAAGGTTGATATATTTTCTTACATTTTTTCTGCTGTCTTTCATTCACAATTGTCTGTCCATATTATATAATGATATATGATTTTTACTTCCAAATATTATTTTTTTTCCGCTATTTTTAAACTGGCGATCTTTCTTTTAATGTATTTCTCATAGCTCATAAGCAAATATGCGTCATTTGAATTTTTTGCTTATCGTATAAATTTTTTATTTTATCGATCTCTCAGATTTTTTCCTTGTTTTTTTATGTGCGTCTCTTTCTTTGAACATATTCATTCCAACACCCATCGAAAAGCACAAGAAATTCATTATAATATGCACTGATGTTAACGTGATTCTCAGAAAAAGCATGCATGAAATTTTGCAAATTTTCTTCTGTGAATCGTCTGCTTAGAGTTGAAATTTTAGATTTTGTGTTACTATTAAATTCAGTCAATTCTTTCACTCTCACTTATTGTACTTTAAGGTCTGAACTATGCGGTTCTATAACATTCCATTTAATGTGGTCATTCAGGTTAGTTGTAGTTATTACGTAATCTTTTACTGTTTCCGAATAGAATCCACTCTAAGTGTCAATTCAAGTTGGTTCACGGACGTGTGAATGAAAATTGAATGATATTTTTTAGAGAATTATAATCTTTGCTATCTGATAGTGGAATAAGGTAGAATATAGTCATTTGGGGACTGAAACACGTGACGAGGTGTTCAAAACAGTGATTTGGTGTTCAGGACTGTGTAATAAAATAGTTAATAATGTTACAAGGCCGATATGTAGCAATTAACGGATGAGGTTGAATATTGTAATCCGAGGCGCAGCCGAGGATTATAACAATCGCATCCGTTATTTGCGTATCGGCCGTGTGAACAAACCACGTACCTCGTAATCCTACAGAAAAATCCCAACATCGTGTTCTCATGGAACAGTTTAACAATATCACAACAATTATAAACAACGTCAGTTTTTTGTGTTCGCGAGTTCGCTTAAACAACGACTATGGATGAAATTGAAGAAATTGAGGAACAAAATCAAATTTCTCCAAAAATATTGGGAGAATTATGTGCAGCGAGTGTTGATTTATATTCCAAGAAACGAGGAAGCGGACCAATGGAAAATGTGCAAAAATTAATATCCGAAATATAAAAATATGAACGTATAGGAAATTACAATTCAGGATGAGTTTCTATTTCATGTGACTCGATCCTGATTAGCGAACATAACCTAAAAAATTGGCAAAGTTGCGAAAAGCGGGTCTTGTTGATAATTACAAAACTACAGCTCTGATCAAAAAAAGTTAAATTAGGAAATTGTAGTTATTAAAAAGATCTATCAATTGAATGACCTATAGTTTTTTGATATCATTCATACTTATCGAGTTATATCGGAAAAACCGTAAAAAATCGGGTTTTCTATCACTCGTTTATTGTTAGGTATTGAAAATTGTTACTTAAAATATTGTGTAGCATATAACAAGCCAGAAAAGTCTTTTTCAAAAAAATTATAAATACTGATAAATTTTCAAAATAAATGAAGTTTTATCAAAAAAGATGCTCTCTCAATATGACTACTCTTGGCTTATTTTTTTCTGTAAGAGTTGTACTCTCATATTACCGAATAAGTATCTTGATTTTATTTATTTTAACCCATTTCCTACCGAAGTTAGAAATAATGTTAAAAAGTGAATAAAACCCAATGCCTAGTTATCAGAACTCTTTAATGAAAATATTACCAAAATATCAACTCCTCAAAAAAAGTAACAAAAAAATATGTGGTGGTTCGTCAACGAACCACTGGGAAGAAACATGAAATTGATACATTGTGAAAGTCTAGTATACATCACATTTTTCTCATAAAAATACACCGAATTAACATGAACTCTTAGGATTGTACTTATAGTATAAGAATGAAATAGTTAATATAATAATAACAATATCTTTATTTTCCTTGTTTGACAAAGTTATACAATTTGTATAGGTATCATCTAAATATATTAAAAAACCCATATATTTTCATTTTTGGAATGGTGCATGAACGAACCACTGGTACTATTGATATAACAATATAATTATTTTTGATGATAGTCCTTGAAACAAGAAATGTGTAAATGAACTTTACATTTCGTACAAATAAATATAATGTATGATTTTTACACACTCTACATTCCGGTTGTATCTCCTGACCTGATCTAATGGTTGAACCCCAAGAACATTACTGCCTATAGTCACGACTGAATTTTCATCCCAACGTACAAAAGAAGTTTTAGATTTTCTATCATAGACAGCATCATATACGCCCATTTCTTTTTTTGAAAACAATTTACAACTCGGCAAAGGGCACTTACTTGTTCTTTTTTCTCGGACAGTTCCGACAGCAAAAAATCCATTTTCTTAAAAAAAAAAAATAGTCAAAAAAATTTGACGTGCAAAACGTTCCTGTACAACAGATAGCAAGGTCATGACTACATCACCTCCAAGACCCAAATCTGATTCCTTATCATCAGAAGCACCACCGTACGGCAGAGAATGAAACAAATATCCACTTGATGAACAAATACACCAAAGTTTGAAGCTGAATCTAACTGGTTTACCTTTCAAAAACATTTTGCAAGAATGTCGGCCAAAGTAAGGGACCATTTCTTCGTCAATGAACAAATTGTGTTCAAAAATACCCCACTGCAAATTTTTTTAGTTCATTTAATCCAAATATGGTCGTACTTTTGAATATTTATCTGTTACGTCTAAAGTATTGTTGTATATTCAAAGTCTACTTCACTCAAAAATAATTTATTTTACGAAATACAATGATACAATACTCTAATTTACATAACAATCACGGAACTAGGTATTTATATTCGACTTTCACTTCACTGACTGTCCGTCTGTCCGCTGCGTAGTTCTTTTTATATCCGACGTTGACTTCTCCGAATGCTCCAGAATTTTCCATCGAATCGCCCAGACTCACCGAACCGTCCAGTATCTTCTCGGTGCAAGCGCATCGATAGTCTCCCGCAGTCGGTCGCTAGCTACGTGAGAGTTCAGGTCCGGCATCGCCCGCAGCTTCGCCACAGTATCATTATCTGATAGGTGCAAATTTCTTTTTATTTCTTGAAATCGATTTCGACTCATGCATTTTTTAACTATAGGTAAACCTTTATCTGCGTCATTGGACCAGTACAAAGGTATTTGCGGCAAGGAATGATAACCAGATAAGAGTAATATCCCGAGGAAATTCAACAGGTGAATCGAAAATCGGGACGGTTATTATCACGCGCATACTTCAAAGAAAATTCTACTATTAAATCACATACTTCATAATCGAAAAACATGTAAAATATTTCCAAAGGAGTTTTACCGGCCAGTTCCACTTCCAAACGCTCTCTAGACTTCTTTTCGTTGTTTACTGGACAATGCGTATACTGAATTTCACTTTTAGCCCATTGTGGCCAATCTTCAAGTTGTTTTGAAGTTGAAGGACCCATCCGAAATTGTTTTGAGGCAAGAATTTCTTCATCAGATGAATCATTCTGTTCTCCATTCTGTTCATTCACGACATGAATTTTCGTGAATTCCCCTAGTTTCATACGTTTAGTTGCGAGCGATCTGATGAATCATTCTCAGGTAAATGCAAAGTTCCAGCAATATCAATACCACAAAGATCCCTTTTAGTTAGAGGAGATTCATCGTCGATCGCTTCTTCATCAGTTAGTGAATCTACATCAGGTGGTATATAAACTACGTCAATTGGATCATCTGAAAATAAATCATTTCATTTCAGTCAAGAATACTGATATAAAGGAGGAAGTTTTGCAGAACGGAGAAAGTAGGAAGTATTAGGTAGTGTATTTTAGTTCAAAGTAAACTGTAATCGACATACTTTTATTGATTTCATCCACCTCCAAAGCATCCTCCAAAGCAGCTTCCAACTCTTTAGCAGTCAAATATTTCCTGAACGACATTCTGAGCACTAATTTTCAGTAAACACACTATTCAACGCATAACCTTCATGTAGACTGAAACGAAACAACCCCTACTACGATTTTTATACAACCATTGTCAACTTGTCTGGACTTGATTATTCGTCACACTCCAGTTGGATTGAAAAATTTTATAATGGTACTTACCAGTGGTTCGCAAACAAACCATGTGCTCATTAGTGCCATTGCTCACTTTTATATCAACATGAGAAGGATTTCATGTGGCGAGTAATGTTCACAACTCTTGAATAGTTGATTGCATATTGAAAAATATCATCAAATATATAATTGAACTCACAAGAGCCAATAAAAAATGAGACGAAAATTTAAATATAAATCTCCATATTTGTGAGGCCAAAACTCTCTCAAAAATGTATGTGAAACCTCGATAATTTTTTTGGTGATAAAAAATATGATAATTGACAAACTTTAATCAAAAAATGAACCAGAAAATTATTAACTGGGAGATTAAAAAAATAATAAAATAGTGGTGCGCAAACGAACCACTGGGAGTTAATGGGTTAAGTGTCAAAAAATTACTTAAAAATATTGCACAATTTTTTTTAAATGTTCTTTCTAAATAAATTTCTTAATTTTGTTTTTATATAAATGACTTTTACGAAAATAGATTTCTAGCATGACAAAAATTGAATTCCTACGATCACTAGGAGCCGAGATAATTTTTTTATTTCAAAATAATCTGGAAGGCGCAATAATCATCGTACAGCAGTCACCTTCATGGATATTGAGGTTGAATACCTATATTTTCGATAATATGATAATATATCTAGTTCATTTGCAGTATTATTAATTGATGAACAAAGTGAGGCGTGCAGGCGCGGAGTGATGCAATTTTAGCGGGTGGCGCAGTAGGGATACAAATACTGTTGACATTAAGACACTTTCGTCCTGACAGTGTTATTGAAAAAGAAAAGAAAAGTTATTGGTTCAATTTCAAGTACTAGTGTACATTGCAAAAGAAAACGTGTATACGTGAACAACAAGCCGAGATACTCAATATTTTTCAAGCACAAGCCACTTTGAACGCACGAAATAAGTTTTCAGTGCTATCCTCACTCCGCCACCCGCCACAGCTATCGCGATCAGCGCCTGCACGCCTCACTTTATTCATTAATTAATAATACTGCAATACTGCAATACTAGACATATCCTAGTATTTTTTTTTTATTGAAAATATAGGTATTCAACCTGAATATCCATGAAGGTGACTGCTGTAGGATGATTGTTGCGTCTTTCAGATTCTTTTGAAATAAAAAAGTTATCTCGGCTCCTAGTGATCGTAGAAATTAATTTTTTTTTAATCCTTGAAATCATGCTAGGAAGCCAGTTTCATAAAAACAAAATTGAGTAATGTATTTAGAAAAAACATGTAAAAAAATTGTGCAATTTTTATAAAGACATATTTTGACCTTTAAAATTGAAAAAATTAATATACTTATTCGATAATATGAAAGAGCAACTCTTACAGAAAAAAATAAGCCATGTATCGTTACTGTATCATCATTGCCCGAGCAAGAGTAACCACATTGAGAGAGCATCTTTTTTAAGAAAACTTCTTTAAGAATATTTTGAAAAATAATCAGTATTCATCAATTTTTCAAAAAAATACTTTTTTGGCTTGTCATAGGCTACACATAAAGATAAGTAACAAGTTTGAATACCATACAGTGAACGAGTTATAGAAAACCGGATTTTTCACGATTTTTCCGATATAACTCGAAAAGTATCGATGATATCGGAAAATTACTAGTGATTCAATTGATAGATCTTTTCAATACCAACAATTCCCTGATTTTACTTTTTTCGATCGGATCTGTAGTTATATAGTTATCAACAAAAAACCGCTTTTCGCAACTTTGCCAATTTTTCAGGTTATGTTCGGTAATCACGATCGAGTCGCATGAAATAGAAACTCATGCTGAATTTCAATTTCCTATACGCTCATATTTTTTTTTGGATATTAATTTTTGCAAGCACTTTTCCCTATTGCTTGGACTATTACTGCCGAAAATAACTCAAGAGTGATATCAAAAAGAATATGGAAATTTTGAAGAGTGGCGAAAAAGCAAGAATTTAAAGGTGGTTGATGAAGATGAATCATTAGCCTATACGAAAGGAAAATCAGAGGTTTATTCTCCTAACTCGCTGTGGATCAAGATTTCAATGTTGAAACTTATTGCTTTGAAAGTTTATGACGACATTGACATTTCAAGGTTAGTTATTTCAAATCGTACACCATATTAGAGTATTGCCTACAGAAATGGTATTTTCAGATTTGGAAAATTAGTCTTGTTCTTGAGACGAAAGAAAGTCTGATGGATTCACACCAGAGATAGCAAAAATTCTGTCTGAATAAGAATTAACTAAGTTTTTGTTGGAGGCAGATGATCATACATGGTTGCTTGAAATGGTAGTATTGATGTGTGGTATTTTTGGTGCCTGTAGACGTGACGAACTTGTTAAGCTGACTGTGGATGATTTTGAATGCACCAGTACCAGAGTTTTGCTTACATTGAGGTATACTTAAAACAAAAAGAACAGAGTATTTGTCATTCCCGAAGAAGAACGTCCTTTTGATTCCTATGGTTTATACCAAAAATTATGTAGATTTGCAGATTTCAAATTTAGAAAATCGGCAATTCTTCAAATCGTGGGCATTCATATAATTGGAGCTGTTCCAAAGAGAATTGCAGCATTCTTAAAATTGGAAAATTCCCAGCTCTACACAGGGCACTCGTTTCGCAGGTCCTCGGCTACTATGCTTCTAGAAAATGGTGGCGATCTACTACCGGTAAAAGAACTTGGAGGTTGGAACTCCTCTGCGGTGGTGGAGTAGTATAATGAAAATTCAATTTCAAAGGAATGAAGATAACGGGACAACTATTTCATAGTAATGAGGTCACACCAACAACAAGTTCAAATACTGGTGATATAGATGGTGAATCTCTCATCGATGGAATAGAAATTTGAAATAATAGCAATTGTCAAATTACTTTTCAAATTTATAAATAGTTAGTATTTTTTTTTTTTGGTCTTGGCATCGACTGCTATGGTCATTAGCCACGTGTTCTGGATAGGCCTTGTTACTAACTCCAAGCGCCACCTTAGGAGCAGCACTGTTAATTGGAACGCAACAGTGAATCGTGCAGGACTCACCCCAGTCCAGCCACGACATTTGAATAATTTAATCGGTCAAATTGAATTAAAAAATCCCAGCCGCAAATGGGGCTCGAACTCCGGACCTTTCGACCCAAAGTCGGACGCTCTAACCACTGCGCCACGCTTCGACATAATAGTTAGTATTATTATAATTATCGTTATTGTAAGCAGAATACAGTTTTGAAAAACGGATTTGAACAAGTGATTTCTCAACGGCTGCCGGCTGTTAACAAATAAACTACTCAACACTAATTTCGTCGCACCCCAAAATTTTGACCCTATTAAAATCTGAATAACTTTTTTCTGCATTGAACAATTTGTGTTCTGTAAATACTATTAGCTAGCCCAGTCCTTCAGCTATAATCTCGTACTTCTTCAAAACATAAGGTTTTCCGCATAAAATCGCTACAGGGTATTATCTGAAACTGTGTAAAATTTCTGAATTTTCAAAAGGATCCCATATGAAGAAAACATTTTTTTTTCAAATTTGACAGCAGCGGCATGAAGATGAACTCATTACCTCAAGATATTTTTCGAATTGTCTCATTATCTCTTTTGTTTACAGGGTGATCTCAAAAAAATTAACTTTTTGGTTTTGCAGTCATAACTTTTTTCCTCGTCAACCGATTTTCAAAATCTCCGGCTCATTTTGAAGCTGAAACTTTAGATGAAGAGATGAGAAGATCAGAATAGACTCAAGATGAAGATTGAAGGTCAAGGGTTTCCTCAAATGTGACCTAAATCTGAAACACCCTCAAAATCCGGTTGGGAGGAGAATTAAATGAAAATCAACTTGTTTTCGGAATGATCATCCATTCTGAATACGTCCAGATTTTTCTTGCTGTCAGTAGTCAAGAATTGTGCATGAAAAAACCCAATTGTAACGGCAGGATTTAAAAAATAAAAAATAAAATCAACCCATTGTTCCCCTGAAATGCATGGCCCGTAACCAAGGTAACAAGAATCACATTCAGTGACTGACAAGCCTGACCAGCTGAGGCTCATTCCATAATAGCGGTTTTTTCATCATGAAGCATTAATCGTGTTAGTAAACAAGAACATGAAAACAAGTTTTATTGAGTTTTTATTGAACACGAACAAAGAGAAAATAACTTGGATAACATTGGAATTGAAAAATATTTATGATATTCAGTATTTAGTGGGCCCTCCCCTTTTGGCAATTACTTCATTGACCCTTTCCGGCATGCTGTCTATCAGACTATCAATGAACTCCTGTGGTACAGCTGTCCATTTTTTCTGTACCGCATTCACCAAGTCATCCAAATTTTCCATTCGCCCTTCCCTTTCTTTCAATTTCAATTTCATACGACTCCAGACATGTTCCATCGGATTCATATCCGGAGAGAAAGGCGGCCAGTTCATTCTCTCAATACCGTGATCCCTCAAAAACTCGTTGACAATGTGAGCCCTATGCGGTCTCGCATTGTCATCAACGAGAAGAAAGTTGTTGCCGATATTTGCGGCGTAAGGGACCACGATTTCTCTCATAAATAAATTTCTATACTTCTCACCGTTCATACTCTCTCCTCTCAGAATCACCAATTCACTCCTCCCATTCATCGATATTCCACCCCACACAGTCACTCCTCCACCTCCAAAAGCCACCCTCGCCTCCATATTTCATTCCAAAAACCTTTCATTCCTCCCTCTCCAAACTAATACACGACCAACCTTTTGAAACAAGTTGAACCTACTCTCATCTGTAAACATACACCTATTCCACTCTGCTATTTCCCAGTTTTGATGTTCTTCCCCCCATAATCGTCTTGCTGCTCGATGTACAGGTTTCAGTAAGGGGCAGGCAACTCGTCTCCTTGCGTGTAATCCAAGATCGTGGATCCGGCGTCGGATTGTCTGACTTGAAACCTGAATTCCCGTAGCATCGATCAATTCACGACGAATTTTGGGGGCGGTTGAAGTCCGAGTCCGCCGTACCAATCTTCCAATAAGGCGGTCTTGAGCGGGAGTTGTTCTTATTTTTGTACCCCTTTTTGGCCCCCTAGGTCGATACTGAATATCCCCAGCGTTAGCCCGGACGTGGGCCCTTTGGACGGATCTAACTGTTGTTCCAAGCAGATTGACAATTTGAAGGGAAGATAATCCTTGTTCCGTCATTCATTCGTGGAATCAGTTCCAGCTGGTCGGGCGTTAGATGCGGCATCGATATGATAATTTTTTTTTTGCAAACGTATCAAAATTGACGTCTAACCTAGCTTGTCAGTCATTGATTGTGATTCTTGTTACCTTGGTTAAGGGCCATGCATTTCAGGCGAACAATGGGTTGATTTTATTTTATTTTCAAAATCCTGCCGTTACAATTGGGTTTTTTCATACACAATTCTTGACTACTGACAGCAAGGAAGATCTGGACGTATTCAGAATGGATGATCATTCCGAAAACACGTTGATTTTCATTTAATTCTCCACCCAACCAGATTTTAAGTGTGTTTCAGATTTAGGTCACCTTTGAAGAAACCCTTGATCTTCATTCTTCATCTTGAGTCTATTCTGATCTTCATATCTCTTCATATAAAGTTTCAGCTTCAAAATGAGCTGGAGATTTTGAAAATCGGTTGACGAGGAAAAAAGTTATGACTGCAAAACCAAAAAGTAAATTTTTTGAGATCACTCTGTAAAAAACAGATATAATAAGACAAATCGAAAAATATCTTGAGGTAATGAGTTCATCTCCATGCCACTGCTGTCAAATTTGAAAAAAAAATGTTTTTCTTCATTTGGGATCCTTTTGAAAATTCAGAAATTTTGCTCAGTTTCAGATAATACCCTGTAGCGATTTTATGCAGAAAACCATATGTTTTGAAGAAGTACGAGATTATAGCTGAAGGACTGGGCTAGCGAACAGTGTTCAAACAATTCAAATTATTCAATGCAGAAAATAGTTATTCAAATTTTAATATGGTCAAAATTTTGGGGTGCGACGCAATTAGTGTTTATTATCGAACGGAGGCTGTTGACATTAACTTTTCAATTGTCATCTGAATACCGTTAAATCAAAATAACAGTATAGGATTACAAAAACAGATAAACAGACAGACTTACTAACAAGCTGTCAAATCATTAATGGAACTGATTGAAATTATCCATTTGAAATAATATATAATTATAACAGTTGGTATCTGTTCGAGTTTTCCAGTACCAAGTTATTGTATTCAAACACTGATAAATGGTTTTACTTATTTCATTCAACCACAGTATAAAAAAAATCATTTTGTGTTATTTTTTTCAATTTAAGAGATCTATTATCAGCTATTCGACGAAGCATACAGCATAACGACCTGAACGACCAATCATTAATAATTTTTTTCGTGATTGGCGAGTATCAGATAAAATGATTCTATTTTGGACTGTGACACAGCACGCACTTAAAAAATATACTCATCAGCAAGAACTACGCATGAATACAGTGTCGAACAAAATCATAGATGTGATAGCAATCAGCAGTCGCTTATTATGTTTGCACTAAAATCACTCCATAGACTTCCATTCATCAAAATTAGCCAAGCAAGTTTACAACAACAGACAGACGTATATAAATGCCTTGAAATAAGTCTACAAAAATTATGAATAACGATGGTGGACCGTTGTATAAAAGAAGATAGATCCTCTTACCATAAACGATGGGTGTGAATTTGATGATCCACACGCACACATTATTCAATGGTTTTTTATTACAAGCTCCACTAGATATTTTCAGATTTTAATTACGTGATTTTAAAGGAAAGGGTAATGAAGGACTGGAAGGAATGAGACGAACGAGTTCTTTGATTACGTTCCGATTTGAGTGAAAATCAAAATCAAATTATGATTTTTTTGTTTAAATTCATGAATTCAATATGGCGGCTCCAATATGGCGAACAAGTTTTTTATTATGGTCCGATTTGACTGAAAATTGGTTTGGTTTGTTTGATTGTTCGGGGTCGGAGGTTATGATTTTTTTCGCCAAAATTCATGAATTTGATATGGCGGCTCCAATCTGGTGAACGAATTTTTTCATCATGCTTCGATTGGATTCAAAATTGTTTTGTGGGTGTTTTCGGGGTGGAAGATTATGATATTTTTGTTAAAATGCATGAATTCAATATGGCTGCTTCAATGAGACGAACGTGTTCTTTGGTTATGGTCCGATTTGATTCAAAATCAGTTTGTGGAGGTTTCAAGTGTCAAAAATTATGATTTTTTCAATTAAAATTCATGAATTCCATATGAAGGCTCCAATATGGCGAACGAGTTTTTTAATTATGGTTTGATTTGATTCAATATTGCGGCTACAATATGGCGGACGAATTCTTTTGTTATTGTCCGATTTGATTCAAAATTGGTTTGTGAGGTTGATAGGGGCCAGAGATTATGTTTTTCTTGTCAAAATTCATGTCGGCTCCGATATGGCAAACGAGTCTTTTGATAATGGTCCGATTTGATTCAAAACTGATTGTAGAAGTTTTTGGGTCAAGAAATTGTGTTTTTTCCAACAATTATGAATTCAATATGGTGGCTCTAATACGAATATTTTGATTATGGTCCGATATGATTTAGAATTGGTTTTTGAGGGTTATTGAGGACTTGTTTTTTTATTGTCCAATTCGATTCAAAATTGGTTAGCGGGGGTTTTAGGGCCAAAGATTATGTTTTTTTCGTCAAAACTCATTATTTCAAAGTGGCAGCTCCAGTATGGCAAACAAACTTTTTAATATTGCCAGATATTATTAAAAATTTGTTTGTGGGAGTTTTTAGGTTGAATATTCAGATTTTTATTTCAAAATTCATGAATTCAATATGGCTGCTCCAATACGGCGAACGAGTCTTTTTTTATATTATTTTCCGATAAAATTTAAAATTGGTTTATGGAAGTTTTTGGGGTCAGAGATTGTGATTTTTTTCCAAAATTCATGGATTCATCATGGCGGCTCCAATATGGCAAACGAGTTTTTTGATCATGGTTCAATTTTATTTAATATTGGTATTTGGGGTGTATTCGGTGTGAGAGTTTATGAATTTTTTAACAAAATTCCAAGATTGCGGATCGTAAATGGCTTCAAGATGGCAGTCGAATTTTGTAATCACGGGTCGATTAGATTCAAAATTGGTATGGGGGGAGTATTCCTGTTCTGAGATTATGACTTTTTTATCAAAATTAATATATTAAATATGACGGCTCCATAATCGGGAACAGGTTTTGTTATTATGGTTCGACTATATTCGAAATTGGAATGATGGTGTTTTCAGGGTAGGAGATTATGAATTTCTCATCAAAATTCACTATACCTATATTTATAATAACTAAACTTTTTTAAATAACTACCTTTGAACTATATATGACTTCTGATGTCAAGCTGCACACGCTTTTTCACAATAAAATCAATTATTTCCTAATTAATTCAATTTTTATTTCAAACGTATCACAAATTATTCATTTATAATCTATACCAGTGGACCCTATATCGCTGTAGAACAATATTTGAAAATGATTTTCTCTTTTTAAGTTCGGCTTGCTATTAAATCTATTTTGTTTTTTTTTATTCAAACTATTATTTGTGCTGTAGCGTTGTGATGCTTTATACGGTTAACTTAATTCAATGAACTCATTTGGCTTTCTGCTTTTACTCTACAACATCTGTATATTACCCAAGACTCTTCCAGGAAACAGTTGAAATCCAGAAATACCATAAAAATTTCAATAGAATCGATGAAAGATCACAACTAAACAAAGCTTTGCTACAAGTTCTCAAAAATAATAAATTAGCTCGACACCCACATAATATCTGTAAGGACGACTCTGTCATGTTACCTAACGCAATGGACAAATCAGCTATCCCTATATTTTATGAGTAATAAGGGCTTCGTTCATAGAATACAGAAGTCTTGCTCTTGGAAATACAGGCTTATCGAACGGCTAAACTTATTAATTTGAGAGGGTTTTGACAATATAACCCCCAGACCCTCACAATTGGGTACCATTAAAATTAATGTTCGAAGAGCTTTGTGAATATCACACATAGAGAATTGCCATTTAAACTTTTCACGCAGGAATTGATGAGGAGTTGGGAGCGGAGGGGGCGAGAGAATTGAGTTTATCTCATACATATGGTCATATAACCCTCACCTTGACTCGAAACGAGATTGGGCATTTCCTGTTAGCTTTTTTCAATTTCGACATATTTTTCCCTTTCAGCACATTGTTTAACGTTTACTGTTATTTTGAAATCGTATTCACTTTTGCTGGCCACTGTATGTACTTACGGAAAGTAAATTCATTTGGGCGTATCGTGTACGTAGTTTATAATTGATTATATCTCGGTACATTTCTCATTCAATATCTTAATCATGATATTACGGTACCTCTACGGTATTCAAGTCGATTGAACCCGCACAAAACAATTGCAGATATTTATGGCCTTTGAAAATGTTTGCTTTGTGTGAGCAGATGTAATGGCTGATAACGAGCGTTGTGTTTGATTGTTTTCTTATTTCTTTATGATTGCTTCGTTTCCGTAGTGAACTCTGAGTCGAAACTGATAACCACGACAACCGAATGATATAGTATAATACGATCGTAGAAGTCATTCTGGTACAATATGTGGAATATTGGAAGAAGAAAAAAAATTGGAACCGACATTTCAACTCAAACTTTTGAAATTTCAATTTAGGATGACTTGAATACAATAGAATAGATACAATAGAAATTTAATATCGATTTCAAGTATAGGTAGTACATATGTCATAATAGATTTTTGATAAATAATGAAGTAAATAATAAAATTAATGTCCTAAATTACATATAAAATTGTTGAAAATATACAAAGATTATATCAACAGATAAAATCACACAATAACAAACAGAAAAACTATTAGACAGATAACTGGGTATCACCTAAATATTTTTCACAGCCGATTTGAATTTGAGTTTGTCAGGAATTTGCTTCATAAAGTAGTGATCTTTCAGTGTTCAATGTATAGGTATAGGTACCATTAAAGTTTTGCTGTTGCGTGTGTTGTGTTGATATGCGGTTGAGAGAGTGGATATATGCATGTTTCAGATGTTGTCTTGCGTACATCAGACACTCAAGGATATTTATACTGGGAGCACTTAGGAGTTCATTCTGAATCATAATTAGTTTACAACTATCCATGTAACTTATTTTAAAACTCAGTAACTCAGTATCTTTTTGTATCACAAAAAATTTAACAAAAATAATTTTATTAGAATACTACAATCCAACTTGACTGATTGACTTATTTACCATCAGAGTAACAAAAAATCAAATATTGAAACACCGGTTTTCGAGACGTACCGGTAAAGTATAGCAAAGAACCCCTTATCTCAACTTTTTGAAGTGACTGATAAATATGTCAAGTTTTCTAAAGATCTCTCGCAAACTGCCTTGCAAAGGTTTCTAGCAAGTTGACAATATCACTTTTCCTTCACAAAGTTGGTATACTTACATTCTGGAATATTTCTTTTCTTGTCTCATCGACTTCGACAATTCGCGCTCACCACGGAGTGGGCGACATCTACATTTCAAAATTAGTACGACATTCTGCAATAAGATCTCGTGTTATTGAATTGATTATTATTTATTTGTCGTTCTATGTATTTGTTCGGTTTTTCTGATTTATTGCATAAAGATATCTAATAGTAGTGAGTGAAACAAATTTTGTTCAGTACCGCAGTGCAAGAATTATTCGTCTGCAAATATGACCATGCACTCTTTTCCCAGAAACCAGAAATTAGTTAAAAATAGGAAATTAAACTAATAATTTCACTCGTCGTATGAAACTCTCCTTTCTTGCAATATTAGGACTAATGCCAAGGACGTATGTCTATAATACTCAGTTCCTTCCTTTTGAGCCGGTAATACCACTTTGTCATGGAAACCAAGTATCCAAACAACAACGGAGAATTCAATATCATCTTGCTACCATCACTCGTCTCAAAGGACTTGTGGTGTTATTACCAAGCAATTTGATATCGTTGATTTCTGACAGAATTACTATCGATAAAATTGCGAGCACACGAGTTACCCCTGAAAATCAGGAAGCCAGTTAGTAAATGTGTGTGTGTTTTCACACACATTCTTTATTTTGGAAGATTTCATACATAGTGAGAAAATTTTTTGTTTATAATTGGAGCAAATCTAATTATTTCCTAGACACAAGAGGCAAGGCATCAAAACGATTGATGAAAGCGGTCATTCCATCTTAAAAAAGTCCAGAAACTAGTTCATCTAGTTCATAACTTTGTAGACAAAGTTAAAAATCTGTACTTTTTCTGCTGAAATACTAAACAATTTCAGCCAAATGAATCTTCACCACAGGTATTTCTGAATAAGTTCTCCAAATTTGAGACTTATAGAAGTAAAAGCTCAACAATTGAAAAAAATTCAAAAAGACCATATAAACTAACTCATAGATGAATGACGTCGCTTTGTTTTCCCAGACTTTTGGTGCGCCACCCGGTGCCAATGGTGATCACGAATACTAATCGAGAACAGGCCATAAATAGAGAAGAAGAAGGCAAATATCAGTGTTACGTTTCTATTGCCTGTCAATTCATGAACGGTTATAACTTAATTATTTCTATTTGATCATTCAACTTAATAATTATTCACTGACTTGGAGAAAAAAAATAACCCGAGTCAATCGCAGTTAGAGAAATCAATGAGTATTTTTTGGTAAAAATGCTTACATTTTTATTTGATAGATATACCTATTTAACAATGAAGTTAATATTTGGAAGAGCATTTTTCACCAATCACATCGTGCATCGGAAAGAAATAGCACAGTTACTCTTTTTAACGATTGCTCATTTCTTTTTCTTTCAAGGAACAAGCCAATGCCATCAACCGAATCGAATCCTAAAACATTCCTGCATGATGTCATAAATGGCAAAGAAAAAATGAGTATATATTGACCCCATGAGGTAGGAACAAGGCTCTATATACTCTGCCCCAGGCCGACTCTGCTCCTCAAGTGTCTACTTCAAAACGCATTAGTTCACATGAATCAAACCTTGTCAAGTTTAACCAAACACTCGGTAACGCAAATGGTGCCGCAATTAACACCGTATCTGTAACCATCGGTTAACAAGCTAGTTACACCCCACTGCATATTGAAATAGTTTGTGAAAAGTAGAAAACAAAGATTCATTTTGTTTCCAATTATCGTTTGACGCATTTCATGAAAAGGAACAGAGCGAAATTGTTATTACCTGCCTAAGTTGATTACTTCTACTGGTAATAGATACCACAGAACTTTAGTCTGTGGGGTTTACAAAATATGCTTTTGAGACAAAAAAAACCCAAAATTCGAGATATTCTACGTCATATCAGTCTCAAATTCTTTCACCAATAATGGACCTTTCCAAGAGATATGGGGTAACACTGAAATTAAAAAGTAAATACGCTAATATCACTCGGGATTTTTAATTTTTTTTATCTGACCGCTAGTTTATCTATAATCAGAAGATCGAAAAGTGGTTTCGTGACGTCACGTTCATCAAAAATAAACTTGGCAACGTTGTTAAAGTTGTGCACCAAATTCTCATTCAAATATAATGTGTCGTATGACAGTTCTCATTTGATACCAGATGGATTCTTTCGTCTGTTTCACGGTGCGATCAATAAGAATAGTTTGTCTCTGTCTAACTCATTTGCCTACCCATTTGATACAAGTGAAGCAGTTCCATCAGATCTAAACTTCAACGAACAGTACCTTGATTTATTTTTTGAGGTTAATGCGGTTTTCTAAGTATTGAAAGCTTTTGTTGTTTGTGTTCTAAAATTTGTTATTAATTTCTGTATCTCCAGTACCTGTATCCCTGCAATAACTGAACATGTCGAAAAGGTGCTTTGTACCTCGGTAAATTATCCGAACTTCCCTTCACGAAGCCTTGTTCCATATTTTTAATACACAATTACACAAATAAATTCACACCAAATCGTTTATGATAACACGTCACTACACTATTATCGAATTTGTCAGTTGAATATTGATTGTTGAATGTAAATAAAATAAACATTAACCTCACATCTCCATATAACTTTTGACAGTTGAGAACTGTCATTACGATTTGCTGTGTTGTCAATGCTCGTTCTTCATCAAAAGGATGGTCTGTCCAGAAAATTTTAAAGTTACAAATACAATAAAAAATAGCTAATATGTGGATTTTTATCTATGAGTTGATCAAGTGACAATGTATTGATTATTTCTCAACGGCTTATATCATGCTAGAAGTTATATTTTTAAGGAAAACGGTATTGCCTGTTTTGGAACGTGGATTATGGTGGGAGATATTTCTGATGAACGTGACGTCAGCGGCACACTTTCAAATGTGATATTTTTTTAAAATGAAAGAAGAATAATGGAACTTTTTGTTAAATAGACTTTTCAGACTAACAACTATCGATTTAAACGAGTTTTGTAATTTATTTTCCGTAAATGTAAAAGTCCATTCTCGTTTTCACCTTTCGCGAAAATCTCAATGTCGAAGTAACAGTGGAAGAACTCATTCATAAATAAATATTTAACGAAGGCACATAGTAATGTAAATGAAAACTCTCGGCTTCATATTCAAAAGTTCATTAATTAATTAAATATATAGATATAATGAAATCTGGAGCTTCGGGGTACGATGGATATTCAATAAAAGCTATCAAACTTTGTATGCCATATTGCCTAGATGCTCTAGAGCAACCACTTCACAGAAATGTTACATATAGCCTAGTCAGTTCATGCTACTCCAAAACATTTCTCTTGAAAAAAAATCTCTCAATAACAAAAAATCCAATGGTTGGATAACTTCGGGAATCAAAAACTCGTGTAAAAATAAACGTTTTCTGTCACAACTAAAAAAATACAGTAGGAATGCACTGATACTCAATTACATAAATAAATACACACAACTATTGAACAAATCATTAAACACGCTAAGGCCATTTATTACAGTAATATGATTAGGTTCTCACAAAACAAATCGAGAATTACGGGAGGTAGTCGACTATTTTACCAGAAAGAAATTTCACAAAAATGACAATTTAGTTATAAATAAAAATAGCACGCTAATTGAAAATGCATCAGAAGTGGCAGAGGAATTCTAAGAATTTTTTGTTAACATCGCTATTCACAGAAATCGGAACTTGAGTGAAAAAAGTTTTTATGAATATCTACAAAATATGAGGATGAATTTCACTGATACCTTCTTTTTTGCTTCCGTCACAAAAGAAGATATCATCAACAGGAATCGACGGCATACCGATGAAATTAAAAAAAAAACAAGCAAATGGGTTAAAAGCACCTCTAGCGCATTCATTCAATCTATCCTTATCTACCGGTGTTTTTCCCAAAATATAAAAAATATCAGTAGGGGAGACCGGTATCAATTGTAACAAAATTTAGTTTTGATTTTTTTCTAATTACTGTAATAACCAACTTGTGAAAATAAAAACATCCAAGGGTTACTTCAAGCTCTTTTAATAAAGTGACAGTCAGATTTGGTGTAATTCAATTAACTTTAGCTCCAGAAACAGTTTTCTGTCAAAAACCAAATGTTACTATTGACACCATCTTGGTGTCAATTGTAACAGGAGTATGAAAACATGTGACTCATACGAAATTACGTTATAATGAAATTTGATGTTACGCCCTTGATATATCATTGTGACGCAAATTTTATTTTAATCTAAATGAGGTAAAATTATATGCTATATTATAATTTATTGAGAAACAATACAAAAAATATGAGTTCAAACAACAACATGAAAACTATTGAATGACAACAACGAAAACTGAAAGTAAAGTTCTGGAAAAATATGTGACACAATGTGACACAAAATTAATTTGAATCTGAGGACTCACAATTATTGCATACAAACAAAGGTTCGTTTTAGCACAAGAAGAATGAGCCCAGCCTTGACACTTCCTGCACGGCAGCCAATCCTCCGTACTACCGCAGTAAGGACCACCGCATACTAAACATATAGTGTCATCTTCAGATGACTCTTCCGACAATCTTTCGCTTCTTTGCGACGTTTGTTATTTTCCTAGTTTTTTTAGATGCCATAACGTTTTTTTTAGCGGAAGACACTTTTCTTTTGTTGTATAGTTCTTCCAATAGTTCCTTCTCAGGAGTGTCGGTTATAATTGCAGTTTTGCCTTTTCGTCTGGATGTAGTGCGTTTTGGTTTGCTGATATCAGCCTTTGGCAAAGGACGAACTTGCTCCGGAGTATATGCTTTCATAGGAGGTGCTGGAAGTAGATGCAAAATATCTTTACCATTAGGCGACCGAATTGGTGTTGAAGGAGCTGTCGATGTGCTGGGTTGGGGGTTGTTAACGGTTTCTTCGATATTTGATCTAGACGTGTCTTTTTCCACCAAACTTGCTTCAACGGGTCTATCAGTTACACTACAAGGTGCAAATTCATCTTCAGTGAAGATATTCCTATTCAAAGGCCATATTCCTGAGCATTTGAATCTTGCAGTGATATTCCTGGGAGTTACAGCTAGTGGTAAAGCGTCTCGCACTATTGATGGTATATTATAAATAGTCATTCGTTTGCCCGGGTTCATCTTCATCCACTAATCACATTCATTATTAAACATTTTTTAAAGGGCCCATAAACTCCGCGATCAAGCGGTTGCAATTTATGGGACGTATGCGGTGGAAAAGTAAGGTTATGTAGTCTTGTTTGCAAAAATCTATAACGGGAATAGACCCCTGTGGAATTTTACAAACATTTTTTTTGGTAAACTGGTAAGCTAATTTGCGTTAATCCTTTGGTGTGTGTCCAAAATACAGTTTGGAACAAATTGTGCAGTACTGGCCCAATTGCTGCTCTTGTTCCGGAGTAAAAACTCTATTGTGTGGATGGTAATCAACTTGTGGGTTTTCATTATTCTTCTTAGCAATAACAAATCGCCTGAAAGAAATTTGGCACATTTCATATTTTTTTGCTGTAGTCCGGACTTTTGCATTTCCTTTAATAACATCATTAGCAGCCTGCTCGTACAACTCTTGAGGAATTTCACCTCTAGTGGTCTTCTCGACTCTAGGTTTTACCATCTTTTCACAGTGTAACAATTAAAGATCTAAATAAATACTGATATTACCGCAACTGGTGTCAATTGTAACATGTTACGATTGACACCCTCGAATCTGTTACAATCGACACCAACAACTCCCCAACTGTTAGACAATCATTTCACTAAACTTAACATTCAAATTTGGGAATCAAATCAGTGTGAATATTAGCGCCAAAACAGTCTGATTTTAGTGGAATAATTGTTTTTGGGGTAGGCTCAATAATAAACTTGCTATCACCGCTCAATTATGGAATGCAATACTTACATTCACTTTCGCACGTTCCGCAGGTTAACACAATATTGTTGACAAATTGATAGTACTTCATCCTGAGTAGCTTGTAGTAAGCTATTTCATCAATACATACATTTTACTTTTTTCGACAGATGGCGGGATATATATCAAAGTTACAATTGACATCTGTTACAATTGACACCGGTCTCCTCTAGTCATCCCCATCTTCAAAAAAGGCAATGCACTCGACACCAATAACTACAGAGGTGAATATCTGGTTCCTAGCTTTTCAAAACTCTTAGAGTGCATAGTTAATCGGCAAATAACAGATTATTTAGAACATCGACAAATACTGACAGATTCCCAATTTGGCTTCCGAAAGAAATCAAGTACTTCTGACGGTACCTTCAATTTGTTACAGAATATAAACAGTGCTCTCGAATCCCAGGAACATCCAATAGGAGTTTTCTGTGACCTATCCAAAGCATTTGATTGCGTCGATCATGATATACTGCTGGACAAGCTAGAATAATATGATATTCGTGGTGTACCAATGAAATGGTTTCGAACATATCTTATCCATTGAAAAATACAGGTAGAAATCGAAGATAGACAGAATTCAACATTAGCTTATTACCACTTGGAACCGAGTACTCTGTACTCAGGTGTACCACAAGGGTCCATCCTTGGTCCCACACTATTTCTGATCTACATAAACGATATTGTTTGCAACTTTCCTTCTGTCTCATTCTCCGTTTTCGCAGATGATACTAGTATAGTAAATCGTGCACCACAGTGAATGATTTATATGACTGGTTTTTAGCAAACAAACTTTCCCTGAATATTGATACGACGTAAAGCATATTTTTCAAACTTGATCGTGATACACAGGACATCGGCCTCATAGTAGACGGTAAACACATTGGTCCATCAGATGCAGCAAAGTTCCTAGGTATCCTCATTGACAGGAAATTAACTTAGACAGATCACATCAGCCAACTGAATTCCAAACTATGCAAAGCAATATATGCCTTACGGACCATCAAAATTAATACAAATGAAGTAGTAGCCAAGGCAGTATATTACGCGTACTTCCACACTCTCTTGCAATATAGTATCGAATTTTGGGGTACGGCAGTTTCATCGCATAAAACTTTTATCATTCAAAAACGAGCAATTCGAACGCTTTTTGGTCTCAATGTCAGGGTCTCATGCAGGAACTGTTTTAAATACCACAAAATATTCACACTTTCAAATCTGTATATCTACAAAGTAGCTCTCTTGATTTATAAAAACAGAAATTCTCTGGAACGACCCGCAGATAAACGGAATCAATTAGTCATCCTATCAAATTACAGATACAACCGAACGCGCAATGGACCCCTGTATACGAAAATAAAAATTTATAATCATCTCCAGCACTCCTTCAAAGTTTTCTCGTTGAATAAGTTTAAAAAATAACTTAAAAAATTACTACAACATGTTTTTTATGATCTTGATGAACTTTTCAATCAACTTCCAATGAACTCTGCTGAACCAATAGTCCTAATTTTTATTTATATATTTTTTTGATTTGTTCTATTTTTCACTCAATGTATTTAATCTTTAGTACAGGGCATTTAATTTTAAAAATCGTTATTGGTCGACGCTTTGCCTAAGCCATTGGCAATTGGTATTGATATCAAGCATTAGTTGTAAGATTATAATAATTTACGAACACAAACTATGTACCTGGCTGGGAAATAAAGCTATCTAGCTATCCATCTATCTATTATGAATAACTTCAATAGAAGAGTGCTCATTTCCAAAATATTGGAAACACTCAATAATAAAGCCTTTACCTGAAGTACCTCCTCCAGTGGATCTGAATGACTTGAAACCTATTAGTATTATTTCTCCAGCATTTTATGTGGAACTTCGACTATTTTCTCAAACTCTGTCCTATATTAATACTGGTATTTGTATTATATATTATTGGGTGAATATTTTCTTACAGTTGCGTGTACATTGTATCAGTTACTTTCTAATAATAATTGTCTTTTAAAACTGTTTATGTGAAGGTACATTGTACTATTGAATTCTAATATTATCTGTGAATTGTATCAGCTACTGATGTTATTTTTTTATCGTTCAAAACCACTGCTTATGATTGTTATCACTCTTTGATTCATAAGTATTTGTAATCAATCTGTAGGTACTGGGCCTGGCCCGTGTAGTGAATAAGAAAAATTAAAATGAGATTAGTCAGGACGTTTTTGTTACGATCAACCGATAATCACAAAGAATTAAAAAATTGAACTTTTTCCTAAGCCCTGTAGTTAGTTACTCATTAGTTACCTATGGAAGCCCTACGCGCAAGAAGTCTTCGAAAGACTTGTGTGAGCTAGGGAAGACGCAGCCCTCACCTTTTAACGTGTGATGCCCTGCACGAGACCGGTGAATACGATGGGAATCGAACCCATGACCCTTTGCTTGAGAGGCGAACGCTCCACCATTCGACCACCACAGCCATTTTTCAATGAAAATGTGCGAGGTCCTTTGTTATTATGTGAAACGTCAAAAGAGAAATATACGAATTTGTAATCTTCAAATAAACGTTATAACTATACGAGACATTTCTTCATCTCCAGATTGTGTTCCACACGGAGTCTGTCTTGACGAGCATGATAGGTGGAATTTGTATACGTTCAGGAGAGGTTGGGTCAGCGTCGGTATCACATCAGATATCACTCGATGACGTTTCGTTTATTTTCATGAATACCCGACCTTGACTAATTAGCCGGTACGGCGCAAAGTTGCTTGATACGCAGACAACTCTTCCGGCCATTGACTGTATCTGCATGCCGTGTGTTGACCACTTTGATTTACTTCGTTCTCTTCCTTTAGTAACACTTATCACAACGTTGTCTCGGGTTCTCGCAGATGCTGATTTCATTTTCGTTCGTGGACGTTCATTTACCAAGTTGTTTTCGAAACTTCTCTCTGCGTTCGGGAGAATACGCAGTGAACCGTCGAAAACGAAACTGCGACTCTTTAGGTTTTCTTCTATTTTCAGTATGAATTGTTGACCAAAAAATCATAATGTCCGTCATACACAACCACGCGACCACGTCATATAGACCCTTGGATACCAGTTTTGAATAGAATCACACCATACATTTCAAACCTCATTTTCGTTCGGAATCTTAAATATTGTTGCGACTAGGGCTCCTAGGGTAGCACCCTGAGTCGTATAAAGGATGGTTTCCCTTATACGAAATTCGACTTGGGATGTAGCTACATATGGTAGCTATTGAATCTCAAGGGGTAACAACAGAACATAAACATTTATTAAATGACAACTGGGATAGTGGGGGGAAAGATAAAAACATATTTTAAATAAGTAACATTCAACAATATGATATGGGACAAATAAAACTCACCTAAAACCATCACTGAACCAGTACTTAGTAATTTGTTCTATAAGGCTAACTGAGGGCTAGGACTCTCTCCTCTATAGGAGCATATTACTCCTCTCCTATCATTCTAATCATATTATATTTATATAATGAAAGAAATGTTTATATTTTCATGTGGTCTGACCCACGAGGCACAGTCACGGTCATACAATTCGCTAGCCATCAACCTCACAATTGATAATGGCCGGCGATCATGACCGAATCAATAAATAACAAAAAATAATAGATCAGTGCACTACAACAATTCAAAGGGCATTCCTCGATACTAACGACAATATTTATAATACTAACAAAAATTCCATAATTTCCGACCTGATCAACAAGTTGAAAAACGTGAAAAATAGAGATGAAGCTCCTAAGAATATGAGCGGTAGCTCATTGAATTTGGAATGGCTACTAGAAAAATTGCTTTTAGGGATTTTGCCGTACGTAAAAAATTACGATTGTTATAAACAAAATAAGATGAAAAGAAAAGGTATTTAGTTTTTTGTTAACAACTCAAAGACTATTGATATTTAAGAAATTTTGAAAAAAGTTCTTTAAAGATGAGGAAATTTGGAATAAAAATGTCCTGACTCTTGGAACTCTATCTCCATTATTTACAATTTTTATTTAACTCTGAAAATAGTGCTCCACGAGGCCGTTACAGCACGGGCGCACCGCTGCAAAAGACAGTATCTCACGGAAAATAATTATTGTATAGCAGTAAATGTTGTTTTAAAATTTTGAATGAATTATGGTAATATACGAAGGCATAGAAGGGACACGAGCAATTTTTTTTTAGAATCCCGACTTTAATCTCTGACCCCCGATTTAAATCTCGGGTGTCCGACTTTAATCTTATGAACCCCTGATTTTAATCTCAGGGGTCCGACATTAATCTCGGACTCCCGACTTTAATTTCGGACCCTCAACTTTAATCTCGTGGGTCCGACTTCAATCTCGGACCCCCGGCTTTAATCTCGGACCCTCGACTTTAATCTCGGACCTCCGACTTTAATCTCGGACCCGCGACTTTAATCTCGGGGGTCCGACATTAATCTCGGATCCCCGACATTAATTTCGGACCCTCAACTTTAATCTCGGGGGTCCGACTTTAATCTCGGACCACCGGCTTTAATCTTGGACCCCCTTCTTCAACCTCGGACCCTCGACTTTA
This sequence comes from Chrysolina oricalcia, assembly GCA_944452925.2. NCBI lineage: Eukaryota > Metazoa > Arthropoda > Insecta > Coleoptera > Chrysomelidae > Chrysolina > Chrysolina oricalcia. The sequence goes on from OX101820.2 coordinate 28,646,394, forward strand.
ATCTTGGACCCCCGACTTTAATTTCGGACCCTCAACTTTAATCTCGGGGGTCCGACTTCAATCTCGGACCACCGGCTTTAATCTTGGACCCCCTTATTTAACCTCGGACCCTCGACTTTAATCTCGGACCCCCGACTTTAATCTCAGACCCCCGACTTTAATCTCGGGGGTCCGACATTAATCTCGGATCCCTGACTTTAATTTCGGACCCTCAACTTTAATCTCGGGGGTCCGACTTCAATCTCGGACCCCCGGCTTTAATCTTGGACCCCTTATTTAACCTCGGACCCTCGACTTTAATCTCGGACCCCCGAATTTAATCTCGGACCCGCGACTTTAATCTCGGACCCCCGACTTTAATCTCAGACCCCCGACTTTAATCTCGGGGGTCCGACATTAATCTCGGATCCCTGACTTTAATTTCGGACCCTCAACTTTAATCTCGGGGGTCCGACTCCAATCTCGGACCCCCGGCTTTAATCTTGGACCCCCTTCTTTAACCTCGGGCCCTCGACTTTAATCTCGGACCCCCGACTTTAATCTCGGACCCGCGACTTTAATCTCGGACCCCCGACTTTAATCTCAGTCCCCCGACTTTAATCTCGGGGGTCCGACATTAATCTCGGATCCACGACTTTAATCTCGGACCCCCAACTTTAATCTCGGACCACCGACTTTAATCTCGGACCCGCGACTTTAATCTCGGGGGTCCGACATTAATCTCGGATCCCCGACTTTAATTTCGGACCCTCAACTTTAATCTCGGGGGTCCGACTTTAATCTCGGACCCCCGGCTTTAATCTTGGACCCCCTTTTTTAACCTCGGACCCTCGACTTTAATCTTGGACCCCCGACTTTAATTTCGGACCCTCAACTTTAATCTCGGGGGTCCGACTTCAATCTCGGACCCCCGGCTTTAATCTTGGACCCCCTTATTTAACCTCGGACCCTCGACTTTAATCTCGGACCCCCGACTTCAATCTCAGACCCCCGACTTTAATCTCGGGGGTCCGACATTAATCTCGGATCCCTGACTTTAATTTCGGACCTTCAACTTTAATCTCGGGGGTCCGACTTCAATCTCGGACCCCCGGCTTTAATCTTGGACCCCCTTATTTAACCTCGGACCCTCGACTTTAATCTCGGACCCCCGAATTTAATCTCGGACCCGCGACTTTAATCTCGGACCCCCGACTTTAATCTCAGACCCCCGACTTTAATCTCGGGGGTCCGACATTAATCTCGGATCCCTGACTTTAATTTCGGACCCTCAACTTTAATCTCGGGGGTCCGACTTCAATCTCGGACCCCCGGCTTTAATCTTGGACCCCCTTCTTTAACCTCGGGCCCTCGACTTTAATCTCGGACCCCCGACTTTAATCTCGGACCCGCGACTTTAATCTCGGACCCCCGACTTTAATCTCAGTCCCCCGACTTTAATCTCGGGGGTCCGACATTAATCTCGGATCCACGACTTTAATCTCGGACCCCCAACTTTAATCTCGGACCACCGACTTTAATCTCGGACCCCCGACTTTAATCTCTGACCGCAACTGTAATCTCGGACCCCCCGACTTTAATCTCGGGGGTATGAACAGGATGATCATAAAATTAGATGTGGAATCATCTGCGACTGAAAAACAAATTTCAGTCGCTATTTTCCATCGTTCAAGAAGACCTCTTGGAAGGTTTTCATGTTGAAAAGGGAGACATTCTCAATTGAAAATTGAAACAAAAATGACTCCTCTGGAAAGAACTTTCGATAAAAATGAAGCTATTTTTTTGTATTATATCTAACAAAAAACAACTACTTCCCTAGCTAAAGCCACTCTGGACATTGAACTACATCTGATAGATGTTGTGAAAAGAACCTATCTTGCAAATTTTTACTGTCAGTTTTTTTCTTTCAAGTTATATATGATATTTTCACAATATCTATCAGATGTAAATCGATGTCCAGCGTGGCTTTGCCTGGGAAGTAGTTGTTTTCTGTTAGATATTACAAAAAAACAGCTTTATTTTTATTGTAGGTTTTTTACATTTCCAGAGAGGTTTCAATTTTCAGTTCAGAATGTTTCTCTTTTCGGATTTCTTCTGAATGGGACAAATATTATTGAATTTGTTTTATCTAATTAATATATCTGTTTGTACACCAGACTTAGGGCGCGTTAAAAAAGGCAAAAGTTTACTTCTATAGCGTTTCAATGCATGGGACATTCATTCTTTGCTTCATTTCTAAATCATTTCACAACATGTAAATTCATTATTGAAGGGTCCTGAAGATAAAATTATTAAAATACGAAACGTTGCGCCGGTCAGGAAATATAAGTAAGTATAAGACTGAGATCCGGAACCAGATATATACAGGTTGATTTGAAATGAGACCAACAAACTCCGTGTGCTGATTCTTTATATAAACATAATATGATATTTGATTTGTTGTTTGTTCAAAATTTGTTATTTTCGTCAACCGGCTGCTCCTTTACGAGCAACCCTCATGTAAGTCTCCCGGAAACTTGTGTGAGCTAGGAGAGACCAGGTCCGGAACTTTCAACGTGTAATGCTCTAATGGTTGACAAGCAAACGTTCGACCATCACTACCACCATAAACAGATGTTTTGGTTCGCTTTTCAACTAGAATCCCAAGATTAAAGTCGGAGCCCCAACTTTAATTTCGACTTTAATCCATAGAAATATATATTATATACTTACTCTAGAATGCTAATCCCGCCAATTTTCACGGCGAGAAGCATGCCGCGTATGCGACCCGTTTACGATGTGCGCATGCGCGTCATCAGTGTAGTTTGTGTAGATCGTTGCCAAGTTTGAAATTAGGTTGGTGTTCCAATTCAGAGTTTTTTGTTATGAGGCAATAAAACACATGTCATTTGAAAGAGAGGAATTTGACATCGCATTCAGGACTTTTTAATACCGAAAAGAACCTTTTAGATATAGATTACTCCCAATTTTAGGCGCGAAAGAAACTTATTTAAAACAATAATGTACTGTACTGTAATTATAATGACCTTGTAACAGTGCTTTTTCATCAACAGGAAGACTTGTCACTAAGATCTGTCACTCTTGTCAGAGATCAGAGACGGTTTTTAAAATTTCAGATATTCTCTTATCGTTTTGTGTGGTGTTTGTTGTCGTTGGTTATTCTTTCATCATTCGTGAATGTGCATTAAACTTGTTCCTTTAAAGACAATTTCTAATGAAGCCGTTTCTTCCTACAAATAAACAATGAACTGTTTAGTGTTGTGTAAAGGAAAAATACCTGAAATAAACCATTTTTGGTAGATAATGAAATTTTTTATGTATGTATGCTTTGCTCAAAATAGCTTAAATATTATTTTATTTTGACAAAAAAGGCATGATTTTTGGTTATTGTTCTTAAGAAGAGACCCCAGCAGAACATTTGACTGAGAAAATTGATTCCTACAAAAAGTACTGAACATACATAGAATCGCCTCAGAAAATTTATGTCAAAACAGAAGTGCTTTTCTTTGATGGTAAGGAAAATGCTTCTGGCCTCAATTTTTCATGCACCGTCATTGTGGAAATTGCACTAAGGTATTACAACCAGAAATACTCGTAGAAATAGCATGTTAATCTCTTCAAATGATTTAAATTAAATACAGTTGCATATTTTGACATGAATAGTTCTAGAAAAAAAAAAGAGCTTCCAAGAATCCAAATTTATAAATCCAATTTGAGTTGAAATTATTCATGATATTAGCTGAAATAAATTTTCTTAGTTTTTTGTACTTTCAATTTATTTTCCAATCCAGTGCTTCCTTGAAATTTGCACCGGCGATTTGGGGTGGTTCCGTAGGTTTTTGTTGGTTAACTACGCAGCTGAAAAGTGAATGTGATACCAAAAATCAGTCGCTTCAGGGTGATAAATAATAATAATAACCGTACTCTACTTTCTGATGGCCTTTGCTGAATATTTGGGATCATAAAATGTGAAAACATGTATTCAATTCGGCTAAATACAAATAACAGATATAAGTACAATGAGGTTTCCAACCTTATTCTCCGAGATTCAGAATTAACGTTTCACAAGTACCATAATATTTTACTAAAGCCGGGCCTGTTACAAAAATCACTAATGACGCGCATGCGCATTGCGGACTAGCCTGGACTTTTTACAACACTTTTGGCATGGGGATTAGCATTCTAGAGTAAGTGTATAATATATATTTCTATGCTTTAATCTCGGACCACCGACATTAATCTCGGACCCCCGAGAATAAAGTCGGGGGTCCACGATTAAAGTCGGATCCCCGAGATTAAAGTCGTACTCCCGAGATTAAAGTCGGACCCCACGAGATTGAAGTCGAGAGTCCGAGATTAAAGACGGACCACCGAGATTAAAGTCGGGAATCGAAAAAAAATTGCTCGTGGCCCTTCTACGCCTTCGTAGTAACGTGGTCATTTGAAGGAATTAATTCCTATTGCAAAAAAATATGTTTTTTTCTAGTGTCCGTTTTCTTAAATAACGATGTAAAAGTTCAAATAATTGACCTATACGTTTTTGGCTTCCTGGAGCCCTTCTAATATACTATATAATATATTTTCTGAAACTGAGCGAACGAATCAGAGATACTAATTGTGATAAAGTATTAAACGAGACATCGGATGTAAACAAGGCATTACAAAATTTGTATTCATTGTTTGCGAAAACTATAGAGGAGTGTGTTCCCAAATATGTTCAGAATAAAAACATATAGAAGTTTCCCAACTGGTTTACGAAAGAGATTACAGATCTCATTAAAGAAAAAAATAAATATAGGAGATTGAGTAAAGTTACCGATCATTTCAAGGAAAAATACCTGAAACTGAGAATGCAGTTGAGAAGCTTGATTAGAGCAGAAGAGAAAATATATATTAACAGAGTTGAACAAAACTTGAAAGATAATATTAACGAATTTTGGAATTATACAAATAAAAAGAAAGAAAATAACCTAAATATAGGAAGCTATATACTTGAGGGAGAAAGCATTTCCTCTAGTGAAACAGCAGAAGCTTCTGCAAACTTTTTTTCTTCTGTTTATGCTCCAACTAAAGCTACATATAATATTAATTTCATTACGGGCAATTATGCGTGTAACAGTACTTTCGTACTCAATGAAATGATAGAGGACGACTACAATAGGGCGGCGAAAAAACTAAAACCTAAAAAAGCTGCAGGTGTAGATGGCATTCCCCCTTATATACTGAAGGCGTGTAATGATTGGTTGAAAAACCTTTAATGCATATTTTCAATCTCATTATATCAACTAAAGTTTTTCCTTTAATATGGAAAACAGCTATAATTACTCCAATACCTAAAGCAGGAAATAGATTGGACAGCGAAAATCATCGTGGAATATCTATTATGTGTGCACCATCCAAATTGTTTGAGCAAATAATTTATTCTAAATTATATGACCATACTGAAAACTACATAGTGCCTCAACAACATGGCTTCCTGAAAAGTAAATCAACCAATACCAATTTATCCATCTTTACCAATTATGCATACGAAACTCTGGAAAGTAGGTCACAATTAGATACTATTTTTATGGACTTCCGCAAGGCATTTGACCAAGTAGATCATGATACTCTTTTATCAAAATTGAACAATTTTGGGTTGGCAGATAACTTCCTCCAGTTAATGAAAGATTATTTAAAAGATAGGTCATTAATTGTGAAGCATAATGGAAACACTTCTAGAAAATTTTCAGTTAACTCAGGTGTACCCCAGGGTTCTAACTTGGGGCCCCTTTTATTCATTATGTTCATTAATGACTTGCCATCTATAGTGAAAAATTCAGATTGTCTGCTCTTCGCGGATGACCTGAAAATATTTAAAATGATTAAAAACGTAAGAGATTGTGTGAAATTACAAATGGATATAGACCATGTTCATAAATGGAGCTGTGATAAAAAATTATATTTTAACAACAAAAAATGCTGCACCATGTCAATTACTCGCGCAAAACAACCAATTGAATTTGAATATGAAATGAATGGAGAAGTTCTTGGGAGATGCCATGAGGTTAAAGACGTGGGGGTCACATATAGCGACACGCTATCATTCTCAAATCATATCCAAGGTATTGTGCGTTCTGCAAACCGTTTACTGGGATTTATAATAAGACAAACTAGGGATTTTGATAACATAGAATCAATAAAACTCCGCTACTATACACTAGTCAGACCTAAATTGGAGTATGCATCGATAATTTGGTATGGAGAGAGTCAAATTTTACTGCAGAAAATTGAGAAAATTCAAAACAAATTTCTCAGATACCTGTACTTTAAGAAATTTCATAGAAGAGCTGACTATAATACAATAAGAACAACATACTTGAGAAATGAGTTCAAAGTGTTATCGTTGGGAAATAGACATATCATGTCCATGATGCTCTTTTTATTCAAAATCATCAATTATAAAATTAAGTCTCCAGAAATACTAGCCATGATCAGGTTCAATGTCCCGCCTCGTAGAACCCGTGCATCTGCTACGTTCAATATCCCTATGCTATCTACCACAACCAAATCTCCAATTGTAACTATGTTTCGACTAGCCAATAATTTCAATGTACTCATCGACCTAGATTTGACCCTCTCAATAAATAATTTCAGACGTATTGTACTACAACATATTCTAGACATATGTGTATGATAGATTCTGCGAATCGTTCAATTTTTACATTGATATGTAACTACAATAACTATAGTGTGATTTACAGTGCTTGAAAATATGTAATATAATATTATTTATTCATGTAATGAGACCTCTGAGGTCTGTTTGGATATAAAATAAATAAATAAATAAATACCTACTTAATAAGATCGCATGATGAAAGTTTATGAAAGTTTATTATTTTGTTTATTATTCTTTTTTAAAACTAAAGAAAAATTGAATATACAAAATGTGCTGTTGAATGATTTTTTTGACGAATATTCTATTATTTCTGTTTTTACATCTGCCAATGGCATTAATTAGGGGCAGTATGACATGTGGGTGGGGGGTCCTAGATGGTGATTACGTCAGCAGTAATTATTTACTTTTTTACACAATATGGCAACCCAGACATGTTTGAAAACGAAACGTATTTTCGGAGATTCCTGCAAATAATGTATACGTTTAGGTACTCGCTTAGAAACGAGTAGGGGAATTACCGCGCGCTATTCACATATCCTAAATTCTTCCGTCAATCTATTGTTTCGTTTCGGTACAACTGACGATTTGACGTATTGCAAGCAAAGCGAGTTGGGGCGATTTGTACAATGCAAGTTCACCAACAGTTTAATTAAACTCGCTCCTGTTGCAATGGATTAGCCAATGAAATTTATAGTTCCTTAGCAACTGAACTCAGTTTAGTTGAACTGTTGTTGAGCTTATATTGTAGAACCCGCCCTTAATGTTTGTGTTACCGTTGATCCACTTTCGCCAAAGTTTAATTGTGAGACCAAAATCTATTTTCTTATATCTAGAATCTTAACTGATGCTCATGAACAATGAAAAAAGATACATTAAAAGAAAAATGTATAGGACAATGTTTACGTAAGCATGGGAGGAGGTGTTAGAGCTTTGCTTACTTTTGCTGACAAGGGGGGTGGGGGAGTAAGTAGTTGCAATAAATCTGCTTACGTAATCCTTGATCGGCCCCTTAATTATTACTGGTTAAATCTCTTTGTTATTGACGTTATTTGTTTATAAATTAGTTATGAAGGAATGATCAAATATAGTATATGAGGACATTTTGTATTTTCATAATGTTATCCTGAAAAACCAATGATTTAAAGAAATATATTTTCTTAATGAATTATTTATCGTTTACAATCTATTTTTTATATTTCGATTGTTCAAATAATTAATTAGGAAATGTTTTCCTTCTTAAAAATCATAATTTGCACTTCTTAATAGGTAACCAAAATTGAAAAAAATCTTTATAATCAATTTCATTGTTTATTAACTTATAATACTTATGTAGGAATGTAGGCTTTTACGGCTGGCGTCAATGTTTTGGTTGGTTTCCAGGTTTTGCCGTGGTCTTCTTTGGTTTAAATCTCCAAACGTTTCAACTGCAACTGCGGCAGTCATCTTCAGTGGCGTGGTCGAAGTACTCTTCTAGACGTGTCAACTGAAACTGAAGCTTTCGAGTTTGCGATGTTATTTATAGTGATGTTTTTGCGCGCACTTTCTGTAATGGCGGGTTCGCGCGCACTTTCCGCGCGATTCGGGTGACATGGCTTCGTTTTGGCCCCTCTCAATGCTGTGTGCCAAATCTTTGGTAAATATGTTCTCTCTTCTTTTCTGTTGAAGTTATCTTGGTGTTTGTGTATTTCTATGGCTTCCAAATACATTCTTGTTGAATAATGATTGTTGACTTGCAACGTCGAATCATTATTCAATAAGAATGTATTTGGACGCTATAGAAATATACAAACACCAAGATAACTTCAACAGAAAAGAAGAGAGAACATATTAACCAAAGATCTGGCACACAGCATTAAGAGGGGCCAAAACGAAGCCATGTCACCCGAATCGCTCGGAAAGTGCGCGCGAACCCGCCATTACAGAAAGTGCGCGCAAAAACATCACTATAAATAACATCGCAAACTCGAAAGCTTCAGTTTCAGTTGACACGTCTAGAAGAGTACTTCGACGACGCCACTGAAGATAACTGCCGCAGTTGCAGTTGAAACGTTTGGAGATTTAAACCAAAGAAGATCACGGCAAAAACCGGAAACCAACCTTATAATACTTAATTGTTATAAACGAATTCTGACAAAGGTTTTATTTTGTTTCTGGAACTGAAAAAAAAATCAATAACAGCCATAAGTATACAGGGTGTTATTTAAGTACGTGGCCAAACTCAAAGGGGTGATTCTTTGAGTAATTCTAAGACGAAAAGTTCATATAAACACAGGTCCGGTAATGCTTCGTTTTCAAGATACAGGGTGTCAAAATTTTTAGAAGAAATCGTTTTTGTCGTAAATATCTTAATAACCCTTCAACCGATTTTATTGAAATTTGGCAGTGTTATTGAAGGTCGTAAAGGGCGAATTTAACCCTAACTATATCAAAATTATCATGTCCAGTGGCGTCCCGGAAGGCACTGTAACCAATATTTTTGACAGAAAATATGTGCGCCACTGATTTTTTTGCAATTTTTGTATTTGTTTCACATTGAGCAACTGAAATTATAACTTTTTTTATATCTAGAATTTTTTTCGTATCTTGCTTTGTTTTTGAGAAAAAACATAAAAATCACTTCATTGCACGTCCCTGGCACAACACAATAAAAAATTGTTTTTATAGGGATTTTAATGATTACAGGTGAATCTGTTATGCTTAAAAATTGTTTGTTTCATTTGGCCAGTGCGTGCATAGTGGTAACGCCGGAAATGCCAAAGCAACATCAAACAAGAAACACCCTTTATTAAAACCACACTGAAACAAAAGTGGTACCTAGGCAATTTGTTTCTGTGAGAACACATTCAATAATAACTAACACAAAACTTACAATAGTTGCTCAAAATGTCCTCCTTCAACTTCAATGCAAGCATTAACTCGTCCTAACATCGATTCCCGAACACGTTGAAATATTTCCGGCGTATGTCTTATCTGATCACATGAATCCCGTATTCGTTGGATTAATTCTTCTTCAGTGTTGACTGGAGTTTTATAAACGAGGGACTTTAAATGTCCTCAAAGGAAAAAATCCAAGGGATTTAAATCCGGTGACCTGGGCGGTCATGACTGTGGACCTGCGCGACCGATCCAGTTTTCTCCATAAGTTTCATCCAGAAATTGACGTGCTAATATGCTGAAGTGAGGTGGAGCCCCATCGTACATGAACCACATTGCTCCTCTTACTGCCATCTGGACATTTTCTAGTAGTACAGGTAATACAAATTCCAAAAAATGACGATACTCTTGACCATTTAATCTCGGTGGTAAAAAATGAGGTCCAATGAGATAATCGCCAACAATACCAACCCAGACATTCACGGAAAACTGCTGTTGATAATTATTTTCTATAACCGCATGGGGATTTTCTTCTGCCCAGATATGGTTGTTATGAAAGTTCATAATTGAATTGTGGGAAAAACACGCTTCATCGGTAAATAATATACTGGATAAAAATGTCGGAGATGCAACCTGTTGTTGCAAAAGCCACGTAGTATAAACAACTCGCTTGGGAAAATCCGCAGAAAATAACGCTTGAACACGCTGTATGTGGTAAGGATACAGTTGGTACTCTTTCAAAATATTCCATACAGTAAAGTGAGATAAACATTTCTCACTTTACATTGTTGTGCAATTTTGCGTGTGCTTGTATCGGGGCAACGCTCAACTTCATGTAAAACTTCTTCCTCCAGCGCCACTGTTCTTACCGTTGCAGGTCTCCCAATAAGAGCAGCCGACCTTTGAAAGGTGTCTGATTCGCACAGCCTTTCATGTATTCTCACAAATGTTTGCATATTTGGAACATTTCGATGAGGATATCTTTCTTGATAAATGCGTCTAGCCGCTCTGGGATTGCTTTGGGCCATTCCATAGACAAAATGCATATCGGCCATTTCCGAGTTTGTAAACCGAACCATTTTCAGATATCAGTAACAAATTTTCTGTCTCAAAACTCTTGAAAACACTTCAAATAATTACTATCAAATAATTACGTACGTACCGTTTCAATTTGTGACAGCTATGAAGTTAAATTTGTTTGAACATTTGTTGTTCCTTCCATGGCCCTCTTACTTTAGTTTCAAAACACTGCAGTAATACATAACAACATTATTTGTTTCATCGAAAACAGGTAATATGAGCGAAAAAAATTAAAAGATGACTTCCATGTAATATTAATTGTCTAATCATAAATAAAAATGTTTTTGCAGCACGAGCCGAAGCCAAGAGCCGAAGGCAAGTGCTGCAATTCATACATACATATTTTTTTTTTCATTGCATTAATTTTGATAGAAAATTATAAGACTAGAATAGATATGAAAAAATATTAGTAAGACCCCAGTTTTTGATGGTTTAGTAGTTGAAATGTTTTATTGTGTTGTCACAGGGATGTGCAATGAAGTGATTTTTATGTTTTTTCTGAAAAACAAAACAAGATACGAAAAAAATTCTAGATATAAAAAAGTTGTAATTTCAGTTGCTCAATGTGAAACAAATACAAAAATTGCAAAAAAACCTGTGGCGCACATGTTTTCTGTCAAAAATATTGGTTACAGTGCCTTCCGGACATGATTATTTTGATATAGTTAGGGTTAAATTCGCCCTTTACGACCTTCAATAACACTGCCAAATTTCAATAAAATCGGTTGAAGGGTTATTAAGATATTTACGACAAAAACGATTTCTTTTAAAAAATTTGACACCCTGTATCTTGAAAACGAAGCATTACCGGACCTATGTTTATATGAACTTTTCGTCTTAGAATCACTCAAAGAATCACCCCTTTAAGTTTGGCCACGTACTTAAATAACACCCTGTATAACAAAGTAGGGAAAACATTTTTTCTGTTTTTTTAAACACTTTTTAATATTATACGTTACCGAAGTCTTCTTGATTTGTCAAATTAAAAATTAATACAAGAATATAGAATTGTTTTGAACAAATGCACATAATAGCTGATAAATAATAGTTACAGACTTGGTCTTCCATTCATTTCCAAGATGAATTGATCTTTTACAAAAACGATTTCAATGTCCGATATCGTATCTGTGATAGTTTAATAGTTATATTAATTTTAAATTTGACGAATCAAGAAGCCGCTGCTACTTCGATAACGTATAATATTGAAGAACAAAAAAAAAATCCCTACTTTGTTATATTTGGCTGTTTTTGTAATTTTTCTCAGTTTCAGAAAAAAAATAGAACCGTCGTCAGAATTTGTTTATGACACATTGCTCAGTTAATAAACATTGCTAAATCAATTTCACCTAATGATAAGTACATATTATGATTTTCAAGAAGGAAATAATTTCATAACTAATTATTTAATCATTCGAAATATAAGAAAACGATGATAAACAATCGAAAAATGTATTTAAGAAATAAATATATTTTTTAAAATTATTGTTTTTCCAGGACAGCATGATGGAAATAAAAATAATTCTTAATTATTTTATTTGTTTATAACTAATTTATAAACAACAAATTTATAAAGACGTCAAAAAATTGTAACCAGTAAGAATTACTGCCATCGGTAGATGTTAAAATAGAAATGATAAAACATTCGTCAAAAAAATACTTTTTGGATATTCGATTTTTCTTTAGCTACAAAAAATTATAATAAACATAATAATGAACTTTTATAAACTTTTATCGTGTGATCTTGCTAAGTAGGTCTATTGACTGGGGGATGGTGACAGATTTCAAGTGACGATTTTCTCGTTTATGCCCCTGAGACCAGTGAAAGATATGAAAATTCGAAAAAATGTAATTGGCTGAAATGAGAATTGTATTCCATTTTCAAGGATCTGATACTTGACCCCCCATGCTATTTGAAATTTTTGAGTTGATGTGTTCCCCGCCCCACCTTTCGAGCAATCACTGTGTCTTTCATTTCAAGAAGTTGTATCGGTGATACTATTCAAAACGGTTTGTGTCCCATATTTGTACGTCAAACCGTTCAAAAGTTAACAGGGGGGCTATTAAAAACCGCACTATATGAAAAACTTATCCGCATCACATTGTTTTTTGGATCATCATTGACATAATTATTTGTAAATTGTGAAAGGCTTTCGCGGCCATCGTTAAATGACTGATGGTTTTTCGGGTTTTTAGGCCGACGTTTATTTAGAGAAAATCTCGACGTTTCGCCAACAGGAGTGGTTGGCATTTTCAAGAGAAATGTTTACAGCTTCGATCACTGAACACTACTTGTTTGGTATGCGTTGTCTCCAAAAAACAAGTACCAAACAAGTAGTGTTCAGTGATCGAAGCTGTAAACATTTCTCTTGAAAATGCCAGCCACTCGTGTTGGCGAAACGTCGAGATTTTCTCTAAATAAACGTCGGCCTAAAAACCCGAAAAACCATCATTCATAATTATTTGTGGTTTGTCCTAAGGTTCAATTAAACAAATGTACCAGCTTGTAAACAATAGCACGTTACATCTTTAATTATGGGTTTCAAGACCTCATTCTTTGAAGTGGATTTCATAATAATTAAATTATAGTGTCAGTAAGTACCAACAAGGAAGTACTCGAAAACATTGAAAACATTCTCTCACGTTCCACACCACTTTCGGAAATTCAAAAAAATGATAAGTAACCCGATAGTCAATAAGTGCATATTTGTTATACGTCCAGTTCGTAATCTAGTTATGGATCCATACATATACCAATAATGCTTGTAAGAATTTGCATATTTGAATTAATAATATACTGATTTGTGATAAATACACTACGGCGGTCTACCATCTACACTTTCTTCACTTTGCATAATAAACAGTGGGTCATTAGCATACCAGTGAAGTGAAAAAATACCCGAGTGGTAGTTTTTATAGAGTGAGTATATATCATACACTGATAATGTCTCGGATGTAATTTTTATCCCTTACAGAAGCACTTTGCGATGATACTGATATAATTAATAACAGAGATTGAAGACAGAGATACGACGGATGATACAAGGACTGGATGACAGTATTGAGAAAATGAAACTATGTGGGGCAAGTGAAATATAGGTATGTTCAGTCAGTTGCAATATACGGTGTCACTGTTAAAGTTCGTATCATATGGGTAATTAATTTATTTTTTACTTGTACGAGGATGTATTGAAAAATTCTTAGCCTACTATAGAACCAAACAAAATTTCTATGTCAAAATATTTTATTACTCAACATATTCTCCTCTTAATTGGATACATTTATTACAGCGAACCTGCAACGTCTCTAGACCTTTAAAAAAAAATGTTTCTTCTTGCTCTGCAAACCAGACCTCCACAGCTTTTATTACCTCCTCGTTGGAAGAAAATTTGCGACCTTTTAAACTTTTTTCAGTTAAGGAAAATTCTAGTAATTCAAACCCTAAATCACGAATTTTTTGCATGGCAACATGAGATTTGTGTGTAGGGGCGTTGTCCTGCAAAAACAAAACAACTTTGGATAGCTCTCCGCGTCTTTTCTCTTTAATTTTTCCCCGTAGAGTGGTCAGTAATGTCGAATAGTAATCTCCACTTATTGTTCTACCCTTATCCAAAAAATCAATAATGATTACTCCATGGCAATCCCAAAAAACTGAAGCAAGAACTTTTCCAGCAGATTTTTGGACACGAAACTCCTTAGGTCTTGGAGAACCGGAGTCTCGCCATTCCATCGATTGTTGCTTTGTTTCTGGATCGTAGAAATGTACCCAAGTCTCATCCGTAGTAACAATTCGGTTTAAGAAGTCTGCATCGTTTTCAAATCGAGCACAGATCGAACGCGATGCTACTACCCTTGCACGCTTTTGGTCAACATTCAAACATTTGGGGATCCATTTTGCAGTAATTTTTCTCATGTCCAATTTGACGTGAATGCGTTCGTATGAAATATTTAGTGCTTCAGATATTCGTTTTAGCCCAATTCGACGGTCTGTTAAAATCATGTCATGAACCGCATCGATATTTTCGGGGACTGATACAGAAACTGGCCTTCCCGATCGGTCATCATCTTCAATGGAAAATTTACCTCTTTTGAAGCTTGCAGTCCAATTCACGGTCGCATACGAAGGACATTGATCACGAAGGGTATTAAGCATATCTTCGTAAATCTGATTACCTCTTAACCCTTTTAAATACAGGTACTCGATACTCCAATGTTTGGATTTTCACAATTTCGGTGGACATATTTTTTATTTTAATTTATTGCGTAACTCTGGTTCACTTTTTTGACGTCAAACTTTACACTGACACTTCTAATAAGTTAATGTTCGTTGCTATGGTAACGCAATATTTTGTTTATGCAGGGAACTGTTCTAGGCTAACTAGATATCAATACATCCTTGTATAATATTTGATTATTTTAGGGAGTTATTAGTGGGCGTTCATTATAGCCATAATGCCCGCTCATTGAACATAAAGAAATCGAGCAAAAGTAAAACCGTACAAGCTTCTTAAACCACAAATGTCAGATGACAAGTGGTATTTGCCTCTAGTCCAGTGAAGATGGGGAAGTTCGTTAAGTAGACACTGAAATTATTATAGATCTTGAGAGGGCGCCAGGCAAATTTAGTCCCCTATCAATTACCCAAATCAGAAATAAACAATCTTCCAAACTACCAAAAGGATTGTCCAAAAACAAAATGGCCAAGGTAAACTAAATTAAATTCATTACCAAAACAGAAATTAAACAGTACATTTAAAAGATGGCTATATTAAATCCACGATTGTAACTATAAGTTGAAGTAACAAACAATAAGTTCTACTAATCAAAGCACGAAAAACAATGTCTGAACAATTAGAAGCAGTTAATAAATAATGCTCTCAGCAAAATCAGAAGCAGTTGAGAACAAGCATGTGAGCAGGATCATGTGAGCAAAAGCATTTGAACAATCAACATGAGAACACCAATAACGTAGGCAGCAAGTATACTAAGCATGTAAGTAGTTAGTGACTATGACGCAAGTATGTAGCATCAATAACGTAAGCTGTATAGGTATTGAGTAAATAAACCCCAAGTAAATAAAAACAAGCAATTAACGTCAAGCAAATAACAATCAGTGATTAGACACCGCGAATGCCAATGAGCAATAAGCAATGAGCGAATGAACAATTATCACTTCATCAATAGGTTAATAAGTTATTACCACTTACTCAATACGTAAATAAGCAATACCGAAAATAGCAACAATTCATGTCTGTCCAAATTTCTCATCATGAGAATTTTCTCTTTCGTATCACATTTTTATTGAATTCCATCAACAAAAATTATTTCCATGATTCCTGCATTTGAGTAACTTGAGTTTCACTATGAGACTTCAATATATCTAAAACTCATTGCATGGCAGTAGGGTCGTACAGTTGAGAAGATATTCAATATTGTTAGTTGGCTGTTAGTGGTATATTCGTCAAGGATAATATTTTATTGCTTACCCATGAAGAAGAGTTAGTACATGACGAGAATGAAGATGAGGCCGAAAGTAATGGTATGGTATCAACAAGCTGCTAAGTAATCATTGTCAAGGTAACATTTTTGCAATTTTGAATCACTATATTTGAATTGTTCATTAAAAGCGGTATTACTAACATTATTATTTTTTTACGTTAAGAATGTGTTGTTATTAGTTCTATTTGGGACTAAATGTACGATCTCAGCAATTACTCAGTCTAATGTTGACAAAAATACAGATATAAGTATTTCAAAGTTTATACAAAAAGATTGTGGTTACAGTAAAGAGAAATGTCCATACAGGGTGTAAACTAAATGATGTCATTAATTTCAGGTGGTGAATTTTTCTTGTCATATTTTATTAAAAAAAGTTCATATAAACGTGCGTCCTAACTTCGGTTATTTATTAATTACTCAAAAGTATTTTCGCCGATTTTAATGTTGTGTTTATTTGCAGTTACAAGGCGCTTGTTTTTATGAGGTCAGATTTCAAATTATAAGTAGCGAAGGTCTCCTGATTGATAATAATAATAATAATAATAATAATATTTATTCATCTATCAGAAATTATAGTGGTACAATTCAGATAAAAAGAAAGAAAAGTCATGAACAAATATAGAGAAAACCCATAGAAGAGCAAGTCTGTGCATGGGTTCTATGAAAAAAAATAAAAAATAAAAATATACAGAAATATAAATATATAAAGAATTATAAAGAATGGGAGTACAATAATCGTTTTTTGTAGATGAAAGTTTATAACACAATAATGATAACTCAATAGCTTTCATACAATTTAAATAAAGTATAGGTAACACACATAAACATATATATATATATATATATATATATATATATATATATATATATATATATATATATATACATCCAGCTATCTTCCAGGCGTCCTTTCACAACTCTTTCTCTGAGCGTCCGTCGAGTGGATATCATAAGTCTCTTGTTCTACATATGTATATTTTTAAGATTTGAACATCAGGGGTCATAAAGGAGTGATCAAGCTTTCCTTTCCGATGATAAAAATTTTAAAGTTTCATTACACCTATTTCGTGGCGTACTTTCATGTACCCGTCTCTGAGCGTCCAATATATGCACGAATTCACGCTACTTAGCGTCCGGTTTGTATAGTTTACTTTCATCCTGTAGATTTGTGAGCATCCAGCAACGATGCCAGATTCAACCATCGCCTTTAGCGGCGGTAATCGAATTAGGGCATCGACACTATGTATTCTCCGGATGCCACTCATGGGTTGAATTTCACATATTATCTGATTAGAGCTTATCTACGATACTTGTACGGTATAGACGAGACACCGGTAATGCCTTATGCTCAGGGGGATATTGAGTCCGTTGTGGAGAATGAGAAGTGCTGAATCTATTGGAACTACTCATTCCCCACCCTCAGGCAAATAGAAGCCAACAAGCATGATGTCCACCTCGACCACCAAATCAAAACGATTTTTGTCATGGAGTTTTTCGCTGAAGGTGGAATGGATATCGTTCGGAAAGAGGAGGAAAAACGGACTAAATATCGAGATATTCTCTTTGAACTCCGCAGGTTATATCCAACTACTCTGTCAAAATGGTGGTTTTGATCATAGGAGTCCTTGGTGGAATGATGAACACACTGTTCTCAAAATTGAAGATGATACTGGATGCCTTGATATGACAGAGATTTTAGCGACACGAATGCAGAAGGCCGTCATCCTTGGTTCACTTCGTCTGTTCAGAACATATGAATCTCGGACCCAATAGTCACGTAGGGAGTTGTTATTAGGGTAAATGACACCAGCTCTCCCTTCGGATGTGTCGGAGCTCTGGAGATAGAGCCGGACTGGTACATTCCTAAAATAATGATAATAAAAATAATTATTATTGTCAATATTATTATTGGGGTAAACGACACCAGCGCGCCCTCCAGATGGTCGGAGACAGGGACTGACTGGTACATTCCCAACGAAAATAATGATAATAATAATAATAGGTCCTTATTCTTCAAATATACGTACAATATAAGAGGAAAAACGCCGAAGATCAGCTGATGATATGCATTGGTATACGTGTTACCTCTGTTATCATTGTCAAGCATAACTGAAAAAATATAACAAACAAACAAAAATTACTATGTTTATAATTATTCTGCCGGGCTCCTCAAATCTATATATAACTGTGAATAGCTATGAAAAAAGAAAAACTATTCCATAGACTCATGCATTCATTTGTTCCGTGATGATATATTCTTTCATAAGTTTTTAAATGAATTCATATGCAATTTCTTTATGTTTGTTGGACCATTGTTATAAATGACTGATACTTGATTAGAGAAAGACCGCCTAAAGGTTTCAGTTCTATGAATCAGTGGAGTGATAGTTCCCTTGTAGCGTATGTTTAAATTGTGAACATTTCCGAAAAATTAAATTTTTTTCCATAAGTATGAGGGGGTTCGAGTAGTGATTACTTTATGGAAAAAACAAGTCACATAGAGAAGTTGTCTACGCTGCATATTGAGCCATCCTATTTCATTCAATTTATGGGAGGTGTAGCATCCCCTACTGATCCAAAATATCAATCTCAGGCATGAGTTTGCCTCTTGTCCTCACCCAGACATGGTCTATAAAGTGAGTCACGGTAGTTGAATTTGGAGAGTACTAGTAAGTCACAGAGCACGGCCTCAACCTTCTGATTCAAGTACCTCCTGTTGCCATAAATGAGTTTCAGATTCCAGGCCACGAATATTTCGTATGTGCGATTTGAACCTCAGATCATTATCGACTGATAAACCCAGATTCTTCATGTTTTTGACAGGTTTTATTACTTGGTTTTCAACATTGATCTGGATTTGGTTTTCAAGGAGACTTCTGTGATGGCGTGTTCCAAATAGCATTACCGATGTATCAACTGCATTATTTTTGAGCTCATGGTTTTTAGAAGATATTATAAGAGTCGATGAATCCCCATTAATTTTGTCTATGGTTAGATCTGTTTCTGTTGGTGAAAACGAAAGTTGCACTTGGGTGTCGTCGGTACAGAAATGTATATCACAATGATGTACAGAGTGCTCGAAGTCATATGTATTCAATGCAAATAGTAGGGGTCCCCGGATGGAGCCCTGTAGAACACCACTGGATATTTCCTGGAAGGATAACTAGTATGTTCCTGTTTTGGCAGTCTGGCTTAGACCATAAAGGTATTTTTCAAAGAAAGATGAAGTTTGATCAGCAGCACCAATAGATTTGAGTTTACTCAATGATAGAGCATAGTGTTAAATGCCTTGGAAAGGTCCAGAAGTACTAGTAGAGTAAATTTCTTATTGTCAATCCCTCTTAGAATGTCACCAGTGATTAACAGCAATGCGGTTCCACAGTTGTACCCTCACTGAAATCCGGACTGATTTTTTGGTAGTATGTTGCAGAGTGAGACGTTCTCTCTCAGCTGGTTATCTAGTATTCTTTCTAGGACTTTTGAAAGTGTTGGCAGTATATTGATCGGGCGAAGATCTTTCAACTCATCAAGAGGAGGATGAGGAGCAGCTGGTGACAGGAACAGCATCCGAGGAAAAAAAAACTCATCACAGTATTCTTTTTATGTATGACTTTTCCAAATTTGGAGAAGAACATTTGGGTGAGACAAAAATTCGTGATATGAATTATAAATGGTATCAAATAAGAGTAACACATAAGTATGAGTTTCAAATTGATACCATCCCACCCTTGAGCATTAGATATCAAGTTATATAGGACATGTTGGGTTCCATCTTGTGTTACAGATCTGAATTGAAAATGGCCTGCTTTCTCATACTATTGGAGTAGAATTCAATCAGATTTTGATCAGCAGCGACTGCTGAAATACCCTTCACGAAGTACTGATTCAATTCCTTTACATCAAACAAATGATCGGAAATGGTGGTCGATCTTTTTAGAGTGATGAAGATCCTTCCATATCTTGCTTACCCCACTTTCTAAAAATATATTGAAAATATGCCTTCTTTCCATTTTGACAAGTCAGGGTTGTGGAGCTTCGGAATGTCTTATAATATTCATAATGACCTAAAGATTCTGTTTTTTTGCCACCTAGAACGGGCTTTATTTCGCTATGGCATCAATAATTTAATATTATCTGTGATCCATACAGTTTGGTTATTCTAATCAGTTGAACAGGAGCATGCAGATTGAATTTTGATATAATGTTTTTAGTAAGAATATTATCTGTTACATAGATATGTTCGAATGGGATTCATGTAATATCTTCGTAAAATCGTTCCCTATCAAAATGTCTGAAGTCTCCAATCGTTCTATATGTCGGTGAGCGGGAACTATCACCAAGATTACTTTCTAATACTATCAACTCATGATATGAAATACCTGGTACCAAGACAACTTCGATATTCTTGGAAATATCATCACTGTTATTTGTGATGATCAAATCTATGAGTGAGAGTGATGTAACGGTCACTCATGTGGGTCTATCAACTAGTTGACGAGTCCCGATCCCTCCAACATATTATTCAGCCTGATAGCAGCCCTGGACTCATTTTTCAACAAATCAATATTGAGATCACCCAGAATACATCATCATATTTGGGAATTAAAGATGGTATACCATTCTCTAGTGAACTGAGGAAATCAGTTTCGGAATAGTTTGGGGGCTTGTAGACAAATTCTACAGCCACGTTAAATTACATGGAAATTTATTGTCAACATGCATACCAACGCCCCCTCCCCTACTCTTCAGACGATGTCTTCTGAAGAAAACATAACCATTCACATGACATACATTACTATCAATTCGATCAGACAGCCAAGTTTCACTAAGGCATAGGATAGATTTTTTCTGTAAAGTATTGAGATCTTTCAAGTATGATAAGTTTGGTAACAGCGATGTTATATTCAGGTGGCTAAATCTCTGTGAATGTGACATTTTATCTGAAACAAAACATGAGTGAAAATCAAAATACAGAAACACAATTGAAATAAATAAAGAAAAACAGATGTGATGAAAAATAGGAGATATAGAAAAAAAATCTATTTTGGAATCTTAAATGAAGATCTCGAAAGTTCTAGCTGATTTGTTTACTCTAGGTCTGTCGGCTTCTTTCAATTCTCCAGCTGTTCATTTCTTCGGGTTTCCTTCTTCATCTGTGCTTGATTTACTTTAAATTACTTGCAAGCAAATTACCTATTATTAACACGACATTTTGGAATATCAATGAAACCTCTGTGAATATTCCTGTTAAAAATTGTTGGGCTCATGATTACCCACTTTCATCTCAATTCATGAACCGACAATACTCATTATGTTGGTGTTTTCCATGTACATAATTCAGAGATTGCCACCTCTGATTTACAAGATACGCTTTCTGAAAATCAATTCACATATTCTGAATTTCAATTCACAATTCTGAATTTCAATCAACACATTTCGAAATTCAATTTACCTTTCTGAATTACAATTCATGCATTCTGAAATTCAATTCACTATTCCGAATTTCAATTTAGATTTTCTGAAATTTAATTTCTTTTTCTGAATTACAATGAACATATTCTGAAATTCAATTCACTTTTCTGAATTTCAGTTTACATATTCTGATTTACATCTTGAAAAGGTGTATATGTTGGAAATAATATGTTGACAGTATTGTCTCATCGATATTAGTAGAAATTATAATAATAGTACTTTGCAATCGTATCTGTTGAGTTTTATGCTGCCAACTTGCACTCTAGTTCTTCGTAAGTATAGCTGATTCTATCCACTATCAGAGAGGTTCCTTTATTTTTTCTTAACGACCGTTTTCTTTCGCATCCTTTTGTTGTGACACTAATAACGTTTTGATCTGATATAGTCTTTCGGTATCAGACCTCAGTCTATTAGTCAAACACTCAATTACAAGAGTTTTATTATTTTCAGTCGAAAAAAAAGTTTTTCTCAGTAAATTTGAAATAATATTTTCAAAAAGGCAAATTTGAGAATACGATGAGTTTATGAAAAAATTAAACAATTTTTATCCAGACGACAGTCTTCAAACGCAGTAACTTCGGTAACAATCGGGTAAATTGATTCGTTGCCCTTCTACACTTTTACAAATTTTTGTGAATTAACAATTTTTCATTTTCAGACTGTGGATCGTTGATATTCCAACAAAAGATACTTTTTATCGATAATTTTTTTGTGTTATTTCTGTCATGCCACTTCGAAACTATCATAAATCTAGTGGCGTGGTGGAATTTTGTTTAAAAAAAAATAGTTTTTGGATTTTTGTCTCTGAACAAAATTTGAAGAAGGCCTTGACATTATGAATTTTAATTGAAAGTTATAGTTATAGTAGAGACAACTGAAAAAAATGCATTGAGATACCCACTTTCAAATGGGTTACTCTATAGATATTTAAAAGATAGATCTGTAACAGGTATAGGTTGTCAGGCAAATGAAGGTAGAACAGTATATATCAGGTTTATTGAAAATCAATAACAGAGTCTACCATTAGATCATCGGTCAGCAAAAAAGTATAGCTGTATTTCCAAAAAACCAAGTATTCCAAATAAAATTAATTCATTAATATGGAATTAACAAAATATTCCTACAAAAAATAACATAAAACATATTCATGTCACTATTGAAATAGGATAAATTCAAAAGAAATATCGATATTGTCTGAGTTTGCACATCAGGAATTTATCTGAAGCAAATCATAGTACATTTCTTAAATCAGCTCAGCTCTTTGAATCTCGAAGGGAAGAATACTGGTTGTAGATTTGAAGAAATTTTCGGTGACACCATTACTTGAAGATGGTTCACCCTGTCAAACGAAAAACTTTTTATTAGTGATTGTATGAATTTTCTTTGAAGAATTCTGCTTTCTAAGAAACTATCAAAATTAGACAAGTGGTGTGCAGAGTGGTGAAAATACGCAATTGACGAGCAAAACTTGAAACATGAAAAAATGTTGTGAATGATGAAAAATTATTTACCACGAACAATTTTTAACAGAATCATTTCTAAAATTACTTTAAATTTTGCATATACTCTAACAATATTAAATAAATTGAAATGGATTTCATCAGTTCTTCTTTTTCGCGAAACGACAAATAATAATATCGGGCCTCTACCCGCACATGCAGTGTCTTTGGGTACATTCTACGACTGTTTCAAAGAAAGTGTCATCATTATTATTGAACTTTCGCCTCTTCATGATCACATTCTCTTTGCATAAAAATAGCCGTCCTTGTAGAATATTCTCCTAATACATTCATTAGAACGTCTGAAGTTACATTTTTTACTCTCAATTTTTTTTACGAATTCCCCAGTTTTTCGATGAAAACCATTATAAGCTCATTTGATAGCTTGTGCTAGCATTGGAGATCCGGTATATACAGTTTTTGCGAGAGGTGGAACCAAACCACTGCTGCTAGCTTGGTGACTATGCTGGGAATTATAACACTGTAATCGTCTTGGTCGGAAGCAAACGCTTCAGCACAACGTTCACTTCACTTCAACATATTTGAAGTCTCCGTAATTATCCTTTCCAGATCATTTTGAATGGCCAGTGTGCTCTGACCATTTTATTAAGTAGTCTGGTGGCCTTGCTGGGCAAAATTACTCAAAAAATATGTGTATTGATCTTCCTTAAAAAATATTATCATTACATCTCTTGTACTACTGTGCCATCTATAAATTTAAACAATGAGATTTCTTAAGAGAAAATAATTATGTTATAACATTTTGCTCGACAATCATAAGTTTATTTTCCACCACTGTACATGACAACTTAATATTTGATACTTGAATATTATTTCCTTTAGGCAGCAAAACTTTAGAAAAAATCAGATTTTTATTAAAATCAATGCTTTTTCAAAAATGTTTTTATCCTAACAAAACTTGTATTTACAAAATAATTCAACTAGGATATGTGTGATTATCATTTTGAACTTATATATGAAATTCAATTCTGGACAACTTTTCTGAGTAGCATTTTTCGATATTCTTCATAATGAAGGCACTTTACTCTGAAGTTGAAATAATATATTCTTCTCTGCATATGAACTCGACTGCAAATCAACACACATCATTTGGAACAACTTTTCCGATTAGCATTTTTCGTCAGTTTTCGAATTGACGGTCGTGAATTCTGGAGCCAAAATAATATTATGGTTGTCCCTCCCCGTATATTATAAGAGATTTTTACATTTGCGTTGAAGCGCTCCTAGTTTTGTGATATGCAGAACTTCTTATTAGGAGTTTTTTTTTCATATACCAAGTATTAAGAAAGTTTTCTGAGGACAACTTATAACCACTTGTACCAGTTGGGCCGTGATGGTGATGGTTCGCTTCTCTATCATAGGGTTTAATTCCCAGCATGGTCACTTGTCGTATGTCTTCTATAGCTCGCACAAGTCTCTCGAAGAATTCTTCTGAGGGCTGTCGTGAGGGTGCAGCAGGTTGACAAAAAACAATTTTTGTAGTTCTTATTTGAAGGGGGTAAAAAACTTCTAGAGTTTGATGTAATTTTGAAATATTCAACTGTTTAATGTCTTAGTTTTTCACCGATATGGACTGCAACAAAATCCCATGAACTCTTTTGGAAATCAACACACATAAATTTGCTAAGATAAGAAATGATAATGACTCTCGAAACTGACAAGGATTTTCAAATAATTAGCTGTTTAATTTCCAAAACCTTTGTCGCAGATATGCATTTGGGTTTGCACGTTCATAAACTCAAGCTGAAATAATGAACAAGTACAATGATAGATATTACTGTGAGTCCATTCTTCATTTATTTTCCAACTTACTTTACTATCAGCACACTTCACCCCGCAAACAATGCTCATTGAAATTCTGCAGCGTTGCCGTATTTACACAAATTGAAGGACGCTTGGAAATCGGAAGTCTAAAAGTAAATCATACTCCGAGAAATATACAGACGGTGCTCTTTGCGCTGCTAGCGGTTAAACCGGTGAACTAATAATATACAAAAGTATACAAAAAAGGAGGCCCCACTATGAAGACGGCGTCCGACAAATATTCAAATCTTTGAACTACTATGATGATTTGAGTACATTTTCTACAGGAGTTCAACAGAGCGTCCATATACGGACGCTCTGTTGGAGACGGACGCTTGGAAGATAGTGATTTGTCAATGTACGGACGCCCTGTAGATAGTGAGATATATATATATAACATTTCGGGCCTAGATATGAATACATTCTTTGGATTATACTTTTTTCCGGTCTTATAGTAATAAAATTTGAATTGGATTTATATCTGGTATTATGGTCATGTTCAACTTTTTTCAACTCTGATTTATTTTTATGTTGGTGTATAATAGTTCTGAGAAAGTGTAACTGTCTTATATCTAGAATTTTTGTTTCCTCGTAGATTTTCTCCGTTGAGTATTTCTAAGTTTGTGATGTGACATTTATATGCCCCACCCCATGCACCAATTCCATATATTAAGTGACTTTCAACAAGAGAATGGTATATGGTCCGTAGTTGGTATGTATTGAAATAATTCACAAGATATTTCATTTTGTAAAGTACAGTTCGCAATTTCTTCACAACAAAATTTATGTGGATATCCCATTTCAGATGAGAATCTACTTGGAGTCCAAGATATTTTATATTCGACACTGAATGTACGTTTAGGGGTGTTCCATCTAGGGATATGGAGAGATTGCTATAGTCCGGTAGGTATTTGGAATAAGTAGTGAAGGCCACATAGTTAGTTTTACCCAAGTTCACTGTCAGTAGTCTACTCTCAAACCATTTCATGATATGTGAAAAATCACTTTCGGCTATTTCCTTCAGGGACGTCCAGTTTTTTGCTTGATAGACTACGGCAGTGTCATCGACAAAACTAACTATGTGACCCTTCGTTTCAAGGTAAAGCAAATCATTCAGATATAAATTGAAGACAATCGGCCCAAGTACCGTTCCCTGATGAACACCATATTCAACTATTTGATATTCACTAGTTTCCTTTCCTATTCTCACACATTGTTTTCGATTGGTGAGGTAGCTCTTCATTAGAGAATATGGTATTCCTCTCAATCCAATTCCCTCCAGTACTTCCAGTAGCTGACTGTGACTAACAGTATCGAAGGCCTTCTTTAAATCTACGAATATGCACAGGGTTGGAATACTTGCACCAATGCTACTGCTAATCCTGTCAATTAGTGAAAGAATTGCATCCTGGGTGGATTTTCCTTCTGTAAAGCCAAATTGATTTTTTGACATTATTTCGTTTTTTTTTTAGATAAGACAAGATTCTTTTTTTCAGTGCTTTTTCGAATATTTTTGCGAAATTTGATATAAAAGATATAGGACGATAATTATTAGTATCAATCTTTTTTCCGCTTTTATAGATAGGAGTCACAACTGCAATTTTGAAGGCTTCTGGATATTTTCCACTGTTTATTGACATGTTGAAAATGTATGCCAATGGTATAGCAATCTCATATGCAATATCCTTTAGATGCTCCGATTTGATGTTGTCCAGTCCTGGTGATTTTTTGCTTTTAAGTTCGTTTATTAGAGTTATTATTTCAATATCTGAGACTTCTTCTAGGAAAATTGATTTTGCACAGTTCATTTTTGGAAAGCGGTGTTTTATTTGCTTTCCAAGGATTGTATTCGCCAAATCTCCCCCGATATTACAAAAGAATTTATTGAAAATGTTTGCAATATCTTCTGCATTTTTCGTGATTTCACCATCTTCAGTCTGTATTTCTTTTACCGTTTGGTGATTTTTCGTTTTGTTAATTAAACTATTAATTGACTTCCAAAGTTTACTCGAATCATTCTTATTTGTGTCTATTTCTTTTTGGTAGTATTTTTTTTTAGCTTCTTCTACTAGCTTACCGAAAGAATTTTTGTATCTTTTATATTCTCGACATTTGTTTAAAGTAGGATCCCGTTTCATTTCAGCGTACAGTTTTTTTTTTCAGATACTGACTTCATTAGTGATTTGGTCATCCATGGGTTTCGTTTTATTTCATCATTTTTCATTTTAACTTTATCTCGATGATATTTTGAATTTTTTCAATCAATAAATTAGCTGCCCGGTCAACGTCATATAGAGAATATAAGTCCAGCCAATTTTCATTCTTTGCGTTTTTTTTTTCAGCTTATTTCTGTCTACGAAAAATTTATATTTTATATATTATTATTTATATATTATATTATTTATATATTATTTTATATATTATATATTATATTTTATAAGTAAGGTAAAAATCATTGTACGCCACTGGTTTTCTCTAAGTTTCGTATTTCATCAGATGAAACACTTCAAAATGAAACACTGTTATAGTGCCATGAATTTGAAATAGCAACACCTTATCAATCGATAGATTTCCCTAATTAATTAATTAACTCTTTTATTGGTTTCGTCGTTGATGTACTGAATGTTTGTTGTGTTTCTAAGCCTATTATTGTCAACTGTTCCTTTCAAAAATTTACAAAACATTTGTGCATGAAATTGGGTAGAATTTCAAGGAAAAATGCAGTACTGAAAGAAAGGTTATTCACATAACTTGAACTTTGATGGTTCGTAACCACCATTTCTACTCCACTGACTTTGATTTGACAAAGTTCAGCATTTCAAATTCACAGCATTATAAGAAAGCTGTATTATTAATTGTTTATTCTGAAAAAAATATTGACCTTATAGAAAAACAGAGGCGAGCAATGATTTTTACTATAAATATCAATCAGTTGTAACGTCACAAAAGTTCCATTCCAACTTTCGTCTCATTCTGTTAACTCCGTGTCATCTGGCGATAATGTTAAGTAAGTGCACAAGTTTACTGCTGATCCGCTGCGAGTCCGAACTCTTCAAGTAGTTAATCTAGGTAACTGATTAAGGCTGATAGGCTCTCAGGGGAATAGCCAATATCATAACACACAAATTCTGTGGAAGGAAAGATCGAATCCGCCTGTCAATTTGAATACAATGTTTCAGCATGTTTATAGAGAGAGAAAGTAGATACAAAAATATGATTGCTCTTATATTTCTGTCATTTATCTCCATCTATCAGCAATATTTAGATACAATGCAAACTACGTCAGAGTATACGTCATTTGTATAAACCAATGAGATTGTAAATATTTAAACTCATGATTGCCTATTTAAAAAAAAGTCAGAATATTAGACTGCGTAGATATTCCTGCGAAAACAAGGGCTTTTCGGCCATTTTGCATCAATCTCTGTAACCAGCGAAATCACTTGGCTGACCTCATGGGAAAAATTATTTTTTGAAAATTCTCTGGACTTTCCTTTGGTGAAAAATTGATCACAATCAGGTTGGTAATATTTTTAAACTTATTGTTTTCTCAAAAACAAAAAAAAGGATTAAGAATTTTAAGAACATGCTAAAATATTCTTTCTTTTGCGGTGTGTAGCATGCTGGTTCTAACAAAATAAATTATTGTTTTAACATAAAACTATTGTTATAACATAAAGCTATTATCTGATATTATGATAAAGTTATTTTCTAAATGCTAGGCTAATTTGTTGAAGAGTAGAAGTAAAGTTACTTCAACAAAA
Organism: Chrysolina oricalcia; assembly: GCA_944452925.2. NCBI lineage: Eukaryota > Metazoa > Arthropoda > Insecta > Coleoptera > Chrysomelidae > Chrysolina > Chrysolina oricalcia. Next base: position 28,675,061 of record OX101820.2, read on the forward strand.
GTTAGACAGTTTCTAGAAGATTTGTCTAGGCCTATACTTATATACAAGCTCAAATGTTCAAGTCAAGTGGAACATAATCGAAGCTTCATGCATTGAAGTCTATTCAGGCAAACTCTTTGACGAGCCTTTTCATTTTTGAGTTCAATACGGTTGAACGTATTGATGAAACCGTCTGGTTGAGTCACCAGAGGATCACTGCGAACCGATCTCGAAAGATTTGTTCGCACTCGAAGCAGTTGAGGACTTTCGATACCCTAGAAGAGGTTAAGTTCTGTACAAGAGTCCATTTTATTGAGAATACGCTGGACAGGCGCGAAGATTATGGTTATTAAACAAACAAACTATTCACTTACCAGTTTTTGAGCTTCTATTTCTATACAACCAGCAAGTTACACCCTTCCACAGGTTTGGGGGCCTCTTTTGGTACATATGATTTTTGTGGACAGAGTGTCACATGGGATGAGGACACTGAATATGATCACATTTGCTGCAACTTGCTTACAATATTTACCTTTCATCAATCGTCGTGTGGACTTGGTGAGAACGTTTTGTTGCTACGACGAGACTCAGGTGACACAAGTTAAATAGTGCCTTATCATATACAAGTCTTAACAACCCCCAAATGTTACTTTGTTGATATTCTTGCATGTACTTTGGTGTCAACATATCCTCATGACTTAGTGTACCATACGTAAAATAGGTTGAAATTTATATTTACAATATACCTGTGAATCCCTTACAAGGCCTTGTAGCAGGAACAAAAATATGTATGTGAAACTAGCTCACTAGTAATTTCAAAAATTCTATCTACAACCATAAAATTCGTTTTTGATATGTTGACAACTTTAGGTTAGGAAAAATTTTCTGGTACGTATACATCTGCCACGTTAGGCAACAAACGTTTCACATTTGTATGTTAAGCAGCGTTCAGTCATCCTTGTGTTAGTCTTACCCATATTTACAGACCCGTAATTAAAATTTTTGTGTACATAAACTGATACGTATTTATTCAATCACTCTTCTCAGTTGACAAACCCACACAAGATTATTTTTGTCAATTTTTCTACTGAAAGAGGGAGTTAAGTTTGATAAATGTTAGGCCGATCTTTATTTTTTTAACTTTCAGTAGCGTCCTCCTGACATCTTTTAATTATCCTAATTTTTTACCAAACTAAGTGATAAAAGTGAGTCTTGGTTTAAAAGATATACCACCTCTGATGATTCTTACCCATCTGACCATTATTGCTTCAAATTAAAAAAATGAGCTGCCGGAGCAATATAGCGTAACATCTCAAATTTGAGAGGAAGAGTTTCAAATTTGACTTAGAGCGTTATAACCACTCATAATTTGAAACCTAATAAGTTACCTTGATCAAAGATCTTGGTGTCATCTTCCAATCCAACCTCTCATTTTCTTCGCACATTGAGTACATCTGTAATAGAGCACTCAAGCAGTTTGGTTTCATAAAGAGACATTCTAGAGATTTTGTTCATATGAGTACAGTGAAAATCTTATTCCTTTCATTGGTCAGATCTCATCTTGAATATATGCTTCGATTATTTGGAGTCCTTATGCTCAGAACCACATCCAATAATGTGAAAGAGTTCAACACAGATTTTTTATGTACTGCTCTATTAGGCTGAACATTCCTTACTCTTATACCAACATGCTGTCAGTAATGAATTTGAGTCCTCTGATCCACAGAAGGCAAGGGTTTGACACCTTGTTTATTTATAAAATTCTGAACGGTCTGGTATATGCTCTTGAATTACTAGAAAAAGTAAAAATATGTATCTCCTAGGGCACTACGTGAATATACATTTTCCTTGGTTGCACATCGATCGAATTATGGTGCAAACATAGGGATGATTAGATTACTACGACAGGAAAATGTTCACTCAAGGGCTATAGATATTTTGTCAGCTTCACTTTGGCAAATGAAGACAGCTACTATGTAGCTCAAGTTTTATAGATTTAATTGCTCATTTTATTTTAATTTGTCTTTTTTTGTCCATTTACTGTATAAAACTTTTAGATATAGGAAGTTATAATTTTTTAAAATGTTTTTACCACTTTTCAAAGTGATTCATATTATTGTAAATGGGTATTTCTTCCCATGTAATGAATAAATGAATAAATAATATGAATAGGAGCCCCTTGCTACTACTAATAACCGCTAGTCCAAACTATGTTTTTTGATAGGCAACCTGCATTTTTTATCAGTTTTTCGGTTTTTACATGATAAATTGATGGTACTTCATGCTGGTACTTTTTTCGAAAATGTTGACGGTTTTCGAGATTTTTAGCATGACAGCTTTTTTTTCCAAAATTCGTCACTCATCATATTTAAAATTATAAAGTTTTGCAAAGTCCCATTACAATTTATTTCTGGTCAAATAATGTACGTTGGTGACTCCCTCAAATGATATATCTAAAATTGACCTGTTATATACAGGGTGCGAAAAACAGATTGCCAAACATTGTAAATAAAAATGTGCAAATCTTCTTTATTTTAAATGGAACACCCAACAAAGGATCTACAAATTTCATAGAAAATTTCCTATGGTTATAATCAATAGTTTTTCTCAAAATGCTTTATTTCGAAAAATGGAAATTCTTCCTATTCCTTCGCCTTAATTTTAATGAATGACCTTTTTTATGGCGAAACTGATAAGGATGTACTAAAGATATCTTGTTTCAATTATGTACATTTCATATAACGTGGCCAAATAATTTTTTAATTTTTGTACGAAATATAGTCTCACATTTTTCTAAATGGAAAAACTATTTTTTTCATTGGTTGCAGAATTTTACATTTCTCGTGCAATATAGAACCAATCACGATTATAGAAAAAAAAATTGTATAATACTAATAAATCAATTTATTTCTTGTTATGAATGAATATTCATTAATTATAGATTCTGGGCTCAAGCTCCAGGTAGTTATTCGAATTGTCAACTCGCAAACAACAAAACTGTAACAAGAAAAGTTTAAGGAAAATCAAAATGACACTTTTGCTTACAAAATATGTTCAACATGTCTTCCATTTTCTTGAAATCTGCATGCAGTAGTTCCTGATGTAATTGAACATGGTGTGGATGAAAACGATGCTTCTTCAAAACTCGTTGCACTGATTTCTCACTTATATCCACTATTTCACCAATCTGCCGTTGACTCCTACGAAGATCTTTTTCAACAGCAAAAAGAACTCTCAATTCATTATCCTCATCAGTGGCTGGTTTGATGATGATAATTGATACATTCAGTTTCAACAAATCTAGTCTAGACCTTTCGGAATGATCTTTTATCTAGATGCCTTCTATCTTGATACTATTGAGAATGAATTCTAATTGCCAATAAACAATTCCTTTCTGATATACCTAATATGAAAATAATATCAACCAAATCAGTTTTTGTTGAAAGTATTAAAGGTATTTATACCGACAACATAGGTCGGCTCTGAACTTACTACCTGTCCCGAGTCACGATTTCTATGAAGAAAGAAGAAGACGAAGGCGCGAAGTTGATATAGCCTTACACTTTTCATGAGTATTCAGTTTTGGTTCATAATTGTTTGTACAAGTTTGTATGTTTTCAGTCTTTTTCGACAAATAATAAGTTGTAGTTAATCAATAAAATCAACTACAAAACTGCGTTACTTTAAAAATCCAACAGTTTTCGAAAACAGCATTTTGATTAAATTGGATCGAAACTTCTTGATATAGCAACAATTACTAAAAATTTCAATTTGTGCACTGTCATTCACTAAAGATTTCAATACTTATACAAAGTGGCAGGCAAATATTTTTACCTGCCAAACTGATTGATTTTCAAAATATCATTTATTCGGTTTTCCTTAAAAGGTTGTTGTTATCTTATAAACGGGAAATTATAGGCATGAAGCGATAATTTAAAGAAGGGGTTAGACAAAAACTATGCCTCAAATGAAGGAATTAGAATTACGAAAAATGTGTTACAAACATCGATCGCAGTCGTCAAATATGGATTTCGTCGTTCATTCAAATTATGGAGGAAGGAATAGCAAGGAATTTTTCGAAAAAATAGTTTTTTAAGAAAAATTGTTGATTTTAACCATAGAGAATTTTCCATGAAATTTTTAAAGCGTCTCTTGGCGCTTCTTACGGATCGGTAATATACCGGGTGTTCCATTTAAAATAAAGAAAGCGATTTTGCTGGGGCGAAAACTGGGGTTTTCATTAACGAACTATCTTATAAAAATTATTAAAGGCCATTTGCGTCTTTTATTTTGTGGGGGAAAAACTTCTATAGCTTGGTCGGCTAGCAAAATAAAACGCTGCACCGCACTGATCCCAGAGAGTAACGCGAGATGATCCCATACATCACCTATTTCTACTGCGTTCATTGTTTGTAGAGGGTTTATACAGGGTGTCCGGTAAACCGTGTACAATATTGAAACGTGATAGACCAGTTCATGACTGTTCAGAATATCGGAGTTTCACCTTAATAAAAATCTCACCGATTTCGAGATAGTTTTTTTAATTTCGGGGAAATCACTACCTCATCTTGGATTTTTGAGTGCCATGTCTACAAATTGGGACCGATTCAAATATCTCTGCTGCTGAAGATTACTGAAGAGTGATGCTTTCAGATGTACAAAACAGTTTTTCAGGAAACGATACAATTTTTCAATAAATGAGGGAAAAATGCCAGATTTGAGTTTCACCATTTTTTTTAAAAAATAGTTTGACATTATTATTTGAAAAAAACAAAACCAAGTGGAAGTGGATATTCATTACAAAAGAATGCCCATTTTGTCCAGACTTTATTATGGTATAATTATTTTTGGAAGGAGTAGAATTTCGATTAAGAATTTTGATTATATTAGAATGTGATGTTATTCTGAGCTAAACTCAACTCCATTAGACTTTGTCAGTATTGTCCATAGAAATATATATTATATACTTACTCTAGAATGCTAATACCGCCAATTTTCACGGCGAAAAGCATGCCGCATATGCGACCCATTTCCTATTTGCGCATGCGCGTCATCAGTGTAGTTTGGGTAGATCGTTGCCAAGTTTGAAAATAATTTGGTGATTCAATTCAGAGTTTTTTGTTATGAGGCGATAAAGCACGTGTCATTTGAAAAAGAGAAAATTGACAGCGCATTTAGGACTTTTTAAAACCAAAAAGAACCTTTTAGAGATAGATTACTCCGAATTTTAGGCGCGAAAGAAACTTATTTAAAAGAATAATGTACCCTACGCTACTGTAATTATAATGACCGTGCAACAGTGCTTTTTCATCAACAGGAAGACTTGTCACTAAGATCTGTCACTCTTGTCAGAGACAGAGACGGTTTTTAGAATTTCAGATTTTCTCTTGTCGTTTTGTGTGGTGTCTGTTGTCGTTGGTTATTCTTTCATCTTTCGTGAATTTGCATTAATCTTGTTCCTTTAAAGACAATTTCTAATAAAGCAGTTTCTTCCTAAAAATAAACAATGAGCTGTTTAGTGTTGTGTAAAGGAAAAATACCTGAAATAAATCATTTTTGGTAGATAATGAATTTTTTTATGTACCTATATGCTTTGCTCAAAATAGCTTAAATATTATTTTAGCTTGACAGAAAAAGCATGATTTTTGATTATTGTTTTTGATAAGAGACCCCAGCAGAACATTTGAGGAGAAAATTATAACTTGTGGCAGACATTTTCCTCATGAAGATTCATATGAAAACAACAATAGAATAATTTGAAACCTAGTGCAGTACCAATACTGTATCTGCGCAAGCATGCATGGCGAGTGATACAACTTTCTACCACACCGCTTATATTATTATAATAATAATAATAATAATAATAATAATAATAATAATAATAATAATAATAATAATAATAATAATAATAATAATAATAATAATAATAATAATAATAATAATAATAATAATAATAATAATAATAATAATAATAATAATAATAATAATAATAATAATAATAATATTTATTCATGTAAGAAGAATAGAGTACAATATAAATGAGACATACAGGTGAATAAATGAGTACTCGATAAGTGTTTTTCACACTTGTTTCGAGAAATACTCCCATAAATAAAATGTATGAATAATGAACACACTGACTGACAATTACGGAAATATTATCAAAATAATAATTTTATGTAAATATAAAGACAAATATTTACAAACAGATTCGCACACACTCACACACACCCATACATGGATAACTAACTATATTATAATACAAAAGTTAATGGTCAATAGGTTAAAATTATAATATTGATAATAAAAAGTAATAATAGAAAAGTAATAAAAACATTGTTCATTCACATAATAATAATATTGTTCATTCACATATTGATACAGAAAAGACAAGAATACTTTCGATATCATAATAAATATTTACATACTCGCATATTTGATTACATAAAAACATGGGAAGAGCTCAAACATTAAAAGAATATATGTTACTTGAAATTATAACAGTTATCGAATAAAATCAGAATAAATATAAAAACTTTGTTTCAAATATTTTTTTTGTCAACAAAATCAGAAATCGTTTGTCTTGGCTGACTGAATATAAATTGTCTCAATGACTTTTTGAAATGGTGGAATATGTCAATGTTTTTTATTGTAATAGGAAGAGTGTTGAATAATTTTGGGGCTAGGTAAATGTAGGAATGTTGTAAAAGTGATTTTTGTGTTAATGGAATTACATGGTGATCTTTTCTTCGGGTGTTATAATAGCGTGACGGTAAAAGATAACTTTTCTTCTTGTGGTATGTTAAAATGATATTGTAATAGAAGAGTTGACGAATATCAAAGACACCGGATTCGAAAAACAGATTGTCTGTTGGAAAGCGTGAACTTTTCGAAAATATCAGTTTTAGAAACTTGTTTTGTAGTACTTCAAGAGGTCGAAGGTGTGTTCGAAAGGCCCCACCCCAACAAGCTATACCATAGCGTAGGTGACTTTCAACAAGTGCGAGGTAAAGAATTTTTAGATGATGGGAGGTGAATATTTCTCTTAAGGTTTTGAATTTATATAGAATACTTCGTAACTTTTTGCAAATATAGGTAATGTGCTCATTCCGTTTGAGATGTGAATCAATAATCATCCCTAAATACTTCACTTTTTTTTCAGGAAGAATCAAGTGTTGGTTGCCTAGGTCTATACATGTAAAGCTTGGTTTGTTCGTGCTATTGCAGCTGAATGGCATATACTGGGTTTTCTCCAAATTTATGGTTGATAGTTTATGTTCAAGCCAGTTTTTTATTGTGTCAAAGTCTGATTCTACGGTATATTTCAATTCTTGCCAATTATTTGCCTTATAGAATATTGTAGTGTCGTCTGCAAATCCTAAAATTCTTCCTTTACTTTCTAGAGAGAATAATTCATTTATGTACAGATTGAATAAAGTTGGTCCAAGAACTGTACCTTGAGGTATACCAGTATCAATAGACTTCTCACTACTTAAAATGTCATCTATTCTCACAGTTTGGACTTTGTTCGTAAGGTAACTCCTGAATAAATTCAAGGGAGTACCCCTTACGCCATTATCTTCCATTGTTTGTAGAAACAATTCGTGGTCGACGGTATCGAACGCTTTCGAAAGGTCTATGAAAACGCAGAGACTCGGTTTGTGAGCGCTGATGATATTACAGATGTTAAAGCTAATATTGCATCTTGGGTGGATACCTTTTCTCTGAATCCGTACTGATGTTCAGATATTAAATTGTATTTTGAGATATACGATGTTAATCTTTTTTTGAGTATTTTCTCGAAAACTTTAGTCAGGTGTTATCAGTGATATGGGGCGGTAATTTGTCACAATATCGTCATTCCCCTTTTTAAACAACGGGATAACAATCGATTGTTTGAATGCTGTTGGCCAGAAACCTTTCTCCATACACAAATTAAACAAATATGCTAATGGCTCCTCAATATACTGGGAGATTGATTTTAATGTATCTGCGTTGATACCATCAATACCTGTAGACTTTTTCGATTTTAAGGTTGCAATCACTTTTTTTTTTATTTCAGTCGTATCAGTGGGTTAAAGGACGAATGAATTAGGGACAATTTTTCTCCTATGTGAGTAATTGGGATTTCTGTGTATTTTCTCAGCCATTTTTTTTCCTATGTTAGAATATATCGAATTGAATTCATTTGCTATATCTCGTTTTGTTTTAAGGGTAACCCCTGCCTCATTTTTAATTGATGTGATTGATCGTTTACTTCTATTTACATTGGTTACTTCTTGAATTATTTTCCATAACTTCGTGTTATCTGAAGAGTTTGAATTTATTTGTTTTTGATAGTATTCATATTTTGTTTTTCTTATTAAGTTTGTGAGTTTATTTTGAAATGTTTGAAAGGGATTATGAGTTCTAGATTCCTGCAAAAAGTACTAAACATACACAGAATCGCCTCGTATCATCGTCAATATGGAAGTGCTTTTCTTTGATGGTAAGGAAAATGCTTCTGGCCTCACTTTTTCATGCACCCCCATTGTGGAAATTGCACTAAGGTAATACAACCAGAAATACTCTTAGAAATAGCATGTTAATCTCTTCAAATGATTTAAATTAAATGCAGTTGCGTATTTTGACATGAATTTTTCTAGAAAAAAAACCTCGAGCTTCCTCGCATCCAATTTAATAAAACCAATTTGAGTTATAATCAATCTGAAATAATATCTGAAATAAATTTTAATAGTTTTTTGTACTTTCAATTTATTTTCCAAACCAGTGCTTCCTTGAAATTCGCACCGACGATTTGGGGTGGTTCCGTAGGTTTTTGTTGGTTAACTACAGCTGAAAAGTGAATGTGATACCAAAAATCAGTCGCTTCAGAGCGGTAAATAATAATAATAACCGTACTCTACTTTCTGATGGCCTTTGATGAATATTCGGGATCATAAATATGTGAAAATATGTATTCAAATCGGCTAAGTACAAATAACAATCATAAGCACAATGAGGTTTCGAACCTTATTTTACTGAAACCAGGCCTGTTACAAAAATCACTAATGACGCGCTTGCGCATTGCGGACTAGCCAGAACTTTTTACAACACTTTTGACATGGGGATTAGCATTCTAGAGTAAGTATATAATATATATTTCTATGGTATTGTCTTTTATTTGTATCCAATCAAGATAATATGATCAAATAATTATCAGTAATAACGAATCAACTGCTTGGAAACATTCGAAGAGATGTGAAAAAGTGAATACTAATTCAACGTTTTTTTTGAGTCAACATACACTATAAACCACAATAACGATTATTCAACATCGCACTGAATAATATTACAAAAATGTTATTTTTCATTCACTCGTACGCAGAGACGACATTATTTTAAAAAGAACCTTTTCAAATACGTTATTGAATCAGCGATTCTCTGAGCGGCATTGTGCAATCAGATATCGTTCTGCATGAAGCACTGCTGCAGCTGTAGCACTACCTCCAATTCACCATGAATGTAGTACATATGCGAATATTCTCGGGGAGTATAACGTGTGTACGGCATGACAAAGAAATAAATATCACTGAATGAAACAAGCGGTATAATTTCACACAGGAGTTAGACAAGTTTTTAATTTTCGACCAGGATTCACCTCCTAAAAAAGTTTGGTCTTATTTGGTTACACCCTGTATATCTGTCGGTCTCTGAAACTCCGTTGGAATCTGGATATTGGACAATTGCAACATTTATCACAAGAATTCGTATTGATCGGTGCCATGTCGGATAATCGACATTTCATTTCGATACTTTTATGAGGCGTAAAATTACATGAAAAGTTTATTTTATTGACATACTATTTTATGCTACCAAGCAGTCTATTTTTTATTATTAATAATAATTTCCACATTTTATCTTGATAAAATTGAAATAAAATAATTTTTGGGAGTAAGTATAAAAGTTGATGGAAGCCTAGTCTAAAACCACGCGTAATTCAATGGAAATCACTTCTTCCAAAAAATAATTATTGTTTGTTTTATACCATTTTTATATATAAATGTATATTAATGTATGTATACGTTTCTGTCTATAGTCATATATTTTTTATTCATAGTTATTTACATTGATTTATCTTTATTGTTGTTTTTTCTACCTTTTCATTTCTACTCCTAGTTATTTAAGTTGTTTTATCTTTATCTTTTATTATTGTACCTACCATTTGACGAGTGTAAACATTGTACAATGTTGTAACACAATAAACTGAACTGAACCATGGTATATTGATGAAACTCAAATCTGTAATTTTACCCTCATTTCTTGAAATTTGTTTTCACTTTCTGAAAAACTGTTCTGTACGTCTAAAAGCATCACTCATCAGTAATCTTCAGCAGCAAAGATATTAGAATTCGTCTCAGTTTGTATACATGGCACTCAAAAATCCAAGGTTAGGTACCGATTTTCCAGAAATTCTTAAAATACACATTATATCGAAAACGGTGATATTTTTACTGAAGTGAAATTCCGATATTCTGAACAGTCATGACCTGGTCTATCACCAGTTTCAATATTGTACAAGGTTTACTGGACACCCTGTATAGATACCGCGTTTTTGTTCGAGACGAATTGCTAATTGAGACATACGGCAGGGTTTTTGTCACTGGAGTTATATAGTTTCTGTTCAGATACGGCATACATGTTTGGCAGATATCTAAGTGAAAGTAGAAAAAAGTCTCCGGCACCAAAAACTCAAAGTTAGATATTTTGGAACATACGGCGCTCAACTTTAGGACGGCAGTATCATTATTATACTTTTATATAACTTAGATAAATCCAAATGACATTCAAATTGTTACTTGGGCCTATTCCTCTGAAAATTTTTTGCTCTGGTAGAAATCCAATGAAATCAGTTAATTTGAGGTCATTTGATTGAAAACAACCAATCAAAACATTATTATACTGAAAACAGATCCCATGGGCTGTTTTCACTCTATCACGTTGCCATGAATACAATTCGATTATTTATTTCGTTTTTGACGTTTCAAATATGTAATATTTGGTCATGATACTGACGAGAATATTAATGAAATTATAGAAGCAAATAATATCCCAAAAAAGACTGTTTACAGTTAAAGGTTTGTGTGAAAAGCATATATAGACGTTTGTAATGACAGAAAGTATCAATTAGATGGAAATCGGACAGTGGAAGAATTGGCGTTGATTTTAAAAAATTGGGCTGTGAACATGAGAGGAAAAGATGGTACAGAGTTTAAAGAAGCTACGGTCAAAACCATGTGGAACCTAACTAGTAAGCTGTAACAAGAAAAATATTATAAAGAAATCAAAGTTATTATTGACCCATTCAAAAGTGTTGCATTTCAACAAGCGCGAGCTGCCCGCGATTCTATACGACGAAAACTGCAATCGGATCCCTGTAAAAGGAAACAAAGTTCAACTGCATTAAGTTCAACAGAAATAACCGAAATGATAAATTTGTGGAACGAAAACACCCCCGAAGGGCTGCAATGAAAATTCTATAACATAGCCGCGGTAGAATTAGCTTGGCGAGGTGGGGAAGCTGCTGCTTTCTTGACTGACTTTTTTCGTACCGACTCAAACAACGATGGTTCTGTAACAAACCGAGTTGAATATAACCCTGTATTCAGCAAGACTTGCCAAGGTGGTTCAAGAATGTGTACTGAAAGCAAATTTTTAGTAAAAAAACAACGACAGCAACGTTTGTCCTGTCAGATTATTTAAAAAATTGATGTCATAAAGAGGCCCAAATATTGAAACCAAGATATTATTCCTAAGAACAAATCGTCACTGGAGGGCCGAAAATGATCACTGGTATGATAATATGCCTATTGGAAGAAATACGATTCAAAATTGGGCAAAATCATCTACCGAGGCTTGAACACCAAAGAAAAAAAAATTACTAATAACTCCAATAGATCGACCGCGGTCAGTCGATTGGCCAAAAGTGGTGCACAAGAGCAAGAGCTTATTAAAATTACGGGTCATAACAATGCCAACTCAATAAAACCCTACTTGAATATTGACCAAGACCATCATATCAAATTATTAACAGCATGCGAAGTGGAAATACATCAGTTATAGAAAGTAACACGTCTGGGTCTTCATTCAGCTTTTCTTATTGATCTTTTAATAATTGCACCTTTAAATAAATTGTTTTTGCTCTGTATTTTTTCTATAATTAGCAAAAAATTTTCTATCCGAATAATCCTCGAACATTGATAAATGCTCAAAAATTTTTTAACCACTTTCTCAAGCTTGTTGCTTTTAGGCAACAGACTTCCACCTGCGGCGTCGGCTGTTTACAGCTTTCGAAATCTGTTGAAATTTTTTATCAATGTCCTTGGGTTATTACTACTCACGCACCCATCCCCCAAGAGCTGGAAGAGTTCACGGCCTACTGCAGGGAATCAAGAGCCCCTCTGATAGTGGGATGTGATGCCAACGCCCACAACACAGCATGGAGCAGTAGTGACACGAGCAGACGGGGTGAGTACATCTTAGAATTTCTAATGAGAGAAAACCTCGTCTTTATGAACACGGGGAGTAAGGCAACTTTTGCCAACCGCGTTAGATCCGAGGTCATAGATATCACATCGGCAACCCCATGGGTCAGCACGTTCATCAAAGGCTGGCACGTCTCTGACGAGCCATCCTTATCAGATCATTGGCATATAAGCTTTCGTATCTCCGGAAGCAGTGCAGGTCTAACCTTCTTCAGAAACCCGAAGAACAGCGACTGGGAGACGTACAGAAGCTCCCTTACGGCAAACCTGGAGCGTATGAAACTCTCCAAAGGAGGGGCTGAGGGAATTGAGAAGGCAGCAATCTGTCTCCGGGATGCTAGAGTCTCTTCATTCAAAAGAAGCTGCCCTCTAACCAAAAGGAAACAGAACAGCGCGGTCCATTTCTGGACCAAATAGATTGAAATCCTAAGAAAAAGGACCAAATCTCTCTTTAAAATGGCCTTCAGAACAAAGCACCGGGGCGAATACAATGAAGCCCTCTCTCTGTACAAAAGAGCCATACAAAGAGAGAAAAGGAAGGCGTGGAAGAACTTCTGCGAAGAAGTCGAGAGCACCGCTGAATGCTCACGACTGAATAAGATCTTGTCAAAGGATCCGGTGAATCCTGTCGGCACGCTGATACGAGCCGACGGATCGTTCACCAAATCAGGAAAAGAATCTCTAGAGATCCTCCTTGATACCCACTTTCCTGACTCAAGGGGAATCAATGACCCAGTCGCACCCTCAAAGGAAACCTGGGACACAGCGAAAGAAGTCATTACCTACAGGAAGGTAGAATGGGCCATAGCAACCTTTAGTCCATTCAAATCAGCAGGGCCAGACGAAATCCAACCTGTATTGTTACAGCAAGGAGCAGACCTACTGATTCCACACCTAGTCAGGTTGTTTAGGGCGAGCCTGGCCTACAGGTATGTACCCAGCACCTCGCAAAGGTCAAAGGTGGTCTTCATACCTAAGCCGGGAAAACCATCATATGCCCAGGCTAAGGCATTCAGACCAATTTGTCTCTCATCGTTTATGCTCAAAACGATGAAAAAACTAGTTGATGGGAACATCCGAAATAAAGATACAGAGTATCCAATTTTCTCGGAGCACCAACATGCTTATCAACCTGGAAAATCCTGCCAAACGGCGCTGCACAGCCTAGTAGGCAGGATTGAAAAATCTCCTATGAATAAAGAGATTGCACTCACAGCGTTTCTTGACGTAGAAGGGGCGTTTGATAACACATCTTATGCGTCCATCACATTAGCCCTCACGAAAAGAAACGTTGATCCAGCCTGGATATCTGCCATGCTTGGCTCTAGGGCAGTACAAGCCTCCCTGTTCGGGGACACAATGGAGGTAAGAGCCACGAGAGGCTGCCCTCAGGGGGAGTACTATTCCCTCTACTGTGGAATCTCGTGGTGGACGGCCTCCTTGTAGATCTGAATCGGAGAGGAGTATTTGTCCAGGGCTATGCGGACGATATCGTCATATTGGTCAACGGGAAGTACATGGGGGTCTGTGTGGAGCTGATGCAATTAGCCCTTACATACGTACAGACGTGGTGCACGATGGAGAACCTCAGGGTCAACCCTCAAAAACCACAATAGTTCCTTTCACCAGAAAAAGAAACCTGGAGACCAACAGAGCTCTCCGAATCTTTGGTGAAAGTGTACAGATGTCAGAAGAGACGAAATACTTGGGGCTAAAACTGGACTCAAAGCTCACCTGGAACAAACATCTGGAAAAAGTGCTTAAAAGAGCAAGGACATCATTAATGATGGCCAGACGCCCCTTTGGTAAAACATGGGGACTCGGACCCAAACAGTCTCTCTGGCTATACACAGCAATTGTTAGGCCCTCGATATCGTACGGAGCCCTGCTGTGGTGGCCAAAGGTAGAACAAGTGACAACCAGGGGGAAGCTGGCTAGCTTACAAAGACTGGCCATGCTAGGAGTCACTGGTGCTATGTCCAGCACATCGACAATTAGCTTCGAAGTAATCCCAAACCTCCCTCCCCTGCATTTGCATATTGCAACAGAGGCGAGGATAGAAGCATCCAGGCTAAAATGTCTGGGCCAATGGAGGGGCAATAACCAAGGCCACTCAAGCATACTGGAGGTCATAAGAATCGACACGTCTGAGATGCCGTCGGACAAAATGACTCCAACATACTCCTTTGATGGAACATACACCACCATCATAGAAGATGGGGAAGTTACATCAAGGGCCATACCAATGCTGTCAAGAGGGCAAATCTGGTACACAGATGGCTCAAAGACTAGCAAAGGAGTAGGGGCTAGAATATACGGGGAGAGACCGGGGTATGACATCAGTCTAAGCCTCGGTACTCAAGCCTCTGTATTCCAAGACGAGATAACGGCAATCTCCGTCTGCACAAGAGAGATTCTAAGGAGGGGTCCTAGAAACCAACCCATAGCAATTCTCTCCGATAGTCAGGCGGCGATTAAAGCCCTGCGTTCATGCAGGTTCACTTCCAAACTGGTTTGGGAGGCACACCAAAACCTTAACGACCTGGGAGCACAGAACATGGTAAAACTTGTCTGGGTACAGGTCATAAGGGCATACAGGGAAATGAGAGCGCTATGCCCTAGCAAGAGCGGGAGCAGCAACAACTCTCACTGGACCAGAACCAGCCTGCGGAATCCGGTTGGGAATATCAAACAGGACACAAAGAAATGGGTTAAAACCCATCATCAATCTTTCTGGGAGAGTGCCTCAGGCAATACTCACGGAAAAAAGATGATGATGGGGCCAACCGACCGGCTATCAAGACATCTTCTTGAACTAAGCCGAGACTCTCTCAGGAAGGTTGTTGGACTGATGACAGGCCACTGCCACCTGAGAAAACACCTGCAACTGTTGGGGATACATCAAAAGTCCACACAATGCAGATTTTGTGATGATGAGGACGAAACAGCCTCCCACGTAATGTTTGAAAGCCATGCTCTGGCTCGTATGAGGATGGATATCTTCGGACACTGCGGTGCAGAAGATACCATTCCGCAGGAAAACCTTGTGAAGAATCTTCAGGACTTCATTAAGAGATCCGGAGTGCTCACGAGATAGACCTGATAGCGGGGTGCAGAAAGGCTCTATACAGAACTACCTGCACTTCAGCCACTGGCTAGCCCCGCCATCTAATAATATAATAATAAAAATAAATATTAGTACTGAAAATGATATAACAGGCATACAGTTAAAAAGATCCAAACACAGCGTGAAGTACACATTGCAGTTACCAGTCTGATCGACCTTTCTCTGCTACAAAGTCTCTTCTCAAACCCTTTATATCTCTTCGCGACCATCGGCGGGCTCGGTACGAGGAGTATAAAAACTCCACATTGTATTCGTGCTGAAGCGTAGTGTCTTTTCCGCTGCAACTTTATTGTTAAAAATCCATCGGGTTGTCATACAGTTGTCCGTGGCATGAGACCCCAGCCGGACGCGTATGTCTTCATTGTGCGCCTCCACGGAACCGGTCTGGTCCGGCCTTTACGAGAGTTCTTGCTGCAGACAGTGGCGAATCGTTTATTTATTTAAAATAGGACAATACAGAATAAGATAAAATTAAATAGGTAAAAAAAGTTTTCATACAATGAATAATATCATAAAAACTAAACAATACACACAAGAATATATTAAATATTGTTGTGTTATGAAACCATGAATGAACAAAATCAGATCATGCCAATTTACCCATATGATATCAACCATTTGAAATAGATCAAAAGCACAATCCGATGATGATTCTACCCTAATTTCCAGCCAGTTCCGTATGTTTGCAGGAATAAGGAATCAGAATTTACTAAAAGAGTAAACTTAAATAAAATGTTTGTGAATATTAACAATTGGGAACAACCCTGTGTATGAAAATTGGAAAAGTTTTGACAATAATGACAGATGATGAAAATAAAAAGAAAATTGTTGTAAGAAATATTATGGAAAGTACAACAAAATGAGAGATTATAGTTAAATAGAGACAATGTGAATAAATTGAATACATTAAAAAGAGTAGTTTATAGGATATTTGCAAGATTTAGTGTGAAAGTAATTTGAAAAGAAGTCATTGGAACATTCATGAGTGTTTTGCCTGCTTTCAAAAAAAATCAATAACTACGAGTCAATAAGCTGTATCCAGGGAAGACGAGAAATTTTCGGAAGAACAGAAAAATGTTGAAAAAGCTACAAAAATACAATAGTTTCTACCTGAAATGAGTTAGAAAGCTGTCCTGCAACAATCAATAAGGTATTTCTATGAATTTTTATCTTCCAACTTTCCACGGAGTACCAGCCGGTTGTTCACATTATTCCTATATAATATCCTGTAGAAATTATCGATTTTACATTGACATCGTTCCATAACAAACTTTTTGGATGATTTGTGCGACCATTTTCGCGTATTATGATCTGAACTGAATAAATGAAATTTTACTCACCGATATTTTCGTTGAATAGCGATCAGCGAGTGTTATTGCAAGTATTTTCGTTTCGTAAAAAACAAAATTTCCAAGGACAATTTACGGAATGAAATTTTCTGAAAAACTATTAATTAAAAATTTTCCCATATGGTTCCAACATTTTGGCGGACACTGTATATAAAAAATATTTAAAATTTCCATACAAAAATTTTTATAGTACAATACTTTATTAATCAAAACTATAGAATTCAATAGAAATTGAGCTATACTGAGAAGAAATTTACAAAATTCTATACTACTATTTTCCCCTACTTACATAACTTACTTTAAATAACAATATATACATACACTATATTTGTTGAAAAAAGATTGTTAAAATTGTTTTTCTTTTAACCAGCTGTTGTCCCCTTACGAACGGCAGCCCTCAGAAGTCGAAACTTGTGCGAGCTGAGGATTAACGTGGTCTTACCTTTTTACGTGCGATTCCTATCACTTTCTCGGGCCATCAGTAAGAGTTCTGCAGTCGCTAGGGTTTGAACCTTTGACTGGCAGCCAAAAGTGAATGAAACAATGTCGCTTTAACCACTCGGCTACCTGGCCCCAATATAATAATACAAGATGAAACTTTTAATTACAGGTCAGCAATTCTGCTGCAATTTTAAGAGGCCATGAGCGCGATCATATTTCGGACGTTTTTTTGGTAAAAGAGTCGATAACTCAAAAACGGTTCGCCGTATCGATTTCAAACAAGGAATGGCTTCTAAAGGACGTTCGATTCTATGTACCTATGTACTTATGTACCTATGTCTGCGGCAGCAGCTCACGATTCTTTTCACAGATAATCGAGGTATCTGCTGGTATTTCTCTTCCATTAAAATTTGAAGCAATTTTTATCCAATCGATATGAGTTTGGAATCAAAAGGAAGGTAAAACGTTGATATAAGTACGTGCTTTGATGTTTTTTTGAAATTAATTGTTCGTCTATCCAAAAATATGTACCAAGTGCGTTATATAGATCCTAACGCCCATCGGCAACCTCCCTCTGGCCAATCTAGTAACGCTCGTGGTGCATACAAGATTTCATTTTTCACGAAATTATTATCTTAAACGTCGTTGTTTACTTCATAAATTTTTTCTCATAGTATTTACTGCGTTCTGGTCGGCAACTGAGCACAAGTGAGCTTCTATCCAATTGCCATGGAAACATTGAAGAGGTTGCTAAGGGTTGTATATTTATTAAAATGGCACTGCATTTTTGTGAGAATTGACAAGCTTGTTAGTGGAGGAAACTAAAAACGGTTGTGTTCATAATAATTATGGAGATCCCACAGAATCTGATGACAAAAGCTGTAAAAGCGTTGGGAAATTTACTGCCTGTGAAATTCAAATACTTATACGTGAAGGAGTATGACCATTTTTTGAAATGGAAAGATTGTTTTTTTTTTAAATTGTTTTTTCCGTTAACCAGCTGTCATCCCCTTACGAACGGCAGCCCTCAGAAGTCGAAACTTGTGCGAGCTAAGGATTAACGAGGTCTTACCTTTTTACGTGCGATTCCTAGCACTTTCTCGGGCCATCAGAAAAAGTTCTGCAGTCGCTAGGGTTTGAACCTTTGACTGGCAGCCAAAAGTGATTGAAACAATGTCGCTTCAACCACTCGGCTACCTGGCCCCGTATAATGATATAAGATGAAAACAAAGTGAATACCGTAAATGAAACTGTCTATGGCATACTTCCAGGAACTGGTGAGTTTATCTCATGAAAAATATTAATATTTTTTATTTATTTTATATTATTTCAGTTCGAAAAATATAGTGCTAATACACGAAAAACATTGATTGTTGAAGAAAACATTAATATATCAGCATTCAGTCAGCTGATGGCCTTTCTGAAAATTAAATCAAAAGGATACATTCCTAAAAAATCAAAGTTGTTGGAAGGTAACCAAGTATTACTTTTCATAAGAAAAGCTCCAGATGATACTTTTATGCTACATAAAGTTGTTCTGGTAATGGGCGCATTTGGAGGCTTGAGACGTGATGAAATGGTCAAGATGATAATTGATGACATTGAAGACAGAGGAGCCGTTTTACTGATCAAGGTACTAGAAACCAAGACCTGCACCTCAAAAAGTTTCACCATCGTTGATGAAAGCGAAATAGGAGCCTTGAACTGAGTTAAAAAGTACATTGCACTACGACCAAAAGGATGTGAACAACGTAGGTTTTTTTAACCTACAGAAATAATAAACGCATTGAGTTACCTGTTGGTGAAAATACTATAGGAAGTATTCCTTCTATCATAGCGAAATACCTTAATTTGGAAAACTCGAAAGGTTATACCGGACAGTGTCTACACCGAACGTCGTCAACGCTTCTTGTTCTTGAAACACTAAAATTACATGGAAAATGGAAGAGCAAAATTGCTACAATGATAGCCCGTTCCGTTTCCTAAAAAGAAAATGTTAACGTTCCGAACGAAACCAAATGCACATCGAGCAGTTCATCATCGGTCAACTCACAGAACTTCAAACTTGGTACTAATCTTTCAGGAACATTTGAAAATTTTAATTTCTATTTGAGAGAAAATAATGAGTCCCTTTTTTATGTACGGTTATGAATAAAACTTTTCTGCCCTTAACGCCCCGAGCGTTATGGGTCTGTTAATAGCAACCGTTGCCGAGGTATTATAAAGCAGTGATGGACAAGTGAAGAATAAAAAAAATCATGAAGGAAATGAACCAATGCAAGTTTTCGTGGATGGTCTCGGGAACACCATCCTCAGTAACGAGTTCCAAATCTTTCCAGATCTTTGAAAAAACTATTTCTAGTGAGAAGATCTTCGGCAAGTCTCCAAAGTGACAGCAAAACGGTTTGAAGACTGAACTCTTCCAGACAATAGAGGAACGTACGATGGAGTACTATATAGTCGACCTGCTCCGAATAATTGTGAAACAATGAACAATGAAAATATTAGAACACTTTCCAATAGTTCTTTGCAGTATTCCACCAAAAATCACAATAAAATATGTCAGGAATGAAAATTCCATACTTCTGATTGCTTTGAATCGAGTACGAATATTTGTAAAAACATTCAGGTTGATGGTTGGTTGGTTGGTTCGTTGGTTGGTAGGTTGGTTGGTTGTTTGGTTGGTTGGTTGGTAGGTTGGTTGGTTGGTTTGTTGGTAGTTTGGTTGACCGATCCTTGCTCACGGGGCAGCGGCCTAGGGCCTAGGGAATTAAGATAGCTAGTACAATGTCAAATATGAATAAAAAGTGCAATGAGAAAGTGACCAACGACCGCTATGGAGGTGATCCTAATACTTATACTCCTGAGTAGTGCAGAGTATAAGGACAATATACAGAATGGTCAGAGAAGGAACAATAAAGATTACAAGATTTCAAGATTTATTTTCACAAAAGAATACAGAAGTTATCATTAAAAAACCATTCTCAAGTTTACTATCATATCCAAACTATATACAGAGCTTTGTAGACGAGTGGATAGTTGTATGAGTTTTAAATGACTCACTGGAGTAGACTCACGCTAGGCTCTGTAGCCTGTTTTGTGATGTCTGAATCTGCAAGTCATTTGTACAAATTATGATGTCTTCGCAAGTTTTAATTACTTGCTGGAAATCACTAAACCTGTGATAGTCTCCAAGATGAAATGATAAAAAAGTTCAGGTAAGAGCAAGAGGTAGATGGAAAAAAGTCACCATCCTAGAACTTAATAGAAGTGCTATTAAATGGACAGATACCAGAATAACAGAAGGAACTGGAATGCAAATCCCTAAGCATTTTCCAAGCGTAAATCTACGTCATCGGGAAATGTTTCCAGTGCAATATAGAGAGACATATTCGCAGACAAGAGCTTATCATCATGTCAGACAGCTCAGCAGATATTACTGCTCAGAACTCTCATGTAATCAACTCCAAGTTGGTTTGAACCCAGTTAACACAAACATCTAGGAGATGTTGCTTTCATGCTTATTATGGTAACAAAATGAGTTGCATTAAGACATCACTGTTACCACTAAGTGATGCCAAATTTTATGAATTGTTCAGAATGTTCTTCTCGTTAGTGTCGCTTTGAGCACAAAATGTGAAGAAAATTGCAAAGCACATTAACATGAATTTTGGTTTCATTGCGATTTTGTCGGTATAGAAGGAATTAGGTTGGTAACAAAATTGAGCATGACATCACCTTCACGACACAAAATGGCCAGAGTTGTTTGTCGAGTCGATCAGAGTAAAGTAGAATCTGTATTTAGTTGAAGCCATCCTTTAAATATTCTATAGGTTCTTCTGATAGTGTGTAGTTTTCTGTTTGATTCTTTTAATTTCAATACTTGAATCAAATGTGTTTATTAACATTGCTCAATTATTATTTATACCAAGAACTGTATCCCTTCAAGGACTGGAACGGTGAGTAGAAAGGTAAATTCAGTGATTTACAGAATTTGGCATTTTCAGGATAGGTACTGATTTCACCGCAGAGAAACTGCTGTCCACAGGATTGAAGTTGAATTATAGGTTTTTCTAAATTTTTGTATATTGTTTTTTTTATGATTTAAACAGATTTTGATAATTTTATTTTGTTTGTGAAAAGTATATACTACGGAATCAACTCACTCATTTGTTTTCTAGCATTCCATTCCATATGAACCGTAATTCATTAGTAAAAATAATAACATTGAGATATAATTTCCATTTATATTGAAACATGGTGAGTTTTGTTTTATTCTTGACATACAGGAGAATCAGAAAGAGACGCGCATTTTCAAATAAGTACCAGTCCTTTCAATTTCACATTGTTACATCGAAAGGGTCTCGATGTGCATTCGATTCCGAAGTATGAATGGAATGTCACATTGGGCTAATTTCGAGTCACATTTTGTATCACATTTTGATGTCTCGACATGACCAACGGGGCACCGAATAGACGTTTATGCGATAATAATGGAAGTCACTTTGCGATTCACTGGTGTGATCTGAAACATGAATGTAAATCTCACTACAAGCTCTGAGACCATTCTGTGTTGACTGGTAAAGTACCTAGAGAAACTAAATGAACTAGGCAAGAACTACACTGTTTCCCTCCTATGGGTTCCGGGACACACTGGAGTGGGGGGTGATAGAATAGCATACGAAGTGGCAAAGGAAGTGGCTGAAATACTATTTCTGGGACCTGCACGCTTTTGCGAAAAACAGCACATTGCTTGATAAACTTGAAACAAAAGAATGGAATTATAAGGAATGAGGCAGGCTATAATACTACTGGAAAACTATAACCATGACAAATCAAATGACTGCACCAGCAAGTGTAAAAATAATCTCAAAATACTAACGGGAATTGTAACATGGCATTGCCGGAAGAGAAGACATTCTCCTTTTGTGGCATTCCAAATTCATTCATATTTTTTTGATCAATAATACTATATTAAAACGCTATTCCTGTGAAATAAAGTTTTATCACATTAATTACCATCAATTGCTACGCCGAGCGGTGCCTTTGTCAGTATTTTATATCAGCGCTTATCTTGGAACACATCAGGAAAATTACATATTTACCCACCTCTCACCTATCAAGTCTCAGTTTTCGGCAAACCATATCAGGAAGTTGCTACCAATTCTGCGCACATACTAGTTTTAATTAATCAAGTTACTTTATTTGTTAATATCTTCAACACTTTTCTAGATTTCAATCTTTTCAAATACCTATCAAATTGTTATTCATTAATATCAGTGCCGAAAAAATTGTCCAAAATATTTTATTATGCCGAAAGAAACAATATCAGGACGCCGGAATAACTAGGAAGTTTCAATTTATAAGTTCCCAAACCAAACCCAATTAGAATCGGTGAATTGAGTGAAATTTCATGATATTTACATTATTAAACTATTCAAAAAGGTATAATTGCATTGAACTGATATTCTGAAACAGATCATTTACCAGAAAAGCATTATTAGCAAACATCTAACTCTCTCAAAATCATAGGCAAGACTGCCATTTAGGCGCATAGAATATCTGGCCGCCAAATAGCCTGACTCTCGTAGTCCCAATTTTATTCAGGCCTGACAATGAATGTAAGGGTTGTTCAAAAATGAAATAAATAGTGAATTGAATCTCTTTTTGTTTTCTTCCATAATCTGCTCTTGCAATGAATATTCTTTAACTGAGATATTCCAAAGTTACTGGGAAAAATAGCATAATAGATATTTTTCGCATTATAAAAAAAAACTCTTTATTATCTAAACAATGAGTCCCATTTCTATGTCATAGATCTTTCTGTAACACTCAGTTATGGTTTGAATCAATTCTCTCAATGGAAATTCATGATGAAACTGATTATTGGATAGAAAATATTTTGTTCGAATTATCAAAATCCCCTCGTATAACTCTCAAGTCTGTATAGGAACGATATTCATAGTTCTTGGTATTACGAACTGAATGCTGAATTTTAATGGCTTCCGGATGTAAATTCAATGGCAGTATCTTTCGAGCACTATTTAAAATAAATTTCAAAATTACGTTATCTCTCAATACTCTGTAATTTATCTCTATATGCTGAATCAATTATTTTCATATGAATATCACAACCAAATGTTGTGTATCAACTTGAAAGTATGTATCTTATCACTTCCTTCTGAGTCGCCCCGTATACAAAGTTTATCTATCATTCCATAATATATAACAACATTACAGTCCAATAATTATTCCGTCGACCAGCGACCGGTTGATTACTTTCCTCCACTTCACTTAAAGATATTACAGTAATTGAATTCAATAATCCTCTCGTCGAGGCATCATCGAAGCAGGTTACGAAACCCTCAATTGAGTGGAACCTCCCGATGCAAATTCGAGCGGAAGATTACTCAAGAGGTTCCTGACCCGGGCCAGAAATGCACATCGCCCGGTAAACGAACTGAAAAAAGAAAACAGTGCATTAAAAAGTGCATCGGGATCTGGTTAGGCTCTGCCATCCGGAGGCGTCGATATTGCATTGTGATTTATACAGGTCGTACGGACCGGGAGGCTGCGACAAGCCAGTGACCTTCTCAAGGATACGAACATGAGCGTAGTCGGTTTGGGTGGATTTGGTCGAGGAATTAGAAGCAGTTCAAATTTTCCCTAATTGGTGGAAAAATGACAATATTTTTAATGCATCGTTTTTCGTGCTTCTCGTTTGCGTTTAATTAATTAATCAAAGGTCCTTCGAATTTTATCGAATTTATTTTCCACGAAAACTTTTATTTGGTAAAAGTGTTAAAACAGATTCGGTATTTTGAATGCTTTTGCCTCAAAATAAAAAAGTTTTGAGTGTTTTGAAAATGAAAATTTATCTCATTAAATTTGAAGAACGAGTTGTATTTGGAGAGATTATTTATTGAAGAAATCAAAGGAAGAACAATTAATATATTGATTGACTTACCTGTATAAGGAGAATCAATCCTAATTTGTCTTCGCTCATCCTCCGATATGATTCTCACTTGGTAGTATCTCGTTAGTCATACTTCTCGGAACATTTTACAGATAGAGGAAAAAACTCTGTTATGCGCGCCCTGACTCAGATATTCATTCCGTTATTGGAACGAAGTAGTAGATCGCTGAGGGGGTAGCGTGTGGGGGGGTGGGCCGAATAATAATAACAAGACTATCATACTGTTTTTAGATTTTATTTTTCTTTTCTGATGAAACTGAAAATTTCATGTTATTCGTTTCATATTCGAATCCCAGAAAATAAATATTTTGGGTAGGCTTTAAAATACATTTCTCGTGTTAAATTATGAAACCTAAATCGTCCAATACTTTTTTGATTGTGGTTTTCCACATTCACTCTCGGAATTGCCAATGAGAAAAATATCATCCAAGTATATGACGAATAATATATTTTTATTCCTACTGGTTTCATCAGTTTAGTGAATATATATGGGGCTATACTGAGCCCAAAAGGCACACAATTAAATTCAAACAACCTGTGATTATACTGAAAACGAAAATATTTCCTATAATCTTTATGTATAAGTATTAGAAAATAGGCAATGGAGACTAAATAGACTCAATAACCTTGTCTCAGGAATGAGCGACGCCCTGGAACACCAGGAGGTAGCAGTCGCTGCATTCTTGGACATAGAAGGGGCATTTAACAATGCACTACCTCACTCCCTATATGAGGCCACTGTCTCTAGAGGGATTGAACCGATACTATGTTACTGGATAAGAACTATGCTTCACAACAGAACTATAACGACCTCTCTACAGGGGGAAAGTGTCAGCTTCAAGCCAGCCAGGGGCTGTCTCCAGGGGGGTTCTCTCCCCACTGTTATGGCCTCTGCTGGTGGATGATCTGCTGGCCATTCTCTCGTTTTGGGAGGTTGATTTGCAAGCATATGCTGACGATCTGGTCCTAGTAATAAACGATAAATCCGAAGAGGTGATCTCCTACGTCCTTCAGGATATATTGGATAAAAGATATAAATGGTGTGAGAGGGAGGAAATGTCCATTAACCCCCACAAAATGGTCATAGTACCATTCACCAGGAAAAGGAAGCTGGAACATTTAATACCTCCTTCCATCAATGGTGTAACAATTCCTTTTGCGAGTGAAGCAAAATATCTAGGAATAACCCTGGATAAAAAACTTAATTGGAACTCGCACCTGGAAAAGACTATCCGGAAGGCTAGCCTTTCATTATGGACATGCCGCAGAATATGTGGCAAAACATGGGGCATGTCACCAAAACACGTATACTGGTTGTACGTGACCGTCATACGTCCAATGATAACGTATGGCTCTATAGTCTGGTGGAGTAAGGGTCATAAAAAAATTACCATTGCTAAACTTAACGGACTACAGAGACAAGCGTTCCTAGCGATTACTGGAAGCATTCGCTCCACGCCAACGGCAGCAATGAAAGCCCTCTTTGAATTACTTCCTCTCTACTTAGTTCTGGAGAGAGAAGCAGATGCAGACTCTACCAAGCGGCCATTAGTCTATCGCAGGCATGTGTCATGAGAGGCAGCAGCATGCTGGAGGGCATAATAGCTCACAACATTCTAGAAATGCCCTCAGACATCATGCCTAAAACTATCAACCTTCACACGTCCTACACTGTGGTATTTCCCGAAAGAGAAAACTGGGTCCGGAATGAAACCAACCTATGTAGGGCAAATGAACGTTGGTTCATCGATATTTCCAAAACTCAGGAAGGCGTCGGAGCCGGAATATATGGGATGAACCCAGTAGTGAAACGCTCGTTCAGTATGGGTAAACTAGATACGATATTTCAGGCAAAGGTATATGCCATTGAAATGTGTGCCAGGGAGCTGGAAAATCGATACCACACACGAAAAACAATAAAAATATTTTCGGATAGTCAAGCAGCACTTAAAGCGCTTGAATCGAACTGCTTTAAATGTAGGGCAGTATGGAACTGCAGAGACACCTTAAACTGACTGGCGCAACGCAACAACGTTACCCTAGTCTGGATACCAGGTCACACTGGCCTAGAAGGAAACGAAATATTGAGCGCCCTAGCAAAAGGGGGGCCGAAACAACGTTCACTGGACCAGAACCGGTAATCGGTTCAGCACAAGAATGTCAAAACAGCTTTGGCAGACAATGAAAGACTCGAGTACTGGCGTAGTCTACCTGGCCTAGCCCATTCCAAAGCATCTATTGCTTGTACTAGGAAAAAACAGGACTCTGACAAACTGCTAGAACTCAGTAGAGCGCATATCAGAGTTATAGTAGGTTTGCTCAGTGGCCACTGCAAACTCAAACATCACATGCATAAAATCGGACTTGCACAAGATGCAGAGTGCATGCATGGATGATGAAACGGCTAAACACATTCTGTGTACATGCCCTGCAGCGGCCAGAACCAGATTCTCAATATTTGGCGATACGACAGTAAGGCCAGAAAACCTAGTAAATTGTTCTCCCAAAGCATTCCTCAATTTCGTCAAGAGATTGGATATACTGGGAGAAATATAACCCTACGGTAAGCCACAATAGGCCATTGGCCGCAGTGGAGTGCCTGATACGGGCCCACTCACGTTCAAACCTAACCTAAATAGGAATGATCAGTTATGAATATCTATTTGCTGTTCTATAGTCCTCTAATTTAAAATAAAAAATTTAAATTTTTTTAAGTTGAGGATAAATCTATTTCGACCATTGGGTTTTCTCACTAAGAAGTAGTGAGAAATAAATTCTCATCGTAAACAAGGAGAAATGGCTCCTTTTCTCAATAAATCGTTGATTTCCAGTTCAAATTTCTGTTTCTCCCTTAGTTTTATATTAACCTTGGGCAACTTTCTTTGAACTGGAATTCTATCGAAGTGAATTTTGATTTCTCTAATATAGTTCAGGATGGTCACATGTAAAGTAGTCAACTTCCACTGACTGAAAAACTTTTCCAGTCTACCAGAATATTGACTTACTGCGTTTACTGTCGACGACGCGACGTGCCGACTCCCGGTATTCCTGGTTCCTGTATTGTCGCCGTTCCGATTTCATTGGGTCTTGTCTGTATTATAATAAAGTTCAATAGAATCGACGCGGTAAACCTTTAGTTCAAAGGTAAACAAAGTTTTATCAGGGACCAGGCAGTTTTATCAACAGGAAAAATACAAGAGCTTTTTTTTATCGGATAAATTTCTATTTGTAAAGAAATAATTTTGCCAATCAGTAATTTTACGAGAAAAACTGACATGACAAAATCGCGAGACCGAAGGTCGAGCGATTTTGTAAAATGTCAGTTTTCCGAGCAAAATTACTGATGGAAAAATTTTGAGTTAAAAAGAAATTTATTCGTAAAAGAAAAAGTTCGAATGTTTTTTGGCAAGATAAATTAACGACCGAATATAAATTGTCTTCAAATTGACGCTTCAGTATTTTTTGTAGATTGCGGGATAAGCATACTAGATGTAGACGCCAAAGAGGAACAGGCGTTTTTATTGGTGATAAAAAACGATGCACCTTTTTTATCGCTGTCAAAATGACAATACAGTCATCTTTAAATGACACATTTTATACAGGAGTTAATTTATCAGTATAAAACCGAATGATTGGCTAGAATAAACCGCTATTATTGGTTGAAATGCCAAAAACGTCACATTTTGACAAGTGACAAAAATAATCAGCAAGATTTAATGGCAATTGAAAATGATGAAATCTGCATTGTCCACAATAAGCGCTTTTCAAGATAGAAACAAGGTGTCATGCCTTACCAGGACGGTGCTCATTGCCATAATCCTATACCACAGGAATAATTGGGTTGAAAATCCATCAGAAAACAACTACTTTCCTAGCTAATACCACGACGAACGTTAAATTACATGCAATGAATTTCCGTGCAGAGTTCCTACAAGACTATCTCTGTAATTGCTAGATGCATGGAAATGTTAATTGAAACATTTGGACCACCTATAGATTGATTCCGGGGTGATGCCCCTCATAAGTATAGGGTAGGTCTCTGCAGACAATAACTAATGTCTGCAACAAATCGTTCAACTACCAATCCATGTCAAAACAAAAGCTAAGACCGAGTTCGTAGTGTAGTTTTCACTAAACTACGAGCGCCATCTCAACTTCAGCCTCTCAACCCAATTATTCCTATTGTATAGGATTATGGCAATGAGCACCGTCCTGGTAAGGCAGGACAACTTGTTTCTTCAAAAGATTTGAGTATTCAAAGTGCAAAGCGATAATAATAATAATAATAATCTCTTAATTGATTTGACCGATCCTTGATGAATATCCATCCATCCATTACAACTTCTTACAAATCGAACAATAATTTGAGCAAATTCTTTAAAAACAATCAAACTAAAACCGAAAAATCAGAAGTGTACAAATTAAAATGTGAGGATTGTCCTAAAATATACGTCGGTCGGTACAACCTTTATAAATTTCAAAACCCACATTATTGAACATGAAAAAAGCTTTGATATCCACAAGAGAGATTCAAATTATTCAAATCCCATGATGAAAATCCATACACTTGATGAAAATTTTGAAATTTTACATTCAGAAAGAAAAGGCTTAGAACTTAATTTCTTAGAAGCACTAGAGATCAACCAAAGAAATAATTCTAATAATTTACTCAATGACCAGTTATATTCAAATCTTTCACCACTTCCTAATTTCTTTAATAACTAAATGCTTCTTTGTGATAGTACCCTGAAAGAATTTTCGATATTAGGCAAGCTACCTGTTTATAATTACAATGCCTTCCTTTTAATTTACCTAACTTCAAATAACTATCAATATGTCTGTACATTTACTGAATTCCATTTTATGTTTGAGAAAAAATTGTTTGAAAATTGATTTTTCCGCTAACCAGCTGTCGTCCCCTTGCGAACTGCAGCCCTCAGAAGTCGAAGCCTGTGTGAGCCTAAGATTAACGAGGTCTTACCTTTCTACGTGCGATACCAAGCACATTCTCGGACTATCAGAAGATTTTCTGCGATCAGTAGGGTTTGAATCTTTGACTGGCAGCCAGAGTGATTGAAAAGATCGGACTGTCTTTCATGTGATGGCATAGTCGGTTTCTCACTAGTATTTTGTCAAAAAATCACTCATTTTATGCTCTATTGATTAGTGTAGATAAATACTACTCAATGAATTTTTCGTTTAACAGAAAATGCCATTAGATATACACTCAGGTGCATAAAAAACGACCACTTTGAAACTTTTACAAATTTTGATCTTGAATAACTTTTTTATTTTTAATCTGATTGTGATATTCTTTCCAATAAATGGAAGGAAATTTGTCCTAGAATAATTCGCATCAAACAGATTTCCTAATAAGGTCCAAATTATACACATTATACGAGGAAAAACAAAGTTATGTATCTATCAACTAAGTTTAAGACACCCTGGAGGTGCAACTCAGGTTTATTATGACTCCCAAAACCATTTTGTATGCAAGATTGATTCATTCCCTATACAATGCTTCTTCATTCATTTTGTAATCACGATTCGTTTAAAAACTTTGAATTATTGAATAAAGCAATGCATTTTCTCTGCGTGATCTTTATTCTTCAATATGGGAAAATTACAAACTAAACGATAACATAAGTAGCGAACGGATGAAAAGAAAACACTCAACCAATTTTCTGATATCGGGTGTTGCCTCCTCTAGCTTGGACAAAAGTTTCCATTCTCCGAGGCATTCCACGAATTAGCGTTCTAATATATTCCTGGAGTATGTCATTCCAAAGCTCTAAGGCTTTAGCACTGTTTTCTTCACTCAACTTTTTCATTTTCAGTCCGATTTGGATAGTTTCTCCAATAAATGGAGAATGTTCAATTCTTATCAAACAGATTTTCTAATAAATTACGAATTATACACATTATACGAGGAAAAACAAAGCTATGTTTTTATCATCTGAGTTTGAGACACTCTGTGGTAAAATGAAGCTTTTGAATGACACTCAAAACATTCTGTATGCAAGCTTGGTAGATTCTCTACACATTGCTCCTTCATTCATTTCGATGTCGGGATTCGTTTCAAAATTATGAATTAATGAATAAAGCATTGCATTGTTTCTTCATATTCGTCATATTTAATGATCACGATTGCCATGAAAACATTTGTTCCACTTTGTTGATTATCTGACAGTTGTGTTATCATCATAACGTCAGTTTGAGAACACTTCAATTCGTTATATTGAAGTGTTCTCAAACTGACGTTTCAATCTGTTACAAGTGCAGTGGTTTCATTCATGGACAGTCTAACTGTAGGCAAACAAAAATTGTATGTCCAAAGTGCTCTGGTAGCCATCCTTTGACTGATTGTACTAGTTCCGAACGTAAATGTATAAACTGCACAAATGCCAAATTGTCAAGTACCGATCATGCTGTATGGGATGGAGAAAAGTGTCCTATTTATAGAAAAAAATTGAATTATCTGAAATCTTCTACATTTGTTACCAAGTAGCAATCAATGCATGAAAATGAGTTTGTGGAAAACTTTTCGTCATCTAATACAACTGAAACATTGCTTGGGTTTTATCAGAACGTCAGAGGTCTGCGATCAAAAACTCATCTCATTTATAACAATATAGCCCAAAATGACTTTGATTTGATATGTTTGACAGAGACTTGGTTGACTCTTGGCATTCTGAATCCCGAAATTGTTAGCGATCGGTACATCGTTTATAGGAAAGACCGAAATCTCGATCTCACAACTGCAACTAGAGGTGATGGGGTATTAATAGCCATTGACTCACGATTTCATGTTGAGCCTTTGGATCTCAACTTCATAACCGAATCTCTTCCCGATATTGATATCATTGGTGCGAAAATAATTTTCTACAATTCTTCTTTTTATTTAATTAACATCTACATACCACCGAATACATCTTTGGATTCCTACGATGATGTCTTTGAAGCCATATGCAGTCTTCAATATTTACTGAATGATGACAGTAATTTAATAGTAATTGGAGATTTTCAATATTCCCGATTATGTTTCTCTCTTCGGTACCAATTCACATAATAATAAATTAATCAATTCTTTAGAAAACTTTTTGAATTTTTTAGGCCTTACCCAACAAAATGAATCTCGTAACATCAACAATAGAATCTTAGATTTAGTATGTAGTAGACTTCCAATAAACATTCAACAGTCATTATTTCCTCTGGTTCCCATTGACGTGTATCACCCCCCGCTGGAATTTTAGAAGAAATTCTTTCCGAAACCAAAAAAATTTATAACAAATAGCTTAAAAAAATTCAACTTTAAAAAATCTAATTTTTCTGCACTTTATGATGAGCTTTTGAAAACAAATTGGAATTTTTTGGAAAATCATAATAACGTCGACATCGCTTGTGATGAGTTTTACAATTTATTAAATAACATCTTCACAGAATATGTTCCTAAAATCACTGGTAGAAAATCATCCTATCCACCGTGGTTTACAGGTGATATCATAAGGCAATTGAAAGCAAAAAGTAGTTATTTGAAAAAATACAAATCAGGGGGTGATGCGGAACACCTCGAAAAATACAAAGCTCTTCGCAGAGACTTAAAAAAAGATATTTCCATTGCTCATACCAATTATATTCGTAAAACTGAAGATAACTTAGCAAATGAGCCATCTAAGTTTTGGGCGCATGTAAATAATCTTCGTGATAGTTCATCTATTCCTAGTTCTTTGAATTATAAAGATTACCAATTAACTGACCCCCAACAAGTAGTTGATGGCTTTGCTTCCTTTTTTGAATCTGCCTACATTGAGTCATCGAAGTATCGGCAATCTGAAACAAACGATTTTACTAATATACCAACCTTATCTGTACCCAAAATCACTGAAAATGACGTACTGAAGTCGCTGAAGAAATGCAAACCAAAAATGACAACAGGTCCCGATGGCATTCCATCGTTTCTCTTGAAAGACTGTGCTTTAATATTCGCTAAACCACTATCTACTATTTTCAACTTGGCTCTGGCATCACTTCGTTTTCCCAATACATGGAAAGATGGTAAAATTTGCCCTGTCTTCAAGAAAGGTGACAAAAATATGGTTGAGAATTACAGACCGATTGTAATACTATGTAACTTCAGTAAATTGTTTGAAATGGTCTTATATGATGCTTTATTTGCGTCAGATGTCAGATGTCAGATTGTAGAAAATCAGCATGGTTTCATTAAGGGTCGATCAACTACAAGTAATTTAACATGCGTCACTCAATTCATTGCAGATGCCTTGGACAAGTCCTCTCAAGTCGATGTCATTTACACAGATTTTTCCAAGGCCTTTGATAGGCTTGATCACGGTATACTTCTTAGAAAACTCTCATCATTTGGCTTGACCAACAACTTCATTCTTTTTCTGGAATCTTATCTGAGCGGAAGGCGTTTGAGGGTTCAGTACCATGGCTTCAGCTCTGTAGAAATAAAGTCATCTTCTGGTGTCCCTCAAGGATCTGTACTTGGTCCATTATTATTCATAATTTTTATAAATGATATTTGTATGGGCATTGACTCGGAAATCCTCCTATATGCAGATGAAAGTAAACTGTTTCATCAGATCACCTCTCTGGGTGATAGTTGGTGTCTTCAGAACGACATAAATATATTGAATGAATGGTGCGAAGTCAATTCATTACCTCTGAATATAACAAAGTGTAATGTCGTCACGTATACTCGTAAAAAAACACCAATTGATTCCACCTACACCGTAAATGGCCATCAGCTGCAGAATGTGGCAGAGTTCAAAGATCTAGGAATAGTCTTCGATGCAAAGTTAACATTTTCACATCACGTAAGTACCATTGCTAAAAACGGTTTAAAAATACTTGGTTTCATTATTAGAAATTCCAAATGGTTTATTGAAACTGAAACTCACTTACTCCTCTTCGATGCACTTGTGAGATCGAAACTTGAATATGGCAGCGTTGTATGGAATCCTGGATACAGCACTTATATAAATAACATAGAAAATATTCAGAGGCGATTTTTAAAGTACATGAGTTTCAGATGTGATGGAGTTTATCCAAATCGTGGCGTTCCACACGATCAACTGCTCTCTAGATATCAAGTCAACTCTCTATATAAACGTCGTGAATATTTGGGAATAATATTTTTGCATAAAATCCTTGTATCACGAATTGACTGTCCATTTTTGCTCTCAAAAATAAATTTACATGTGCCTCGGCTACCTGTAAGTAATATTTCTACAATTTACTTTCCCGCTCTACTAACGAATGTACTTCATTTCTCGCCTCTGTATACTATATGTCGAGACCACTTGTCAATTCAGAGTAATGTGGACATTTTTCATTGTAAGCCAATCGACATTAAGCGGGCTATTCTGACATGATTTTTCTTTTTTTTATATATATATCAAGTTCTTTCAATCACTGCTGTAGTGCCGTGTGTGAACTTTTTTCTCACTGAGTTTTTTTCAGTTCACACACGGAATTTCTGCATGTGTTATATTTTTTACTATATGATTTTCTTTTTCTTTTATTGTTTAATATGGCGAAATGCCCTCAACATTTTTTTGCCTCATTCTGTAAAAGGCCCTGGCTGTAGAATGATGTACTCAATAAATAAAATAAAATAAATAAATAAATAATATATTATAATTTTCTAGGAATTGCAAGTCTTTCTTTGAATAATTTTTTGATTACCTTTGATATGGTGGACAATAGGGGTAGATAACTTGAAGAATCATACATATTACCATTCTTTAAAAAAGGTATTAATGGCTGTTTCCAAACAGAAGGAAACTATGCCTGTCCTGAAAGAAATATTGCAGGATGTGATAGATTTTTCTAGTATATTAATAGATATTTCATCGACTCCCATGGATTTGTTATTTTTGACTTCCTTATCGTTCTCAAAATCCTTGTACATTTGTATCTTCTGAATGAAATTGCTCTGTAATTTTTGTAAAAAATTAAAAAAGTAAAAGTAAAAAAAGAAAATTTAAACACGAAGGCACTCAAAATGGTGAAATGGGTGTGCAGTTTAGGAGTTGAACACGTTTTTTTGCGACTTGTGGCGAGCAGTGAACTTCTAGGGGAAAATGTTCAACAGAATTATCTACAAAATAAAACAATCGAAAACTTTTGTATTCAACACTTTTTGACATAACCTGAAATAACCGTCAAAATGGCAGAAAATCCATTTTTCAGTATTTAATTTTTTTCTCGCTTACAAATTATTTAATTTGGATGAAACTTTGTTAAAATATGTCTTTTTTGGTGTTGTATGAGCATGATTTTTTTGGCAATCCAGAAAACTACTAGTAATTGAATTAGGTTCATTTTGTGAAAAAATACGCGTTCCTATGAAATTTTCAGTGCTTCAGATATCCGTTTTATGTCATGAACTGCATCAACAATTTCGGAGACTAACACAGAAACTGGCCTTTCCGATCGGCATATTCAATGGAAAATTTACCTCTTTTGAAGCATGCAGTCCAATTTTTCACGGTCGCATACGAAGGACATTGATCACCAAGGGTATTAAGCATATCTTCGTGAATCTGCTTACCCCTTAACCCTTTTAAATACAGGTACTTGATGATGGCTCGATACTCCAATTTTTCGATTTTCACAATTTCGGTGGACATATTTTTTCTTTTAATGTATTGCGTAACTCTGGTTTACTTATTTGGCGTCAAACTTTACACTGACACTTCTAATAAGTTATTGTTCTTTGCTAAGGTAACGCAATATTTTGTTTATGCAGGGAACTGGTCTAGGCTAACTAGATACCAATACATCCTCGTATGTACGTCGATGAACAGTTCATTCCGCAGACAATGTTTTGCATTGCATTTTCCTGGTATTCACTCAAAGAGACCAATCTCATTAATAATATATGGCTATGATTTTTGCAAGAAGACAAAACATTAAAATCGCCTTTATAATCTGGAGAAGATTATCTCATCAAAGTGCACACCATTATCCTTCTTGGCTGAGCAATTTCTAAAACTCCCATATGGAATTACTCATAACGATCATCGCCATTTTTCTTAATTAAAGCCCCGTCATACAACCGTTCCCCACTTAATGATAACATAATCTATGTGTCGAAGCGTTAAATCAGTTTGTCGATCCAGAATTGCTAATAAAGCAATAACACAATGTAAGTGAAGCTTTGTCGTGTGAAATTCCGTTATTTACTTCGTGAAAGGAAGAAAATTAGTTCGAGATCCGCTTTCTTCGTGCCATCAGACAAACGCTAGAAAATAAGCTAGTAATACTCGAGTGTGGATGATGATGATACACCACGTCAAATCGGTGGCCACATAAATCTGACAAGCCACAGTAGATTAGTTTCTCATGAACAAATGTATTGAGGTAATAGTGAATGAAACACTTTCCATACAGATGCATGTAGGTGGTTAGTAGGGTTTTATCCATTTGATATGGAAATGAGAAGATGGGTGCACCACAAGGAACAGTTTTGGGACCGAAAGTTATTATCATTTACTTGAACGACTTACTCACAATGAACTCCACTGGTTCCATTATTTCGTTCGCCGATAATACCGATTTGTTATATGTAGATGACACTGGGAACATGGTAAGAGAAACTGTTGCTATTGATTTGAGGAATGTTACCAACTAGTTTACCAAAAACCACCAATCGATTAACATTACAAAAACAAAAATCATTCCGTTCACCTTCCATGGAAAACACTTGCCTTAGTACGAAAATATAAAGTTTAATGATCATTTCATCCCAGTCACACTGTCAGTTGAATATCTTGGTATTATGATGGACTCATTCTTGAAGTGGGATGTCCACATTCAAACGGTAGTTAACAATCTGTGTCGACTCATATTCAAATTAAAACAGATGAAATGCTCTTTCAAGGTGAATCATCTTAAGATAATTTATTATTCTTTGTTAGAGTCTATCATACAATTATACCAAGCATTAGAGCATAAAATGAGTAAGTTTTTAACAAAAATACTAGTAGAAAACCGACTATGCTATAACATGGAAAATAGTCCGTAGTTATATTCTGTCGAGTTTTCGACTCGCAACTAACGAAAACTAATAGAGCAATCTGGTTGCTCCCAAGAAAAGAATTGTTGATACTTGAAATGCGAACAAAATGGTCGGATCATTAGCAATGGAGAAAAACTGAAAAAAACGGAATATTTTGCAATTTATTGATAAATTCATATCTGCCATTTTCCAAGAAGTAGAATTGGCATTCCTCATGAAAGTATTGAATCATGAGTAGTTTATGTGTGCACAAAACAGGCGCTTTCAGATCGTTAGTTTTGGCACAATTCCAATTAATTTTTTTTTGCACTATTTCGCAGCGTGCCTGGACGCTCTAATGATAGCCCGATTTCAATTTCTCAAACAGATTATGAAAGGAGAAGTATAGAACTACGAAACGTATATTCTCATTTTGCGCTACAATGGTGCGAAATAGGTGAAAAATGCACGCAAGCATGACTGAAATCGGCCGAGCCCGCGTTTGCTGCCGAACGGTAGGAGAGTACGGGAGAGGAGGGGAATTCTTCTAATGAACGGGTTACGTAATAATACGCTTCCCCTCATATCCCGCTCTCTTCTTCCACTCGACCGCTTCTACCAGCTCAGCCGTTTTCAGTCATGTTTGCAAGCATTTCTCACCCATTTCGCAGCATTTTAGCGAAAAATGAGAATGTAGGTTTGTGGTACTGTATTTCTACTTTCAAAATCTGTTTCAGGAATTGGAATCGGACTATCACTAGACCATCCAGGCACGTCTCAAGATGGTGCAAAAAAAAATTCAAATTGCAACTGCGTCAAAACTAATGTTTCATCAGAGCCTGTTTTATCCACACATGAAGTAAACATGATTCAGTACTTTTATGAGAAGGGCCAACCCTATTTCTTGAAAAATGGCAGAGTCATGAATTTTTCAAAAAATCGTCCAATTTTCCGATTTCTCTGGTTTTCCTCCGTTACCAATGATCCGATCGGGTCAAAGAACATTCCATTTTATTTGTATTTTGATTATCTACAATTGTTTCCATTGTAGCAGCCAGATTTCTCTATTATTTTTTAATTTATAAGCAAAATAAATACATTTTTTGTTATTAAAATGTTTGTAACAAATTAATAAATGACAGTTGCGAGTCGAAAACATAACAGAATATAACTATGGACTATCTTCCATGTGATAGCACAGTCGGTTTTCTACTAGTATTTTTGTAAGGAGAAAATGCTCCATTGATTGGTCTAAATATTGCATAATAGGCTGGGGAGTATTGAGAAAAACCAAACTGGGGCCTCTGGAAATGGTCCAAAAACGGATCTTAATCATATTCGAAAAACTCTCTAGATACTCATCCAATTTTTTGTTCAATGAAATTCAGATAATGGACCCAAGACAGCTCTTTTGTAAATTAATTTTAGCATTCACGTACAAAAAAAAAACTCTCGTCTGTACCTACTTGAATACCCAAATCACATCAAGAGATAAATTTCAGCAATAGGCCAACGATCCTTTACTTACATTGCTCTGAAGTTGAGGAATATGGTACCACGCCCGATAATATCAATCAACTTCTTGAATTTGTAGAAATGAAAGTGATGGTTTGGATTTTGTCAGTGAATAGGATTACTTTGCACAACCTCATTGACTCTTGACAAAATTGGTGTTTTACTAACATTTTGATGTTTTTTGAACCTGTCTTCGTCATAATGTTGGAGATTCTTGTCAGCGTTTTATGTATTTTCCATATTTTTAAATTTTATTTTATACTTATGTTCAACCCCTGTAGTCCTCATCCATCCAATTTGTTTTAATGCTCAACTATAATGAATGTCTTGAAAATCTTAGTTCGTTATGTGCACATAAAATTATGTAATCTGTTTATTTATATCGATTTTTCAGCTATTCTATTCTGGCATAGTTTTTCGTATAATTGTTTGTTGTGTCCTATTTTTTATGAATTTTATGAGATTTTCTATAATTCTTATCGGCATTTACTTACATGCTCATTGAATACTTAATGTACATTTATGCACTAGCGGGCGGTAAAGTACACTTTACCGCCCGGTTCGCCGGGCGTAAAGTGGCACTTTACCGCCCCTGGGCGCATTATGGCCCGGCGGGCCGTAAAGTAGACAAAATTCTCAAATTGTCTATACTCATCTACTATACTATATCATTTCATGCAATTCCTAACACGAATTAGAATCATTTCAGTTCAATAGAGCAATACTCTTTCTACCATTTGTTCATAATCGTTGGCAATTTTTTCGGTGATGATCTATTTATTTGATATAGATTCTCCAATATAGCACTCAGCTACTATAGTTTCACATTCCTCATATTATGTTACCCTTAATTATTGTATGCATAACGTATGAAACGTGTAGACCATTGCAATTCAAGTCAGTATTTGTGATTCGCGCTATAAAACCACTGGTGCATAAAATTTTGTATGTATCACGTGCGTAAAATGCGTTTAAGGCCTTCGGCGTGTGATGGCACTCGGCTAACGCCATCGGGCCATCATCCACGCCGCAGGCCATAAACGCCTACTTTACGCCCTTGATACATAAATAACTATTCTAAGACCATTTGTTCTATAAATTATGCACAAGATTTTGATTTAACTCATCTTGTTCATAGCGTAGAAACATCCCATAGACAAGCTCCTTTAGATATTTTTTTTGGCCATTTTACTTTTTTACCATTTTTACGGTGAACATATCTTTTGTCAGTTTACCGAATAAACATCGAAATCTTTGGTAACCGTTGTGGATGTGTTGATCTGTTGGTATTAATGAAGACGATGAGGATACTGCGTGACAGAGATTTGGAAAAAAGTTGAAAACAGTAGACGCATCCACCATTGGGACCATCACAAAGAGTTAAGGAATCTCACAATGAAACTAGAAAAAAAGGCTCATTTTGAATTTCGTCTCAGAAATAATGCCAGCATCTAGAGAGAATTGGCTGCCACGGATATACATAAGAAAACACACAGAAAATAGCTAGAGGATTACCTATTTACAACAACACAAATTGTACCATGAATATTTCAATTAATAATAATTAAAAATGTATGATTTTTCAGGTAGATATAATGAAAAATATCGTTCCCTTCACGTCCTTAGATGCTTCTTCCGTGCTTCGGCTGCACCTCCCACGGGAACTTGTTGCGAGCGCACGGAAAAAGCCTATTTTCTCGACTCCTAATGAAATATACTATTTAATCTCTCATGATGAAGATCGCATTTCTTCGTACTGTTTTCTCTCATAATTTGTTCAATATTCAAGACCTGAAAGCAACTCTTCCGATTTAATTGATACTGTTCATTATTTTATTGTAATTGTACTCTTCTAATCCAGATACCCTTTGGCCATCACCGCCACAATAATTTTCGAACTGGGTTACGAATCCCACGGAATTAATTACTTTTTAATCAGTCAGTGCTAACTGAGAATTATGATGAATGTTTGGCCTCTTTGCGATTTAATAGTAGGTATAGACAACCTATATTTTCAAAAAAAATCTAGCTGGAAGTTTATTGCCAGCGAATCCTATTGAACCAGAAACATCAAGACAGTTGACACAAAGTAATATGTGGTTGGAAATATATTGGTTTCAGCAATGAGATACAAGAGTGGTTAATTTGAGTGGTTTATGATATTATGGTAGTAAGTTCCAAGTAATTATTGATCTCAAGCTATACGAGCTGGATAGTAGCGTGATATATACGATAGATACCTGTCACTGAAAAAACTGATGAAAGCA
Organism: Chrysolina oricalcia; assembly: GCA_944452925.2. Classification (NCBI taxonomy): domain Eukaryota; kingdom Metazoa; phylum Arthropoda; class Insecta; order Coleoptera; family Chrysomelidae; genus Chrysolina; species Chrysolina oricalcia. The sequence goes on from OX101820.2 coordinate 28,715,264, forward strand.
TTGAAATTTGCCCTGTCTAGATTGAAAATCAGTAAACCACGAAGTAAAACTAATTGAAATAATGTCTCTCTCACTTCTCATTTTGTATACTACTGATTGTCATCGCGATCTGAAGTACTCAAAAATACACCCTTATTCTGATGACACAAACCTTCACTAAAATGCCAAAACTTAACACTATTTCAAGACACGAATTTGAGACGACACGGCCAATTTCTCAAGAAGAGAAGAAGAAGAAGACACTAAATATCACTCAATAATTGTTGATTTAGAGCTCATAAATTACTGTCAATTTTAACCCTCCAAAATCGTCTTTGATGAGAAAGACGGTTGAAGTGGAAGGGCAAAGGATAGATTCAGCTTCTATCATTAGTCACATATTCACTAACGTAGTTAATCCGGTAGTGATGCGTGTCATTGACAATGATTTGTCATCAACACACTGTATTGTTTGAGACTCCTGAACAAGATTCTGAAAATTGCAATAAAAACTTTTCAAATTAGAGGAAGCTTCAACCATCAAACTATTCTCAATTATAATAATAGAAGAAAACTGATGGAAGGGGATTCTCAGATACTCAAACCTAGAGCCATCTTACATTCCATTCATGGATAATTTTCTACTTCATTTAAATATACTTAAAAAAATATTTCAATAATAGTAATGGCAGCAACAAAATATGGATTACAAATGAAATTAAGAAATTAAGAACATGAAGTTTTATTGAGAGAATCGAAGAGAAGATACTACCAAAATAAAATGGCTAATTCCAATAATGTCAACAAAACAGCCTGGAATGTAATTTCTGAATTCAGCAACAAAAACAAGGAAAGTCGTCAACCTATAATTATAAAAGAATGTTAAATGAAAAAAAAATCTTGAAATAAAAAATGCAATATTTTTGTCCGAGAGTGTATAAACATAAATGTCTTAACGAAAATACATACATGCAATCACAATAAAATATGCTGCCATTCTCAAAGTACATCACAATCCATAAAAACACAGAATAGGATGAATCACATATATGAAATAAATGGCAATAAAACAACATCAGAATTTAATAACACTATAGAGATATTGAAGATGATTCTCATGTGAAATTCTTCCATGTTATAATAGGTTTTATTAATGAGAAAATCTTGCATTATTTTCCTAAAATTTGGATAATCACTCGATATTATATTGTGACTTGGGTAGTGATTATATATTTTGCAGCCATTATATATAAAATAGTCTTTGACAGGTGGGGAGTGTGGGCAATCCAAGTTCATTAGACTGACGAGTTAGATATATTGAGGAGCGTTTTATGAATTTGTGTTTATATTTATTGATCAGGCAAGCAGTTTCCAGAATGAAGTTCGAAATGAAAGTGAGAATTCTGTGATGTGAATAAAATCGACAAAGTCGAAGTAACCTTTCTCTTCAAATGTTTCTACCAAGTGGAAAATATAACAAATATTTGTGCAACATTCTTCCAAGAAGACACAATTGCAAGTGCTTATTATGAATGAAAAAGATTATCCTTCATTCGGCTGTAGATGACTACCTGCAGACATGTTTCGAGGTTCTCATCAGTGCAAGAGTAGCTCCGACAACTTTATAGTCGCCTTGTCCCTACCTATGAATAATTCTCTACGGATGAAGCAGCGACTTACAGTTAGTCGCAGGAAAATTTATAAGCACTCCCCAGAAAAGCAAAGACTCCATGGAAGAGTAAATATGAAACTTCGAACAAGTTCGTAGGATTTGCCGGTGAGTAAAAATAAATGATATGAATAAAATCAACACAGTAAAGTACCCTTTCTCTCCAAATATTTCCACTACGGGGGGGGGGGGGGGGGATAGCTCAATAATATTATTGAAAATCCCAAGATATGTCCACAGCTACAGTAATAGCCGTTCCATATCTCATCGTCATTTATAGGATTATCTCCCAAGATGTTCAATGGACCGCGTCAATTGTGATTATTATATCATTTTCGTCGATCAGTAACTGATACCAAGACTGATAAAACGTATAAAGTGTTTGTCAAAATGCTTTGAACTATTTGTCATCTATTCAACTCGCGTATATTTCATCACATTTCGCAAAGACATAAATTGCAAACACTGCACTGATAGTTGCGTTCAGTATTCCTATAGCCTGTACCCATAAACTACAGCGCGAGCCACATTAAATCATGTATAGATTTATCTCGTACTATGTATTTCATAGACCTGATCATATTTTCATTTCTGTCTCCCCTAACAATGTGATAGGAAATATTATGTTCCACAGAGGCGAACTGGTGACGAAAAGGCGTATTGTTTTTCTGTACCACTTAGTATAATGATGGTTATTTTCATATAATTATAATACATTATATACAAACGTTAAACAGGACAACTATGAATACTACCAAAGGGCAGGATTCAGTCTATTACCTAGTCATAGTCTAGGTTCAAGCTTGCTATCATCCCATCATCAGTATATTCAAAGCTTATAATACGGTGTGATACAACCGTGTCGTTTGTATACTGAACATTTCGAAGAACATAGTAATTACTTAACCAAAATTTTGTTTTATGTTGGAGTACATTCATATGAATTCACTGTTTCATCGAATAGTGATTTTGAACAGAAACTTTCACCCATCAAACACAAGAAATATGCCTAAAAATTAACTTGTGATGCATGCTCTATGTTTAACATTGGACAAACAGGTGGAATCGTCAAATAGAGAATAACTGAACATTGCAATAGTCATGTAAACCAAAAAACAAATTATTTTTCCAACCATTTTTTCAACAGAAAAATTTCTTTTCGAACACGATTTTGAAATCCTTTGAATCCTTTGAATCTGTTAGAAACTGTGGAGATCAATAGATGGAGTTCTCAGAACTCAAGTGATATCCAAAAATTATTGAATAATTCAAAATTCTTGAATTTGTGTAGTGATCTGTAATGTGTGTTTCGATAACTGAAGGTGATATATTTTAGAAATGTTAATGTTTTAACGTTTTTATGAATATATGTGATCCATACATGACGGTTTTTGATGAGGATGGTTTCGGGTGACAGAATTTATTGTTTATAGGTAACCATTTACATTCATTACGTTCAAGAATTCAACAATCTGATCTTTGTCATCTGAGAGGTTTATATTTATATCGCCAACAAAAACTTTATAGTTTCCCCTATGATTTTCATATATTTTGCAATAACTACTAAGGTTTATTATGAATTCGTCAATATTTGATAATGGTGACAGGTATACGACTGTGACAGTGATACTAATCTTTTCGTTTAACTTGATCATTAATCTGAGAAATGTTGTGCAGTTAATTTTGTCCAATGTATATGAGAAATCCAAATTTGTTTTGACGTATACCCCAGCTCATTTGATAGCCATATTCATATTATACATACTCGGGTCATGCAATATCTATGTTTCTGTCAGTTGAAAGTGTTTTAAGAGTTCATTCCTTAGATTTCCTCGCACTATTTTTCGAGGTGAATATTTCTATTGTGTTCAAATCAAAATCTCTTGTATATATTGATCCATGTTTCAGAATTGAGTAATTAGCATCTGATCGTAGTTGAAGTATGATAATAAATCTATGTATACCCATTCATGAAGTGGATGTGGAAACTATGTGAATTATTATTACATAACTTGGAAATAAACTGTACTTTAAGTTATTTCCTTTATTATAAGAATAAAAGAAATAGCAATAATACAAACTGTAGTATATGCAGATGACTATGTAACTGATAAGGAGGTGAAACAGAATATGATTCAGTCTGTATCGGGAACCCGAATGTGAAAGAGTGATAATAAAGGCTAAGAAAGTGTTGAAGAGTTTCATTGGAATATTACATTGGCGACGAGTGAAAAGTGATTTAATGAAGGAAAAGTGCTAGTGGAAACACAGAAAATCAAAAATTGGATAGAAAAGTAAGTGTAACAATGTCAAATTTGATCTAGTTTAATAATTTCTATTCCACGGAACTAACGATTGATGGTTGGATAATAATTGTCCAAAATAACTCATTTTTCATATCATTGAAAAGTAAGAGCGAATTAAGAATTCCAAAAAGTCTTGTCTGTGCAAATGTGGTGTATAGAAACGTATGAACTTTTTAATTTCACACGAATTAGCAATTTTACAAGGTGCACGTTAGTAATGGGGTTGAGGAATATACTGTATGAAACAAATGAGACAGAACACATAGGTAAATTTGGTTTATTAAAACAAATATTCAAGTAGTTTAGAGAGTTGAAACGGGTCTGGAAAATGAGTCGTGTGACTCAGCAAGTCAGTTGGCTTGGTTAAACAAATAAGCTGAAAAGCTTAGTGAGTCTGAATGGCTCAAAAAATGGGTCTTAGGACTCAACAAGTCAATTTGGCTTGGTTGAACAAATAAGTCGAAAGGCTTAGAGAGCAAAAAGGCTCTGGGAAAAAATGAGGCTAGGACTCAGCAAGTCAAACTGGCTTGGGTAAACAAATAAGCTAAAAAGCATAGTGAGTCGAAACGGCTCTGAAGAAAAATGAGTCGTATGACTCAGCAAGTCAATTTGACTTGGGTGAACAAATGAGCCGAAATGGGAAAGAAGTGAGTCATAGAACTCAGCTTGTCAATCTGGCTTAGTTGAACAAATAGCTATATGGCTTAGTGAGATAGTTAGTAGTCAAACCAGAGGGGTCTCTCTGGAGGGTGTGACTGGTCGAGTGAATCATTTCAGTGCACAGACAAATACTGAGGAGAACAAATGAAATAAAATAGTTTTCCTGAATTTCAGAGATGGCTAGTATGTCAGGCGTTGAGCAGTTCCAATGTGAAGGCGATCCATTTTCGCTTGCAACAAGATGGAAGAAGTGGAAGAGAGCACTAGGAATTTACCTAGCTGCCTGTGACATAACTGATGCAGACTCGGGTAGTAGAAACAACATCATAGATGGAAAAACATGGGAAAAACTAAAATTGAATAAAATTAAGGTAAAAAGCCAACAAAAAGAGGTAGACAAAAAACTCGTTGCTTACGCGAGTAATAAGCCATTAGAAATATTGGGGTATTTCGAAGCTGAGATTAAAGCTAACAATAAAAAAAAAGACGCTTTGTTTTATGTCATAAAAAACGGCACTAAATGTCTACTTGGAAAAGAAACAGCTACTTCACTTGGGATACTAGAGATACATATCAATGTAAACTGTTTGACTTCTCCATTTCCTAAGTTTAAGGATATTATAGTGGATATACCAATTGATGAAAACATTCAACCAGTTGCTCAGCCATACAGGACAATACCTATACCTCTAGAAACGAAAGTCGAAGATGCTCTACGAGATCTTCTAGAGGGTGATATAATTGAAGAAGTCAATGAGCCGTCAAAATGGATATCTCCTATTGTACCCGTGCTGCAAGAGAATGGGGAGGTCCGCATTTGCATTGATATGCGACGTGCCAATCAGGCAATAGCTCGTGAAAATCATCCATTACCAACGATGGAGTTATTAGTACCGCAGTTACGGAAAGCCGCGCGATTTTCTCGCCTGGATATAAAAAATGCATTCCATCAGGTGGAAATATCAGAAAAGTCGAGATTTATCACAACATTCATTACTAACAGAGGTCTTTTCAGATATAAACGGCTTATGTTTGGTATCACATGTGCCCCGGAAATTTTCCAAAAAATTATGGAGAAAATTTTGATCGACTGTCAAGGAACTATTAACTTCATAGACGATATAATAGTTTTTGGTGAGAATGAAAACCAGCATAACCAGAGATTAAAAAAGACGCTATATACACTCAAGTATTTTAATGTATTACTTAACGAAAACAAGTGTCAATATAACATGCAGTCTATCTCGTTTCTTGGTCAAATTCTTTCAGCCAACGGAATAAAACCGTTGGATGTACATATGAAGGTGATCAAGAATTTTCGTGCACCCAAGACGGTAGAAGAACTACAGAGTTTTCTGGGTTTGGTTAATTTCGTAGGAAAATGGATACCCAATCTGGCAACATTGACCGAACCTTTAAGGAAACTCTTGCGATTAAAACTGGGGAAAAATGCAATCATTTACCGAGCTAAAAAATTCACTCTCGAGTGACTCAGTTTTAGGGTACTATGATCCTAAAGACCGGACCCGGTTTATAGCCGACGCTAGTCCCGTAGGTTGGGAACTGTTCTTATCTAATTTGACAACAGAGTTATCGCTTATGCTAACAAAAGTTTGACGGATTGTGAGAGGCGATACTGTCAAACTGAAAAAGAGGCCCTTGCGTTAGTATGGGCTGCCGAAAACTTCAGGATATACTTATTTGGAAAAGACGAATTCGAACTCGTTACTGATCACAAGCCCCTAGAGACAATATTTGGTCCTAAGTCTAAGCCTTGTGCAAGGATTGAACGCTGGGTTCTAAGGTTACAGTCCTTCAAATACAAAATAGTGTATCGTCCTGGCAGAGAAAATATCGCAGACCCACTATCTCGGCTGCATTCAGACTTATCATGTGATCAACCTTTCGAAAGAGAATTCATACATCAAATCGTTGAATACTCAAAGCCTATAGCAATTTCAGTGAAAGAACTCGAAAAATATTCTAAAGAGGACCCGGAAATACAGATGGTTGAACATGCACTGAGTGGAGGGAAATGGTTGAGTGGCACGGAAAGATACAAAATTTTTGAAAACGAACTATGTTTCTACTCAAATATACTATTACGCAGTTATAGAATAGTGATTCCAGAGGCACTAAGGAATCGTGTTTTACAGTTGGCACATGGAGGTCACCCAGGAATTGTTGCGATGAAGAAACGTCTCCGTACCAAAGTTTGGTGGCCAAGAGTAGACAGCGAGGCTGAAAAGTTTGTTGTAGAATGCAGAGACTGTACTCTAGTGTCCGCTCCAAATCCACCAGAACCGATGAAAAGGCGGCAGTTACCATCGAGTTCCTGGGTAGATATAGCAATTGATTTTATGGGACCTCTTCCGAGCAACGAATATTTATTGGTGATCGTAGATTATTATAGCCGTTATAAGGAAATCAAATGCATGAATACCATAACCTCTACCAACACTATTAGAATCTTAGAGGAATTCTTTTCAAGGCTGGGCATACCAGAATCAATAACGGCTGACAATGGTAAACAGTTTTGTAGCCAAGAATTCAAAAACTTTTGCCGAGTTCATAATATACTTCTATTTCACACAATACCCTATTGGCCCCAACAGAACGGCGAAGTAGAGCGTCAAAACAGGGACATAATGAAAAGGCTAAAAATAAGTCAGATCAACAAGAAAAACTGGAGAGCTGATTTACTTGAGTACCTAACGATGTACAACAGCACACCACATGCTACTACGGGAAAAACGCCTTCTGAATTATTTTTTCGGAGACGTTTTCGCGACAAACTACCTAGTTTACCAAGTTCATCTATAACTCCCTCAGATGTAATAGAAGAAGAAGTAAGCGACCGAGATTTATGGGAGAAAGAAAAAGGAAAGGTATATGCAGATAGGAAAAGGAAAGCCCAACAAAGTGGGCTTGAATGCGGGGACAAAGTTTTCGTCAAAAACATCACGAAAGAAAATAAACTCACTCCTACGTTTGACCCGACTCCTCACACTATTACTAGTAAGCAGGGCGCAGGTGTCGAGGTACAAAATAACGAGACCGGACAAACTTACAGAAAAAATGTTGTTCACCTGAAGAAAATCGCGGGTGAATGGACAGTCACAAAACCCTCCTCCCGAGAGTAACATAATATTAGCCACTCTATTACAAAGGATGTCCATCCTAATTTTTGAACATTACCTATATGTTAATTCTTGTACTGTTCTGTATTCTATCATTGTGATTAGGGAGGTATTTTAGTTTTAAGGTTTAATATTTCGTTGCATTCTCCAAATAAATGTTAATGCTTTACAATTTCTATTTTGGTTTTATCCTATACATTATGAATGTATAATATAGTTAGAATAAGTATTACACTTATGAATTTGAGGTGGATAGATTTACTTGTTAGAAGAAGATAGGATAAGTGATGGTATAAAAATAGTTAAGTACGTTAAATAAGTGATTTTGAATTTTCATGAAAAGATGTAGTATATGCAGATGACTATGTAACTGATGAGGAGATGAAACAGAATATGATTCAGTCTGTATCGGGAACCCGAATGTGAAAGAGTGATAATAGAGGCTAAGAAAGTGTTGAAGAGTTTCATTGGAATATTACACAAACTAACTAGGGAATGATTTTAATTTCTTGTATTTCTTGATGTTGATTGTTGTTGTTGATCGGTTGGTTGAATATGGAAAATAGAAGGTTACATCATGCATTATGTTATGACAAAACCACCACCTTATCTTTATAACAAAATTACATATCGTACGGATATACATAACCTGAACATTACACATAAAGGTAAGCTAACATGGAGATGGGAAAAGTGAAATATTTGTAATTTATTGTTAATCTTCCGAATAACGTCAGAAATAAACGAACGTGAATATCTTAAACATATCTTTCATTCATGTATATATATAGAAAACAAAATTCGCATTTCAAATGAAGAAATTGTTTGTCAAAGAGAGAATCATTTTCAGCAATTAAAAAAAATTATTCAAAAATTAAATCCAGTAATTTTGTGTCCGAATACATAATTTTGAAATCATGACATTTCGTATCAAATACATTACATTGATGAGGTTTAACATTGTCACCAGCAGTAAGCAATATCTAGGTACACTTTAAAACTTTCTACAATGTGGGGTATTTTCTGTTCCTAGGGCTCAAAAGTAAAACTTTGATGTCATAATCTAGAAAAAAAAATCACATTGGAGAAAATAATAAACACCAGTTCGTTACCCCACCACCTTAGAGTCAGAGTTTCCGGCGCGTTTTTTTATAGTGGTATCCCCTTCAGGCCTAGTTCACTCTTAAGAAGTGAAAGTTCCAGAATAATAAATTGCTTCTATGTCAAAATGAAAAATCAATCTCATTCCAGATTTGAATCAGTTCTGGACCAATGTTGGAATCGATTTGCAGTGTCTTCGGTACAATTCAAATGGTGAACAGAAGGAAATGCAATATTTTGTTGGTTCATGCGTATCCAAGGAACCATATCACACTGCATATGTGTGCACAAGTCTCTCATGTCCTAGCACTGGACTTACAAGTACCGTTGTGACCTAAGATGGGCTGATCTTCTAGATTATCATTCTCGATTTCTCTAAAAACTACCCATAACATAGGTTTCTTCGAATTTCTGAAAATATTTGGAACCTCAAAAAATTCTGTTCTTCAATGGATTGGTGAATCTCATCAAGGGTTTTCAAGTGACCCACTAATCCATTAGAAAAATTGGGTGAGTGGCTGTCACTTTGAGGAGGGTGAAGGAGGGGCGATTTTTTATGTCACAGAGTGTCTTTTCGAAAACAAAACTCTACGTGACTAAGGGTTTTTCTTAAATAATAATAACGTAGAAAATTAATGTATCCATTACTTTAGGACCTCACTGTATGAAACGTCGTAATCATGTCTCCAACTTATGACTTTGATTTTCTGGTCTTGAAATCAGTTTTTCTTCCTACATGCCAATTCCCATGAACGAGAAAATGAACAAAAATTCCTGTGATTTTCCTGCAAGTTTTCCAGTTTCATATAGCATGATAAGCACGAACTAGACTTAGGGCATTTTATTTAAATTCGTTTCTAAAAACCACAATATTTTAAAAACAGCTGCTGATTTTTAATTTCGTAAGATACCTTTTTTGATCGCCATATGAAAATCTACAACAAATGCAATTGAATTATTTCCGTATTATCAATAGTAAAATTCCAGGATGGATGATCACTTTTTTACAATTTTTTAAAAAATATTTTTTTTGCCTAGGGTGAACACTTATTTCTTCAAAATATTGTATTTTTTTCCAAAATGGGTAAAGAAATTTTTTAATTTTTCATAGTCTTCTCTTTCAATTGAGTATACAATTTTTTTTCTAGATAAGTGAACTCTGTTTATTTTCCAAATATTTTTCTACTTTTTTTCAGCTTGTTCAGTCACAGACGTATAAGCCGCTATTTTATTTTCCCAACACGACGGAAACTTCAGCTGACAAGATATCCTGTTACATAAAAAAGATGCACAATGTTATAGAAATGGATAACTAACTTCCCTCTACTATTCTCGCGCACCCTGTTCTTTGTATCACTAGCTCTACCTCTTCTTATTTATACGCCCACTGAGCCCAACCCTGGTCATGGCTGTATAGCAAGATGTTAGATACTACCTAAAAAAATTACACTTACAACGTTCCTAGACTTCAAACAAAATGTTTATTGTACTGTCAGTTTTTATGAACTTATTCATCCGAATCGCTTCAGCCACATATTCCGGTTTTTACAGAAAACGTTTGGTATATAATGGGATCTCACTAAGACACAAATAAATACATTATAGGAACTCATATGCGGAGTAATAAATGTACATATGTGAGAGATATGTGAACACTTAATATTTCAAGGTGAGCGGACTTGAATCCGTTTGTTTAGAAAAATATGATAGCTATACAGGTAATGGATAGGCAGAATTCGTAATCCTGGATTTTATTGGCCAATTAATAGTCAATGGTATTGATTTCAGATAAAATAGTAATAGTAATTTTCTCTATAAGTCGTCCTTCAGATTCATAAGTACTCATCAAACTATATTAGGAACTTTAATTCCAATTCTGACAAACCAGAATATGAATTTGGTCTACTTTTAGATCATGTAATGGAAGAGTATCACTACTATGGAATTTTTTTCTAGAAAATGCGAAAAAATTAAAAACAGATTATCAAAAATCAATTTTTGTAATTTTTGTTCTTAACTCATATTTATTTATTAAAATTATTGAAACTAGCAGTTGAAACCTTTCGAGAATATCAATTTCATGTTACCTTAATAGGTACAAAAAATAAACATAAATAAGGCTTTGATTGTGTTAGAAGAGCAAAAGTGGGTGAACTTTTGTTGGTAAAAATGGTGTCTCACGATTTGCAACGAAAATAAACTACATACAATCTACTCTTGGAAAACCAAATAATTACAAATAAACCAAAATACGAAGTTTTTGGGTATGCATATAGACAACAAGAAGATATGATATTAGATTAAATAAAAAAATATCCTCTAGTTGTTTTGCTTTTAAAGTTGTCTGAAAGGAATTAAATTCAGCTTTAGTTTGGTTGGTATATTTCTCCTTAAATGAATCCCACTTGAGATATGGCATTGAATATTGGGGATCATGCAGTGATCATTTGTTCGACTTTGTTTAGATGTATATATTACATGGAAGAGCCATTCGATACCTGTGTAAAGCTCAGTTCCGTGATGACTGCAATAAAACAAATAAATTGACCCTGTCTTAACTGGAAACTGGATGCTTGATTAACAAGAATTACGTCATTACTTCAACTTTAACTCTGACTGAAATGAGAAAAAATGAGACAAGAAGAAAATATTGTATTTCCTTACCTATACCGAAATTTAACATAACTAGAAACTCCATCATGTATGAAAGCTAAAAAATCCATAACCATCTGACAGAAGATCCTATAGAAATATACCTTGCCCAAAAAAGTTAAAATAAAAGTGAAAGGAATGCTTTTAGAGAAGGACTACCATAACCTGCAGGAGTATTACAATGACGCACTCTATTCATTCAACTTTGTTCTATTCGAATACTTTTTTAATTTAAAAATTTTAGGTAAATTTTTACATTTCATTTTCATTGTCTTCATTGTTTTTATTGATATTCTGGTACTCTAATTTGGAACTTTCATATACAGGGTGTCCGGTAAACCTTGTACAATATTGAATCTGGTGATAGGCCAAGTCATGACTGTTCAGAATATCGGAATTTCACCTCAGTAAAAATATCACCGTTTTCGAGATAATGGGCATTTTAAGAATATCTGGAAAATCGGTACCTAACTTTGGATTTTTGACTGCCATGTATACAAATTGGGACAGATTCAAATATCTTTGGTGCTGAAGATTACTGATGAGTGATGCTTTTAGACGTACAGAATAGTTTTTCAGAGAGTGGAAAAAAAATTAAAGAAATGGGGGTAAAATGACAGATTTGAGTTTCGTCAATTTTTTTTTTTTTTTTAATTTGACATTATTGTCTGAAAGAAACATAACCAATTGGAAGTGGACATTCATTTCCAATGAATGCCCATTTTGTCCAGACTCTACTATGGTATCAAACAAACTATAATTATTTTTGGAGGAAGTGAGTTCCATTGAATCAGGCGTGGTTTTATTCTAGGCTTCCACCAACTTTTATACTTACGCCCAAAAATTATTTTATTTCGATTTTATCCAGATAAAATGTGGATATGATTATTTATAATAAAGAATAGACTGCTTGGTAGCTTTAAACAGTATGTCATTAAAATTAACTTTTCATGTAATTTTAAGCCTAATAAAATTATCGAAATGAAATGTCGATTATCCGACATGGCACCGATTAATACGAATTCTTGTGATAAATGTCGCAATTGTCCAACGTCCAGATTCCAACGAAGTTTCAGAGACCGACAGATATACATGGTGTAATCAAATAAGTGCAATTTTTTTTAGGAGGTGAATCCTTGTCGAAAATTAAAAACTTTTATAACTCCTGTATTGTGTCCGTAGACGCAATAGTTTCCTAATAAAAAAATAAAATACAGCATTGTGCATGAACAGATCTTCTGTGAATAGAATTGAAAAAATCTAGTAGGTGGCTGTCACATTTTATTTGAACAACTTGTGACTTCTCTCGTAGTTTTTTTAATTATTCCGCTTGATTCATTCAGTGGTATTTATTTCTTTGTCATGCCGTACACACGTTATACTCCCCGAGAATATGCGCATATGAACTACATTTATGGTGAATGTGGAGGTAGTGCTACTGCTGCAGCAGCGCTTTATGCAGAACGATATCCGATTGCACAATGCCGCTCAGAGAATCGCTGATTTGGGGCTATAACTTATAACGCATTTGAAAAGGTTCTTCTTGAAAATATGTCGTCTCTGCGTACGAATGGATGGAAAATAACAGTTTTGTAATATTATTCAGTGCGATGTTGAATAATCGTTATTGTGGTTTATAGTGTAAGTGTATGTTGATTCAGAAAAACGTTGAATAAGTATTTACATCTCATTGAATGCATCTAAGCGGTTGATTCATTATTACTCATAATTATTTAATCATTTCATCTCGATAGGATAAAAATAAAAGACATTACTGACGAAGTCTAATGGAGTTGATTTTAGCTCAGAATAACACCACACTCTAATATAATCGAAATTCTACTCCTTCCAAAAATAATTATCGTATGTTTTATATTATGGTGGAGTCTGGACAAAATGGGCATTATTTTGTAATAAATATCCACTTTCACTTTGTTATGTTTTTTTTTCAAACAATAATGTCAAACAGTTGTTAAAAATATTGGTGAAACTCAAATCTGGCATTTTACTCACATTTCTTGAAAAATTATATCGTTTTCTGAAAAACTGTTTAGTACATCTGAAAGCATCAATCATCAGTAATCTTCAGCAGCAAAGATATTTGAATTTGTCTCAATTTGTAGATATGGCACAAATAAATCCAAGATGAGGTAGTGATTTTCCAGAAATTTAAAAAATGCTCATTATCTCGAAAACGGTGAGATTTTTACTGAGGTGAAAAGAGATGGAGATATTTTGTCACATGCGACATAGGCTAGTAGACATTTGAGAATCGCACCCCAGGTCTATCACCAGTTTCAATATTGTACAAGGTTTACCGGACACCCTGTATATTTGTGGTATTTTAAAATTTATGATTTTAGACATCGTTGAATATTATAATTTTATTTCTAAACTTCTACACTTGTAAGCTGCCCTTTGGTAATAAATTCATTTCATTTCATAAAATATGAACATATAGAACTCATTTACGATTTAGTGACATTCCAAAATCTTATTTTGGTACATCCATTTTGCCATTTTACTTTAACATTATTTCATCTACATCTGTTATGGTATATTATTTAAGTGACCGTTTGTTTTCTAGTGTGCACACAGTGCGGACACTGCTGATACACATAAAATGACACATGCGTTTGATGTCTCTCTACTCCAAATAAAATTTGCTCAAACGAACCGGTATAGATGTAGATTCGTGTCGGTTATTTATGCGAGTGTTTTTTTATGCTGATGAGTAGGTACCACCTGTTTTATCTGAAATAAAAATAATTGTGGAAAATGATAGGTGTGTTTCAAGATAATTTGATTCATAAAGCATATGAAAATACATTTTCATTGTTGTCACAGTATATGCATAAAAAAGTGATAATTTTGATGCATACTTTGATTGTGGTGTGCTCAGCTTGAGAACACTAGGAACAAGAGAGCTCTTCTCTTTATTTTCAGATCAGAATCAGATCAGAATTTTCGAAGATAGGAATCCTGTTTTTGTAGACATGAATACCTCCTTTCGGTAATAAGGGCTCAGGAATTGGAAAAATTCATTATTTGGACGCAATCGCCTTCAAACTGCCACCTAACATTGTAACAATTTGCCGAGACATCTAGACTAAACATAACTGAAAATATAGAAACGCCTTCCGACATGTTCTTCTATATTTTTTATAACCGACTTTTGGAACACATAGTTTTTCAAACTTTGCAAAAAGCTGAGGGTAGGTAATCCCAATAGCTTTGTACTGATCGACAAGCGTAAGGGTGCCTCCGAGAATTGGTTGCGCAGTAGACAAAACCCTGGAGTGGGGCAGGAGCAAAATCGCTCTTAAAGCGGCTAGCGATACGCCTGCAACTTTGGACTGAGCATGCGCAAAACTCGAGCATGCTCCGTAGACTCCAAACATGGACAAATATGGCAGCTATGCATGGTTGCTACATCACTGCTCTCTCTCACTCTCTCTGAATTTTGGATAAATATTCGTTATATGGTAACAATTTTAACAATTTTCAAATCGCAAGGTAGGTTAGTCAGGTCAGGTTAGGTTAGGCTAATAATTCAGGCATTTTCGACTCGCAAGCTAGGTTAGTTTGCTCAGGTTAGATTTGTGTGTAAATTGCGAGCGAAAAACTAATTCAACGAATTTTCGAATCGCAAGCTAGGTTAGCTTGCTCAGGTTAGGTTTCTGTGTAAATTGCGAGCGAAAAAACAAATTCACGCATTTTCAACACGGTTTGCAATCTTGTTCTTCCTCTTCTTGCTTCTCCGCCATTAAATGACCCTCTTGTTGTACATCACTTAAATTCGAGTTAGGCGCATGCTCAGTCCAAAGTTGCAGGCGTATCGCTAGCCGTCTGTAATCGCTCTGCCTTATTAAACAGTAGTCGATCTTTGTCGCACATCTACTCACGCTTTCTATCGTTTGCGCATCTCAGAGGCATCCTTACGCTTGTCGATCTGTATCAACTAATATCACAGAAATTAAAAGTTTCATTGTGTAGCACAAAGTTGGAACCTCATAAGTCCAGATGGCATTGTAGTAGGTAACAAATACGATATTTTGTTGAATTTTCCATGAAAACACTAGTTTGTTTCAGATTTAACGTCGCATTATGCCTCTTTGACAAAAAAAACTGCTTCTTGGAATATCATAAAAAATCAGATGTTTTTATGTATGTGAAATAAAAAATTGTTCTCACGGTGAGCACTCCCTTCTAAAGCTGAATCAAAGGCAAATCATAAAAAATTACCTTTTGAATCTATTTAATAATGTATTAATAATACTCTGAATTACAACTGAATATTTGAATTTTTTTCTCAAAAAAGTAATTCCGGTCTCAAAGGGTTAAGTGATACATGCTTCATCAACAGTGCAGCACATTTTTGATTGATTTATTGATTGATTGTTTCTGAATGTATATTATGAAACTGAATTTTGAAATCAATGGCCTCTGGATGTGGATGAAATGAACTATTTGTCTGTGCGTTTCAGCCACTATTAAAATAAAGTTTTCTTACATTTTGCCTCCACGAAAAACATCGCAAATTGCATTTTTTGATTCATTGAAGCATATCATGAAATATACACTCGAACATGAATCACTTCTTTGAAATATTAAATGATCGATAGCTCTTATTAGATAAAGCAGTGTATTAATTTCAAGACACCAGCAACAACCAGAGATTTATTATTACGGTTACAAAACGAAATTGAACAGAGCTCATACATTATTATTAAACAATTCTCTTATTAGAAAAGACAACTAGAAAAGCGGCAGTGGTGTGTCGTGCATGTGAATTATGGTAGCGATATAACACTCGAATTGTTACGGGGTTAAATGTTAACCATAATCTAGTAAACGTTTTTTGAAAAATGTAAATTGGACTAGTATAATAACTCAATTGCAATAGAAAGTGGAGAACCCACGATCGCAATAACATTTTTCAATTTAATTATAACTCGTGAGTTGGTAACCGGTAGATTCATCAGAAGTTGCCGAATGTGGGCGAGAAATCTGTTGAGAGTTATCACCGGAGATATTCAGATAAACATTGACCTTATGAAGACTGAGCGAGTGGGTACGATTCCGAAACTTCATTTGGGTCTGCAGTACTTCTGAAGACTATGAGGTGCCATTTGGGTGAAAAGTGTTTTTGCAGATATATAGTATTTTGTGTCAATATATTTATTATTTGTGGCAATATTTTTTATTTTGCTTTTCGAAATATTTATTTTTGATCAAACAAAATATATTTACGTTTCAAGCGTTCCAAATATATAAAAATGTGAATTCCCATATATTTATGAATTCGATCTATTTCATGTTGTCAAGAGATAGCGCCACCTACGCGATTCATTACACTTTCTAGAATTTACCGTCCGAATAGCAGCGGCCAGAATATATTCTCAGAATAGTTTTTCATTCGTTTTTTTGAATAAGCATTGGATTATTCAAAGTCAAATACCTTAAAACTGAAAAAATTAAAGAGTGTATTGAATCGCGTCGGCTGCGCCATCTCTTGAGGATGTAAAATAGATCGAATTTATAAATATGGGCATTCACGTTTTAATATATTTACAACGCTTGAAACGTAAATATATTGTGTTTGGTAGAAAATAAATATATCGGAAAGCAAAATTAAAAATATTGCTACAACTAATATATTGACACAAACTTTTACTTATTTACAAAAACACTTTTTACCCAAACGGCGCCTCATAGAAGACACTGCGTGAAACATTACGACATTGTGTACTCCACGAATTTTTGTTATTTTATGCAGTGACAGGCAGATTTTTCGCAACAAATAGGAAAATAGTTAATTTCAGATATCTCAGAAAATTGAATTCTTCATGAAAGCGCCAGCATCCTCCCAAACTCAAATTCCAATATCGAAATTTCAATTATCTCTTTTCGTATTGGATAGTTAACTTCTTATTATTTTTTCTCAACGATCCTGCTTTTCCTGTCTTTATATATTAATATCTCATAAGATTGACATTTTTTCGCCCAAATTTCTTGCTATAAGAATGTATATTTCTTTAGATGCAATAAAGATTATTATTATTATTATTATAAGAGGAAAATGAAAAAAGTTGAAAGGGTAAAGTCCCTTTATTTTTCAAAATACACATAAAAGTTATATGAAGCGGTGACTCATAATTTAGAGAGTGTCCCAAATTTAAAATCGCAGCCTCCTGTTCCCAAAACAAGTTTTCAATGATTTCATCCTTTTTATTTCACCATCCAATGTACTTTTTTTTCTCTGGTGTTGTGGTCATTAGCCATATTGTGTTCTGGGTAAGCCTTGTTACTAACTCCATACGCAAACATGCATTACGAGGATTTGTAGAATCACAGTAGTCTCATCGTTATAGTTCTTTACGTACCAAGGGAATTATAAGTGCCTTAATTACCGATGGCAAAGTTTGCGTCCCGAGGGCCTATGGCCCGAGGCACAGCAATTGCCTGAGGTTATCAAGGCTCATTAATTCCTGAGGTACATAGATAATTTTATTTCTGACCGATTTCAATAAAATGTTGTTCATTTTCAAAACGGAATAAATTTACCATTTCATCACCTTCCCGCTATATTTGAATCAGGTACCGTTGATCATAGACCTATAAAGTATTGTACTGGACCAAGCTGTTTACATCCTGGTTTGAAGTCGTGTATGGCCACAATCTGTAGTCGTGATATTGAGTTAGGCGTTGTCACATCGCGTAGGTAATAAGTCTTTATCATAGACAAAATTGTGTTACTATACGTATTCCATTCGATTACAATCGAAGAATGAAGAATGGTGATGGTGACATTATCATGCAACTCAAACCTGTATTACTTACAAGTTTAAAAATCCAACCTATCGAAAAAAAAATCATTACTTGCGTCTTCAAATGGTTATGAAGAAATTATTGTATCTGGACGTTTGTCATCGCTGTCGAATATCAATGTTTATGTTTTCCACAAAGGAGACTTCTCACAGTTTTGTCATGTTCTGTCATTGATTTTTTGTGGGATTAGTGCTAAAATAGTGGTTTTTGAACTCATTCGTGATATATAGTGGCAGTACAATAGTAAGAGAATCATAATGGTGCTATCTTGTTGGGTTTGCAAACAATCCATGTGTTCGAACCCGAATATCAGATTCCATTCATATGTACCATAGGCGTTACAGTGGGTATCGATCTGTTTTCGCCGAATAAAATGAAATTAATACGTGAATTCAAACCTTTACATGTGGAGAGAATGAAATAGATACCTCATTTAACTTCATTAGTTTTTTGGATAATGGAAAACAAAAAGGTGGAAAAATATGTTTGAAGAAAAGGTTTCTTCCTTTATTATATGATGAATGGTATATCCCAAGAAATTCAGCTGCTTCAACTTCAGGGTAATTATTATCAGCCATCAGAATTTTCCATGAGTTATTTCAAATAATAACAGAGATTTGTATAAAAAAAAAAACAATATATTACATATTTTCAGATTGAACGATTTCAGCAAGAAAAAATCGTCAACTGATTTCACTGAAACAGCCCCAGGTACAGATTCTGAAGAAATTGTTGATAACTCAAGTCCCCCACTGAAGAGGTGAGGACAAATTGTTAACTCAAATTTCGCAACTCAGTTTTCATCCACTTCAGGTTGTTTGGCTTTGAAAGGTACTGACGATCTGACAGATAATATTATTTAGGCCAATTTCATATTTTCTGGTATGAAAAACAGGACAGAATCTCGTGATTTTTCGAAAGAAGTAGTATTAGTTGGTAGCAGTATCAAATCTATCTAATATCTTTAAAAGCAATTCTTGAATATTGATATATTTATTTTGGCTATCTCGGAAACAGTTTTAAAGATTTGGATCAAAGTTTTTATTCAGATAAAGTTTTAGTTTTTAAGTTCCTCCATACAGGCGATTTTCCTGAAGAAACTCGATTCCACTAATAATAATAATAACGATGTGAATTTTTATATTCTATTTTCACCCACTTCCAATTATTATAATCTGAAATTTGGCCACATATCAAGGACCGACGATAATACAAGAATTTCCTACTATTAATGTAATAAAAATAATGATAATAATAATAATTGGAATTTCAAATTAAACTTTCACCCTTTATTAATCCTCTGAATTATCTAAAATTTTTCAAAAATTTCCAGAACCAACGACAATACAAGAATTTTATGATAATAACGCACTTTATAATAATAATGATGAGAATTTTCGAATTTAATTTTAATCGTCCGTATGGTCTGAAATTGGGATCACATAAACCGATTGCAATACAAGGACTTAATTATAAAAGTTTAATGATAATGATAATAATGATAATGACGTGATTTTTTTTATTCAATATCCATCCACTTCTAATCATCCGAAAATTTTAAAATTTGGCATACTTACCAAGGACCGACGATAATATAAGAATTTTATTATATTAATGTTTTATTGATAATAATAATGAGAAATTCTAAACTCAACTTCTACCCACTTCCAATCCTCTGAATAATCTTAAATTCAGCACACACATCAAGAACTGACGACAATACAAGAATTCCATAATATCAATGTGATAATAATAATAATGATGAGAAATTTCAAATGCAGCTTTAAATCAGTACACGTACTTTGTCACTGCAAGGGCTCTAAACGATTTCGAATGGCACACACAATATGTCTGAAATGGTCGCAGTGTAAAGGCTTTTAGCGCGGAAGCCAAAAATGAATCTAAGCTAATCTAATCTAGTAAAGATATCTTCGAGCAAAGTTTAAGGGAACACAACTAGATGCCATGCAGGGCAGCAACAAGGCCTTAATTTACTGCAGAACATTGCAGATCACGGCTTGATTTTGCCCGCCATTATTTCTGGGCAATCTTGTCCGCGAGAAGTCCTGATACGAACCCCATCGAACATATATATGATATTCTTGGGAGATGAATTAGAGCCCTGCAGCAGCCCAAAGTTACTTTGGATGAGCTGAGGGACAGTTTAGTGAATTTGGGAGACATAATTGAATAGGGACTCTGATATTGAGTATAACAGGCGGTCATCATTGCTCGAGGAGGAAACTCAAGAAATTAGCAAATCATTTCAGAATAGAAAACAAATTCTTCATTTTTATTTTATTGTTGTTTTTGTGAAAACGTACTTGATTTTTAATATCGTCTAGAAAAAAATGTTAGTTTGATTATCTGTATTGTGAATTTTGTTTGCATATTGTCGTAAATACATTAAAATTTCGTAATTCTGAATTTGAATAGTATGCGCTGAACATTTCTTTGGGATATTTATTCTTCACAATATTCATTTATTTTAATATGTATAAGAACATGTATTTATTGAATTTAAAAATTACCATTTTTTGGTATATGCATTTTTATTCTTTTTTTTCAGTCGACTGTCTCCAGCTTTCCATTAATTGAAAACGAAAGTCTTAAAAGTCTTTTTTTTTTGAAAAATTTGTGAACCTAATTTTCTAAGGATCGATACTATCCGAATCTATGAAGTTTTTTATGACATCAGGTATGTCAAATGAGTTTTTCTATCTCACGAAGTCCCAACGGATGTATATTTTAACACTTTCCTTGATATTTTCATCATTATTTCAAATTCAGCATTTTTTCTTGTTATTGAACCCTATTTTCAGCAAATGCGTGCGCTCCTGTCTGTTGTGGGAAGGTTACAGTCTATCGCTACCTTCTCGCTTCCCCGCAGCCCGCGCGCCTAAAAACAGAGAGACTTCAAATCACTCCGTGCCGTAGTTATGGCAATGCTG
The DNA here is from genome assembly GCA_944452925.2 of Chrysolina oricalcia. Classification (NCBI taxonomy): domain Eukaryota; kingdom Metazoa; phylum Arthropoda; class Insecta; order Coleoptera; family Chrysomelidae; genus Chrysolina; species Chrysolina oricalcia. The sequence goes on from OX101820.2 coordinate 28,736,553, forward strand.
AGTCCATCTGTATTTATACGTCCATGCCGTTGATTATAGAATTTTTGTTGTTGCTATGTTGTTGTTATGTTACTTGTTTACAAACAGAGCTTTGTTATCAAGCTGATTGCGTTAAAAACCTGTTTTCCATCCCATACATAATGGAGGATATTTTGAAATAAGCTGAACTGGTAAGGAATTTTCTGTTTTTCGGTAGATTTAGTAGTAATTGCGTTTATTAGTTGCAGTCAGAAACGTATTGTCCGAATTCTTTATGGACTAAATGCTTAAATCGATGGTGACTATACATGCATGAGAAACGACATATCACCAAGTTCAATGAACTAGAGGCCTTTTTGAAGAGTAATAAGCCAAAAAAGTATGCTGCTTATCTCCTAAAGATGTCATCAGTTTGTGAACTCAAGAATAAATCTCGTGCGCATCTTTGAATTTTTGTATTTTTTATTTTATTTTCATTTTTTTTTATTTTTTTTTGTTTTTGTATTCAAATAGGACTTGTGATTGTCATTCATTCATATTTAGAAATTAGTGCTACTAATTAATCTTGTATTGTCATTTATAAAATTGCTCTGTAAATGGGAAACTGTTGGGCAATAAACGCTATTATTATTATTATTATTATCAGATTTCTAAAGAACGCTCCTAATGAAATTCAATTATTGCATAAGGAATTTTTTTTCTTATTTTCCTTTTTGTGTGTACTCATTTCCTTTCTTTGTTATAGGTTGTTTTGATTATGGGTTATTTTTGTGGATGCAGAAGTCAGGAACTTTTGAAAATGAAGATGTCGGATATAGAGGACCGGGATTCCGTTATGGTAGTAAACGTGCCGGAAAGTAAAACAGGTGTATCGAAGAAATTTACAGTTGAGGATGAGAAAGAGTTCTCCGCTTTGCCATTATGAAGACTTTATATGTATTTGCGTCCTGAAGGCATTGAACGATTTTGTCTGAGCTTCCGACAAAATGATTGTGCATTTTAGAAAATTAGAAAAAACATGTTTAAAAAAATTAGCAAAGTATATAGGATTGCCAAACCACTCTTCCTATACGGGACATTGCCTTCGTCGCACTTCTGCTACTGCTCTAGACAATGCAATAGCAACTATGACTAACTCAAAAAAATACGGGGTATTTGGAGGATAGCATCGAATTAAGAAATAAAACTGCGCCTATGTTGTCTATTTTGCCATTAGAAGAGGCAGGTACCTTGACAGTATTCATAGCAAAGTTTTCATCTACAGCAATATTTCATTGGTGTGTTATTTTGTTTTTTACAATTTTTGCCAACTTGCTTCATGGAGATTTATAGTTAGATGCGACTTATTGAATATATTTGAAGTTTCGTGACAGGTTCGATAGTTGTCGTTATATATTAGGACAATTTCAATTTTTTATTGAGATCAAGGCGTGCAGCCGTTATAACGACAACGCATAAATCAAATGTCAAGATAATAATGTTTACTAGTTGACCAATGTTTTCCAAAGCCAACTTTGCGTATTACACCAATTTCCTGTTCACTCTGGGGCTTTGTTATGGAAAATCATTATGAATTACGGCTACTATTTATTAGGGAAACCTGTTTCCACGTTGGTTGCAACACAGTTGGATTGCTTTCAATTGATTTTGAATTACATATGTCATTTGTTCACAAAAAATACCTGTTTTTTCTCAATGGCCACATGAAATGAGGTTTCGTCAGCACTAAGTTTGATCAATGCAATTTTTCTAGAAAACAGTTGGACTGGTTGTTCATATTTCATTCAATGATAAGTCAGTCTACTCTGAGAAATTCTGAGGACACATAGGGACAAAAAAGGATAAAATCAGTGAAAACTTGTTTTTGAAATAGGAGGCTGTGATTTCAAATTTGTAACACTCTTAATTACAAGTAATTGCTTCAAATAACTTTTCTATGTATTTTGCAAAATAAAGGCACTTAACGCATGAGCAACTTTAAGTTTCCTACCTTCCTCGTCTACGAATCGAGATGATTGAAATTTGGATTATGCAATTTGAGTTTCTTCCCATTTATTTCCAAAAATATGCCGGTCACTGTTTCACGTATGATTTCAGCGATCCAACTTCAAAGTTAAAACTTCATTTCACCACTGTGATATATTTTTCTTCATCAAATCACATAAATTGTAAGAGAAAAAACTCCATTTCCATTATAGAAAAAGATATACAGTTTGGAAAGGGAAACATTCTCAATTGAAAATAAAAAAAGACTCCTCTGAAAATAAACATAAACTAAAATTGTGCTATTTTTTGTAACAGAAAACAACTACTTCCCTGGCTATTCCAAGAAATTCCGAGCCACGAGAGAAGAAGTCGTCACTTCTGAATAGCGAAATAAAAATGGATCTAAAGTAATTCCTCATTAGGTCTGTCTATTATAATAGATGTAATACTCCATATGATTGAATCATAGAATGAATGATCGAATAAGTCAACAGCCATGAATTATATATAGTGTCAGTGAAGCGAACAAAAAATAGTATATTATGTAACAAGTGTTTTAAATGGCCTATTAGTCAAGTATTTGAAGCTCAAGCGCAGCGTAGCGGGAAAGAGTGTCAACGCTTGCGCGACTCGGGTTGATTTGGAAGGTTGGAATTCCTCTCCTCTTCCGGCTAGCTCGATCACCACAAGTGCGCAATGTTGCAGAAGTCCAGCAACTCCGGATACCATCTCCATTCAAAGGTTGAATTAGCAGGATAATACTCTCAATATGCACTTTGAGTCTTGAAAAAGACTCAGGCATAAACGTCGTTCCGAATTCTTTTATAATATTTGTTGGGCTTTCCAACGATTTCCCATCAGCTGCAGGCCGTAGTTTTCTCAGTGGTTGAAATGCTCCATTATTTCCATATACAATCGCAATTTGGATTAAAATCCATTTAAAGGCAAAATAAGCCATTTAAAGTCTTATTGAGCCACTCGGAGAGTGTGCTCTCAAATCGGACAACTATGTCCCTTCGTCGGAGCTACCGTACGACTTCGCCGGTGCTAGCAAGCGACTGCCACCAGGGCTAACGAGAAACTAACTATTTCATCCACCATGCACCCCCTAAGGTTGAGGCCCGGAAGGATGAACGCCCCAGCACTCGTACGTACTCGAAAGCTCACCCCCCCTATCCACCACCCCCGCTCGTTAAAGCGGTTCCTCATCCTGATGATTGGCGATCAGCAGAATAAAATCTGATCGTTTGATATGGAGTGCTCGGCCAATTCTCGGCCTGAAACTCTCTTATATCTGACATGAGTTTAATTTGATTTAACAATGACTTTACTTAATGTGCATGGTGCCCCCCTGAAACTGGCTGAAGGCCTGAAAAACACTTGGCTGAGGGCCAAGTGTTGTGTATTGAATTTACTGAGTTTACCACTTGGCCGGTTCTTCTTGTAATCTGAAACATAAAAGCATGATTATCGAAATTTTAAGCATGTTGAAGTAGACGTTGGCGTCGCCGAAGGTTTCGCTTCCGTCTTACTTCTTCAGGGGTGTCGTTGTCTCCCTGGTTCACTGGTCGTCTGTATTTGTCTCTGTCTCTATCGTCTTGCTCACGTCTGTTCTCGAGGAGCTCCGTGAGCAACGGGTTCGTGTGGGTCTCTACTCTGTCTAGAGTAGTCCTCACGTGATTCCTGATCAGTCTGTCAATGTAGTCCGGATGGATGTCTAAGTCTCGATATATAAACCTGTTTGGCATATATCGTGGTGCGTCTGTTGCCATTCTCAGGCAGACATTGAAGAAGGCCTGCATCCTCTGCCTGTAACTGTTCGCGCATTGCCCCCAAGCAGTAGACGCGTACATCATGATTGGCAGAAGGATTGTCCTGATGAGGCGTAGTTTCAACTCGAGTGCCATGCTGCCCCTACGCTTGATAAGTGGATACAGCTTATGCCTCGCGGCTTTCGCTATAGCCAATCTGTGGGAGACGTGCTTCTGAAACGTGAGTTTCTTGTCCAGGGTTACTCCTAGGTATACGGCTTCGTCTACCCATGGAATTCTCTCATCGTTCATAGTAACATGGCCCTCGGGTGTCCTACGTCGCTTCGTGAACAGTATGGCCTTGCTTTTGTCTGCATTGATTCCGATCTTCCAACGATTGAACCACGGTTCCAGCTTGTTTATCTGATGTTGCAGCTTTGATGTTACTCCTCTCTCATGAGATGACTCAGCAAAGATTGCCGTGTCATCTGCATAGAGAGCAAGTTTGGTCATGGGGTTGTCCGACATAGGCATGTCTGCAGTGTAGATCGTGTGTGGCGACAGTACTGCTCCCTGTGGTACTCCTGCTTCTAGCCTCCTTCGTGAAGAGAGAGCATTTCCGACTTTGCATCGGTAATGTCGACCTCTTAGGAAGGAGTTTATCAGCTTGACCATTGGTGTGGAGTATCCGGCATCAACCAGTTTTGCGATCAGCCCATCGTGCCAAACTCTATCGAAGGCCTTGGAGACGTCAAGGAAGACTGCTCCTGAAAGATGTCCTTTTCTCGTGCGGTTCCAGCTCTGGATGGTGGCGTCCACTATCCGGGTGACCTGGAGTTCTGTTGAGTGTTCCTGTCTGAAGCCGAATTGCTCATCTGGTAGGATGTTCAATTCTTCAGACATTGTCTCAAGTCGAGTCCTGATCACCCTTTCTGCGACCTTACTCATGGCAGGTGTTAGGCTGATGGGGCGGTGGTTTTGCGGGAACGTGTGGTTCTTGTTGGGCTTCGGAATCATGATGACCGTTGCTTCTTTCCAGCTGGAAGGAAAGTGTCTAAGTCTGAGTACAGCGTTTATGATGTTAGTCAGGGCTGCTAGTCCTTTCCTAGGTAAGGCTTTTAGTGCCCTGACTGGGATGTTGTCTGGGCCCGGTGCTTTCCTGGTCTTTGCGTGTCTAAGTATGTCCTTGATTTCCTCTGGAGATGTCGGCTCTAGAAGAATGACTGAGTCGTCAGTTCTTCTAAGCCGTCTGATCGTCTGGTCTACGTGCGTTTCCGTGTCCTCGACTTCGTCGGTGTAATCGACCTCGTTTTCACGGCACTGACGTTCGAAGGAGTCCGCAAAAGCTTCTGCCTTGGCCATCTCCGTGAAAACGATGCCCATCTCACCATGAAGGGGAGGGCACGGTTTCCTCCGACCGTGTCTGAGGACTTTCTGCATTCTCCATAAGAAGTTGTCTTCGGCGTCGAGTTCGTCCAAACGTTCAGACCACTGTAGCTTCAGCCCTTCTCTCAGCCGTCGAGACGCAAAGTTGAGCTGCCGCTTATCATCGGGCGCCAGTGTTCTCTGATAACGTTTTTTCAGACGTCGTCTCAGCCTGACCATCTCCTTGACCTCAGGTGGGATCCCTCCTTGGAAATCGAAGTTTGTGACCTGTATGTCTTCAGAGCACCGTTCCATTGATGTCAGTACTGATTGTCTCAGTTCGATCACCGCCTTCTCTAGCTGGCGTGTCGTGTCTATCCTGGGGATGTTTATTTCGTTATGGACTACCCTTTGAAATCGTGACCAGTCCACTATCCGCTTTGTAGTGTTAACGATTTCAGCTTCTTCCTCCCCTATTGTTAGTAGGATTGGATTGTGGTCTGATGATCCTTCGTCTAGTACAGAGATGTCCTACAAGCCTGGAATACTCTGTATGAGGGCTATGTCCAAAATGTCTGGGTGTTGGTCTTCCCTCCCAGGATAGTGTGTGGGTTCGTATGTCGCTGTCACTGCTACGTCGTCGAAGTCTGGTAGTAGGTTGTCTGCTAGGTCTCTGCCTCGAGGGTTGGTGTTGCGGCAGTTCCAGTCTCTTGATTTCGCGTTGAAATCTCCTATAGCCACCGTTGGGTGATGGTCGGGAAAGAGTTTCTCCAAGTCCGTTTTCCTGAGGTTGGGGCCTGGAGGAATGTAGACTGAGGAAATTCTTAGGAGATTTATTCCGTCTACTTTCACTCTGATCGCTACCGATTCACCGAGTGAGAGTTCCGGAAGTTCGTCCTCATTGTGTTCTAGGTCTGATTTCACCAGCAAGAGCGAGCCACCTGCTCGAGCTCGGGGTCCTGGCCTGTCATTCCTGTAACTTATAAAACCTGGAATATTAAATACTTTACCTTGGTTCAGCCTGGTCTCTTGTAGTGCCACCACGTCTACCGAGATTCTGGAGATAAGGTCCAGTAGTTCATCTTTTCGCTGAATTGCGCCATTTATGTTCCATGAACAAATCTGCAGGATCTTCGGTATTCGTGCTGGCATTACTGGCTCGACGGTTTCACTAAGGTGTTCATTACGGCCATGATTTTGTCGAGTACCTCTGGAGTAACCTGCGACAAGGTCTGCAATAGTTGCTCCTGCTTGCTTGTGCCCTGAGCACTAGAGGATTTGTTCGAAGGACCCCATTTTGGTGGTGCGGTTTTTGGCTGTGGTTGTGGACCAGTTCGAGGGTCTGGTCTCCGCCTTGGGGTTGTTGATTCCTGCCGTGGGGGTGGAGGTCCCTGCTTGGTAGGTTGTCTTGCCACCAACCTTGGTTTGGGGAATTTTGGGCATCCCCTGATTTTGCTGTGTGGTTTCCACCACAGTTAGCGCATTTGGAGGGTTCTTCCCTTGCCTTCTTACACTCATGTGTAGCATGGCTACCGCCGCACTTGACACAACGTGCTGTGGAGTGGCAGCACTTCTGTGCATGTTCGAACCACTGGCAGTTATGACATTGAGACACTCTGCCTCTTTGGGGTTGCTGTCCTTCCACGGTGACTTTCAAGTCAACCACTTCGGTTAGTTTGAAGATGTCCCTGTATTCTCTCGGAACTTTTACCAGGAACAGTGGTAGGGGCGCTCTTGTCCTTCTCGATGTCATCCTATGACATTCTAGGACCTTGAAGTTTCTCTCGGCGAGGTCCTGTTGGACGTCTGCCGCCGAGATTGATTCTGGGATACCCCTGATGACCACATGCAGGGGTATATTTTGTTTGAGTTGATAGGTGAAAAACTCCACCTTATCAGACTCAAAGAATCTGGTAGCGTTCCTCCAATCCGCTTCCGTGTTCGTATGGAGATAAATCCCATCTTGTCGTGATTGGGCTTTCGAGAATCCAATTCTCTTATCTCGTTGGGCTGTCGAAATCGACAGCCACTTGCTCTTCTCTCGGATTATTATCACGGGAGGTTTTTTAGGGTCCTTCGTTTCATCCTCAGTGCTGCTGGGCACAAACACTCCTGTGCTTGATGAGGACGATTCTGCTGTTGGCGTAACAGTAATCTTGGGGGTGTTCTCGTCTGATGTTGATGGTAGTGCAGTCGATGACTCGTTCGTGCGAACGGCCTTCTTAATGCGTCTGCCCACCACTCGGAATCAGTCCAAGTCTTCTTCGGGTTCGGAAGAGTCTCCGTGTTGTCTCTTCTTTGCATTCGCTTTTTCGGTGCCTTCGGGGTCGGGTTAGGGGGGTGATCTCCTTCTCCACATCCGTCGGTTTTGGGGGGGTAGAGGCCACGTGCACTGGTAGCGAGCTCTCATTTGTCTCCTTCTTTTCAGAAGAGGCAAGTTTCGTCAAAAGGATGCTCAACTGCTTTTCCATGGCAGTGAGCCTTTCTTCTGTCTTCTTCCTCTCGGTCTCGGCCTTGGTTGCCCGATCCAGTGCATCGCGGAGTTGCTGCTTCAGCTGTCTCCTCGATTCTTCCTTCTTGTTTATATCCTCGTCGTCGTCGTTGAAGATTTCCGAAAATTCTCTCTGTCGAGAGAGCTCGAGCTTCTTGACGATTCGTCGCCTGACTTCTTGGATTTGCCCATTTTCTACTTTGCTCCACGCTTTTTTCAAAAACGAATTCTTTTAAAAACGAAGACGGCTCTGAAAAGAGCCCCTGGCCGAAGCCAGAGCTGTGGTTTACAAGTAAAATGGAAAAAATCTCTCTGAATCACCGTGGTTTGGCAAGTGTTCCTAAAAAAAAAGGATAATGATTAGTCATTACCACTTACCTTATCACAGCCCTTCAAGTCTAGCCCTGACTAGTTCAGGTATAACCCTTCCTTGCCGTAGCTATATCGCTTTGTCTCGCTTAATGAATTTGCACTCACTATCACAAAAGTAATTTAAACAGGTAGCCTAGGGAGCTTCTGAAAGTACGTCTGCTCTCTTCGACTACTGATCAAACTATAGGACGACTATTTCATTTAAAACGGGCTTCTTAAATAGCCAAACTAGACATTTACTCCGGCCAATGCCGAAGCAAAGTCGCTAGTGGGCGGGGCCTATTGGAGCTCCGCTCTTGGATATACTCCAACTTCAAAATTTCATTTGGCATTTCATTTTCATTTCAGGAGCATTTCCGGGAGATTATAACAAGAGTGAGACTTTACTTTTTTACTAACAATATTCTGTAATAGAATATTGAGACGCCTCTGGTCGTGGGACCAAATCCATTTCAATAAGAAAGTTGCATCCCACATGTTCCTCTGGGCGATATAATAAAACGCTATTCCGTTGAAATAGAGTTTGATCACAGCTGATACTATCAATTGTTATTTTATCAACAATTTTTCTCATATTCGACTTTCAAGCTTTTCAATCAATTAATTTATCTAACCAATACACATGTTAAAAACAATCTTAGATTATTGCAAAATAAGTATACATATTTAGAAACCCCATTATTCAAGAGACATTTTATGGGACTAAATTTTACAGCGAGAAAAACTTCGCAAAACGGTTCTCGTGCACGAAGATACCTTGTATGACACAAAACTGATTTATTTATGTTTTATCGACTTGTGCGTTAATCTATTCAAGAAGTTCCTAGATACTGTTTTGTAATAAAATGAAAATCACACCAAATTTTATAAAAGGATTCTGTAAACGGAATTAGTCCATCCTTGACTTATACTCAATAGGGTTTCACTATCCGTTAAAGAGGTTTACTGCAAAAATTACTATTTTTACTGAAACAATCTGTAATGAAATATGTGTTAAATTTTCCTTCTGTTAAAACTAGTAGCATATTTTATTTTCAATATTAAATTCTGAATTTGAATAAAGTTATTGAGGCCCTTTCATGACATTAACCCTTTTTCCTTGTTCATATGTCCTTTTCTATCTTTCCAATTGTACTCACGCCATAAAATATCCCCTTTAGAATAATAAACGAATAACTCAACAATAATTATTATCAACTCTATCAACTATGTTACTTTCAACTTAGTATTTGTATTTTTCATTAATTTTTTTTTTGTTTACTACCTACTGTCTATCTACCTCATCACTTTTAACTAATCGATACATCTAATTACATTCACACCTGCAGTGGATATGGAGTTCGTAAAAAAATTAAAAAAAAAAATTCTAATCGGTTCCTTTCTCAGAATTTCAGGATTTTGAACTATTCCCGTAACTACCTGTATTTATTACCATACCCCGATTTCAGAGTTGAATTGAGGTGTTACAATATCAGGTATTCTATTCAATTTCTATTTTAATTTGCTGTGAAAGCTCTAGTTGACATTCATATTATTTAACAGTAACCTTTAAATGACCCACTTCTTTTTTCAAATAAAAAAATAACCTTTTAAGAGAAATTCATATATAATTAGCAATTCATATTCAACTGAAATAGCCACTCAGCAAATTTAATTACATAAAATTTTTATTCAATTCTTTAAAATGGTTACTTTCAACTTAATACCAAAATGCAAAATACTTGCTTTCAAATTAATACAAAAATGGGAGTTGCGATGTGAACTTTAGTGTCAACACTCCTCTGAGATCATCCAATACTATATTATAACTTTAGATTTTCTACATGAAATACATGAGAATCATTGTCTTACTTTATTTTGTGAATCATTGTCTAACTTCATTTTGTAGATGTGATTAAGAACAAACTATCTCAGAATATTCGATAATTTCAAAACTTCTCTGACTGTAAATCTGAATTGAGGCCTATGGAAGTAATTTATTCAAGTTCAATTAATTTTATTTCAAATATTCAACAAATGCTGAATCAACAGTACAAAAATAAAAATGATTAAAAAAATGAAATTTCTAGCCGCTAGTTTTTTTGTGGTCATATTGATTAAATTATAACACTTTACTAAAAAAATAAATTGAGAGGTACAAACACATGTGTCAAGCAATCAAATCAAACAATGGCATTTATTTTATTTCGGGAAACATATGAATAATCTCAGAATATCGCTGGACAATAGGTTCGAATTGGGAAGTAAGGTCATATAATATTTCTAACCTTCTCATATATACCTACTTAAGGTACAGTATATTTATTGCTGCTGATAGGACCAAGTTTTCATTATTTCAACCTCTCGACCACCCATAGAGATTATATTGTATCACCCAACCATTCAAGACCATTTGTTTGACTGTTTCGTAAAATTCTTCCGCTTATGCTAAAACTCTAGTAGGTAAAGAGAGCAGAGAAATCCTAAATCAACATATCCACTGAGGCGACTGGGATAAATTGATTAAACTCATTAACTTCTTTCTTTTCACAATTAGTTCTGTTTTCTATTTTCATAAAATTCTTTTTCTACTTGAGGTTTATCAACTATCCCTTTTTACGACTATGCCGGAGTCCTGTCTTAACATCTGTTTAATTTAATTTCAATTGTCTACTTTGTCAGTTTACAGATGCCGAAGTGAAATTTTCCTTCTGTGTTCAGGTTAATTTTTTCTTGAAATTCGAATATCTGTTTAATTTTACTGTTTTTTTTTTTACATTAACGATTGCTATTTTTGCTGATATTTGAATATGAAAACACCAATTGTTTACGTTGTGACTAATAGATTTAAATAATCAGACTGATCTAAGAGTTACATTTTTCTGTATTCAACGTTAGCTCCTGCATTTGGAAAGTCTACTCTTTATTTGTTTAAGTAAATAATCGGATGAAAGGCTGTATACACAATTTTAAAGGAAAAATTCAAAATTTGTCAATTTGTTTTCTTCTAATTTTGTAAGTTCATTAGTAAAGTAAAATTTCGTTTCTCATGGATTATTGTCAAAATAGCCTTATCTCCTTGCCGTGCTCGTGAGTTTTTCTAAATATATAATGACTGAGATTGTAGTGACAATTAAAATAAAATTCTGAAACTTGGAATCATAAAAACCATATCGAGATATTTATGTGCATTTTTTTCCTGAATCGAGTAAATCACAATGAAAGCAAAATTAATAAAAAATTTATAAAGCAGCTTATATCTTCTTTTTTATATAGTTACTTGTTGAATTCAAAACAGCAGAAGGCTCTCTAGGTTTGGTCCTGGACAAATAATTTTCAGGAAATTTGTAAACAATAAAATATCAAAACTCTTCTAGTTAGTCAGTACAAAATTCAAAATAAATGAAAATTCTTAACCGTTTCGTACTAAAATTCTCGAATAACAGAATACAACACACAATTTTCTATTTCAGATTGGAAATCGAAAATTTTGTTTCATCAAAATACGAAATAAATATACAAGCAAGGCATAAATCCTCTAAGAGTAGCAGAAATTCAAATTTATTAGTATATTACTTTTACTCTACATATTCTGTTTTATTATTTTTTTTTTATGAATTAAGATGGATTTTCTAAACCAACTACTTTTCTACCTACAATTTCAAGATAACACCATACACACATTGAGAAACCAATATAAAAAAAAATATAGTTGCAAGAAAATACCATACGGATTAAGACATCAACATAATAAATACATATAATTTCAAGAAAATACTCCACGCATTCGAAACCAATATAATAAATATATATTATCAAGAAAATACCTCACACATTATGACACCATTATAATAAATATATATTTTCAAGAAAATACCCCACACTTTCGACGCCATTATAATAAATGTATATTTTCAAGAAAATACCCCACACTTGCGACACCATTATAATAAAACGCTATTCCGTTGAAATAGAGTTTCATCACAGTTGATACTATCAATTGTTAGGCCGAGCGGTGCCTTTTTCAATATTTTATAGGAGCGTTTATATAGGAACACATCAGGAAAAGTATACATTTACTTACCTATCAAATCTCATCTCCGGCAACCTTCAGGAAGCTGCTACCAGCTTTGCACACACACACTAGTTTTAATTATTTAAGTTACTTTATTTATTATTATTTTCAACACTTTTCTGGATTTCAATCTATTCAATTACTTCTCAAATTGTTAATTAATATTATCTGGGCCGAAGGCCCAGGTGGAAGATTAAATTTAACTGAATAAAACAAAGAAATCGGCCAAAAACATTTATTATGCCGAAAGAAAAAAAAATAGAACGCCGGAATAACTAAGAAGTTTTAAATTTATAAGTTATTAAATCAAACCCAATTAAAAACCAGTGAATTGAATAAAATTTTATGACATTTACGTTTTTAAACTACTCAAAAGATATAATTCTTACTAAAGTATTGAACTGATATTTTGAAACAGATCATTCACCAGAAAAGGTCACGTTGCTAACAAACATCTAACACTCTCAAGATTTAAAACAGGACTGCCGTTTAGAAGCATAAAATATATGTCCTTCAAGTTAGCTTGGGTTTCGAAATCGTTGAGGCAGTAAATATAAGGGTTATTCGAAAATTAAATAGTGAATTGAATTTCTTTTTCAGTTTCTTCTACAATCGGCTTATGCATTAAATATTTTATAACTCAGATATTCCGACGTTACGAGAAAAAAAACATAATGCAAATTTTTCGCATTATGAAAAAAAAACTCTTTATATCTAAACAATTGATCTTATTTCTGCTTATTCTATGTCATGGATCTTTCTGTAACACTCGGTTATGGTTTGAATCAATTCTATTAACGGAAATATGACGTTGAATTCATAATGAAAACTGATTATTGGACACAAAATATTTGGTTCGAATTTATAAATACCCCTCGTAAAACTCTCGAAACTGTGTTGGAACGATTTTTATAGCAACCATATGGGCGAAGGTTTTGGTGCCCTTCTCGGTATCGTAAACTAAATGCTGAATTTAATGGCTTCCGGATGTAGATTCAATGGTTGTCCTCTTCGAGAACTTTTGATGAATTTCAAGATTACGTTTTGTTATAGCGATAATACCAAACTTTAGTTACAGAAATGATGGAACTCAAAATTTATGAGGGGCATATTACAAACAATAGATTTTTCGTGAGAATCAGAAAATCCATTCAACTTTGAAGATATTGTAAAATCTGGTAATTTCAGCCTGAATAGCCCAGGGTCGATTGTTTACCATCTGGGTACAACTCGTTTGATGCTATAGATATTCCAGGAACGAAAGGTCGTAAATATATTTCTGACCATTTGATCAATTAATTTTTGTCTTAAATAATACATATATGGAAATAGGTCACTCGTTGTAAATGCATGCAAATTATTGTTATTTTAAAAGTAAGAAGGCAGAGTGACATCGGACGAACAAAAGAGAATGTTTGATAGTTTTTTGTCGACCGTTTTCTATCAAAGTGAAACAAAACCACATTCGACGCTAGTCCTGAAATGTACGGGGCGGTCAACCATATGATGTCACGTAATAGGAAAATACATGTAATTCATTAGCACTGTAGAATACCAGAATAGGGTTTAGAATGCCAAGACCATTCAAGTAGCGACACCTACCTAATATCATTCAAGTAAAATATTCTGAGGGCGGGATCATCCCCCCTATCTTTTAACGAATTATAGAGTTGAACAGTTGGAGATCTCAAAACAAGTTTTTTAGTTGAAATGTTGTGTTTGAAACAGTAAGTCGAGTGAAGAATACTCAGGTCAAGGCCTCACCTTGACCTGGGAAATGTCCGATCTATTTTCTCAGAGTTGAAGGGTTTCTCAAGTATTTTATCACTTATTTTATCAAAGTCTCTAATCAGTTTCACGTATTTAAAGATGGTCTTGGTAAGCTAACATGCTAGATAATATATTGTCAACTAGATAGGTTTTTGTTTTGAGTTATAAAAATATTGTTTTCAGTCTGTTCTTATTTAATTATTGAAGTTTCCAGTATTTTGATTTTAATTGTGAAAGTAAATTCTCTATATCCTTTTTTTTTTCTCGTAAATATTAACATTCTAGTCGCATATTTTTACAGTTTTATAATTTATTTATCTCCGTTTGCCTTAATAAATGAAAAACAGACTATTTCTCGAGTTTCCTGTGTTAGTTAAGTCAATAATTGAACCAAACCAAAATTACTGAATTACTGAAACCAATCAGCTCTGAACGGGCTAATTGAAGGTGCATGTTCGATAAGTTAAAGTGTTACCAATCCAGAGCAATGAACCGACGACGGGAGTATTTAGGTGAGTAAAATTCATTGTCATGATTGAGATCACATATGAGGGTTTTATATCTGAATTAATCTCCACAAAAGTGTTATTCTGTAAAGTTGTGTTAAATGAGAGTATTTTGATCATGATAGAACCAAACATATTATTTCTCTAGCTTAAAGAATTCACACGCTAACGGCCAACCAGCGCGCTGAATTATATGTATGAATAAATAAAGGGATGGGACATTAAGAGTCATTCTAATCTGATATAAAATTAATTAATGGTTCAATCCAAATGATTAAGATTTGCTAATAGGAAAGTTAGTACAAAAATGGTGTCAGCTCGTGGAGTTAGAAAATAATATTTTGAATTTGTGAATGATATCATAAGGGGAAATATCCACGGATGTATGTAGTTGTCAAAAATAATTAAAAAAAGATATAAATAGTAAAACTGAACAGAATTGCGCTTACCTGGAGATTTTCTCAGTACTGTGTGTAGGAAATGACATTCAACTCCGACCGTTAAACGGACAGGTCTTTAATAAAAGTGTTACATCCAAAATTGCCATATAAATTAAAGTGTGTTTGATAAACTTAAGAAGAAAAACCGATAATTTGATTAAATGTAGCCATGGATAGATGAACTTTCTCGACAATACGAAGCTAATCAATGACATTGGTGGTAAATTACCGTTTTAAAAATTCAGAAATTTAAGAGAGTAGATTATAGAAATTCAGAGTTAATTTTGAAAATTTTTACTGTACATGTCGAGTCGATTTTGAGAAGAATTCATCGTAAATTTCAAATTTATTTTAATCATTTTTGCAGTACATTTTGTAGCAAAGTTTCACCTTCAGTATACCTTGTGAGTCGATTTAATGAAAGTTTTCCACCATCATTCAATTTTTTGGAAAAAAAAATACTAAAAGACTATAGTAGTAATTCGCGATTTGATTGAATTTTGCTGAGATAAGATACAGTTGTAATGTGTAATTATATGCTTTGTTTTGGAATAAAGGGTTAGTTCTATTGGAAAGTTAGTTCATCCGTCATTATCAGAAAAGTACCGTTTTTATAAAAATTTCAGTGAA
This sequence comes from Chrysolina oricalcia, assembly GCA_944452925.2. Lineage (NCBI taxonomy): Eukaryota > Metazoa > Arthropoda > Insecta > Coleoptera > Chrysomelidae > Chrysolina > Chrysolina oricalcia. Next base: position 28,751,897 of record OX101820.2, read on the forward strand.
ATTTGTCTAGAACAAATACAAAATTAGAATCAGTGTTTTATTTCGAAAAAAAAACTCAATTTTGGATAGTAATAAAAACAAAAGATCACAGTAACGAGACAGGTAAAAATGAAGTGTGAATTTGGGAAAATCCACACCAGCGTATAAATTAAAATTTTATTTCAGGTACAATAAACGCTTTATCTGTAAACCTCGATTTTGCGAAAACACCCGACTATTAAAGATATTGTTTGAATAGTGTCGAAGTACTATTAGTAGAAAATATGCTTTCATTGATCGATTTTGCTAAGGACGAAAGCTTTTCGTTTCAAATTTCGTTCCATTGTTCACTCTGGACAGTAGGATCAAGTAATTACGGTATCTGGTAATACCTCCGTAGTTAAGGCAGGTGAAGTTTATGAATATACTTGTGGAAGGTGTAAACGACCTTATGTAAATACATCTCAGGTGCCATAGCGTGTTACCTTGCCAGGTTTGAATAGATCAGTAGTTTACGTTAAAAAAAATAGTTTTTATGACTTCATATGACACCAACAAATTTGCACTTTGTTTGAGTGTTTTTTTTTTCATGTCATCATGACAGTGCACATTAATAGGAGAAAACCTAGTATGTCAGTTTCGTTTTTAACACTTGAAGTCAAGCAGTAAGGTATGTAAATACCTAGCCTTGCTCTAAATGCCATTGTTTTAGTGATGGTAGTACAAAATAATATTTTTCTTGTAATCAGCGAAAATGTGGTAATATTTTGATTAATATTGTAAGACCTTTCTGAGAAATAGAGACTCTTAGGAGAGTTTCATGGAAACTCACAAAGGGTCGGTCTCCATTTAATAAAAGTAGCGAAAATATGTAAAGTCTAGGAGGCAGTCGGCTGATGAAAAGACATAAATTGTTAAAGTTCTAAGTGTGTTTTCGTAAAGGGTGAAGCAGAAAGGGTTATGTTATTGTAGAGCAAGTGACAGAAATTTTCAAAAATTGTAGAGAGAGACGAGAAGTAGTTCAACCAAGAAATAAATAAATATCGTTATTTTGTGTTTCATAAAGAACGAACTTTTAGAATTTATGCAGAAAATTCAGTGGGAAGTCAGGGAAATGGTTAGAACGAAATGTAGAGTAACAGAATATAGAATGTGCTTTATTCAGCCAAAAGTAACGTAAGGGGAAATTTTTGTTTAATAACACTCTCTACAGTTTTGTTGAAATAAGTTTTTCAGAGGATAAATGGTCAACACTAGAAGACAACAAATTAATGTCGATGTATTTTCTTTTCAGGTAATTACAACAATAAGTGAATCGTGAAAATGTAATTTGGAAATTATAATTTTTTTTTTTTAGCTAGAGTGTTGTCGAAAACCATTAGATTATTTTAATTTTATTTTATTTTGGGTTTAAACCTCTGCCTTCCGTAAAGTTTATTATGGGTATCAATATTGAATATTATCGATTTGTGGTAACGAGATTATGCGTTCTAAAGGGTAATTAAGCGGAAATAAAGAGTTTCAGTGAAATTTAGTGACAATGTTAGGTGTGTGTGGTGAAAAACGTGGAAAAAAGTGTTGTCGGTAAAAGTGCATGGTGTATTCAAGTGTGGTAAAGGTACGTAGAGTGAATTACAGTGGTAAGGAGAGAACGTACCAAAGCACACAAGGGAAAGGAGTAGCAGTATTGGCAGGGACGTCAGTACTCAATATAAACTCTCTGGTTATGTCGACGATTATCTAATACCGAGTCACCGGACTATAGACACGAATAGTCCAGTAGTGAGGAATATGCCGATTGACGAGGTAACTCGTCAACTGTTTTCGGTAGGGACACAAATGTGTGGCAATGTGGAATGTATAACGGGGTTCACCAAAGTGGACAAAAATGTTGGGAAATCTGACGTCAGTACATTGAGTATCGGGACAGCGGAATTTATACCCCTGGATAAAAGGGTGACCATAGGGACAATTAGAGAGAAAAATGGCAAAGCAAATTCCCCCACATTGACATCAGGCCTGGTTTGTGAACCTACAGGAGATACGTGCATAGACTTCGATTCGCCAACCTGTAAAAGCGACACTAGTATCGCTTCCTTGACAGACAATAGCCCAAAGGAACGAACCGACAAACGGACCCCAGAAAAAACTGTAGATGACGACAAAGGGAAGAAGAAACCAGCGAAGACAATCCTTCCAGAGGTCCGAGCTTGGTCAGACTACAGAACCCAGTGTATATACCACCATTCCATGGTTGCGACCTCAACATACCAGTGGATATCCGGAACTCTGCTGGCGTGAAGGCCTGCGAACCTCTCAACTTACCCTTTGGATTATTCGTTGCGCACTCAGTTGTAACGATTCCCCCACCGAATATGCAAAATAGTAAACCCAATATCGTCGTTCGTCTCCTAAATATATCCCCAACACCACAGAACATTAAAAAACATACTCCAATTTTAACTTCGGCGGATGTGACAGTATTAGGAAGTCCCGACATATACCAGTTTGGAAGGATACAGCCAGAGAAAATGAAGTCAATCAACAACACAGAAGAAAAAGTGAAGAAAAAGGAACCTTCGATACGGTTCGATACACCTATAGGAAGATATTTTTATATGTACAGGGTTCAATCAGAGTGAAAGTCCGAAGAATTCTGAGCTTCTTAGGGACGGAACTCTGATGTTTCCTTTTTGTTAGTTGTGGTAGAGAAATAAAGACGAGTAGTAGTATTGACAGTAGTATTTCTTATCGTAACAACCAAATGGGGATAAGGGGAACCTTGTGTCAAAACGAGTAGCATCGCGGTTGCAACTCGAAGCGAGCAGCGTCGAAATCGTGAACCAAGTAGGGGCAGACAGGACGCATAATCACGAGTTAGGGATCATACATATTTTGTTTTGGAATGGGAGCGCGACTTCATATTATTTTAGGAAAACACGAAGGCAGGTGGTAGGGGGGAATTGATGAGTCTGTTTCAGCATTAAACATCAGGAGCAGACCAAGGAAGAAACAGACGTAGAAATAGAGGGATCAAGGACTGTAACACCGTGAGGCGCAAGAGCTGCTGGGTCCGAAACAAAGGTCAAGATGTGATCCACGTCAAGGTCACAGGGTACACCCTGAACTCGGAAGACATAGAGAAGGTCTGGACACGAGGTCCACCTCGAAAGAAAGGGTATACAGCCAGTAAAATTGGGAATCGAACATCAGGACCAAGGAGACCAGGGAACAAGCAGACACAGGGTCACCTACAGAAGCAACAACCAGATGAACTAGGCGACGCCAGGTTCACCAGTGGGAGCATCTGCAGGACGACAAGGAAGCTACTACTTCCAGACAACAGGACAGGACGGGCGAGAAAGCTACTGCTTCCAGACAGCAGGACGAGAACAACCAAGGATTCACAACAAAGAGGCGACATCCATCTTGTACAATTGGGGGAATTGGATAGCAGTCGACGAAGACAAAACCGAGACGAGGAGGACTACTCTGACGCAGGAGGCACTAGCCACCGAACTATAGAAGGAATGGACTTGGACTTCGGAGAATGCAAAAAGGAACGTACTAGAAGTTTTGGACCGATACCAGACGATTCATGTGGGCAGAGGAGCTGAATCTATAACCGGGGAAGTATTTTACAGTTAGTCAGTAGATAAGTACAACACGATAGTTAGTGTTGCCTAGACGACTAGTAGCGAGTTGTTTAGATAGTGTAGTTTTGTGTAGACGGCCAAATTAGAAGTAGTGTTGAACCGACAGTGTGTTCTCACACGTATGAGCAAGTTGATAAGTTTTTAAAAGGTGCTATATTTCAGGAAAAGAAAAGGACTTCGCAGATACACGACACGAAGAACATACAACAACGGAAATCAGGATGAATCAAACTGCTGCTTTAGAAAAAACCAACAGACGACCGACCTACTCCAGACTGACGAAAACCAACAAATACGCTCGAGAACGAACATAAACCAGAGGTCAAGGGGACAGGAAGAATAACACCATCAAGAAACTCACCACCAAACCGAAGGGTAACCAACCAGTGTGACTGGGGATACCAGAGATGAGCCAAAACCTTGAACCACACCGTAGTACCTCTGAGTGCAAACGAGTAGAAGCTGACAACCGGGGGAGTATTAGTTGTTATTCAGTAGTTAATATAGTTCGAAGCTTTATTTAGTTGTTGTAGAGTAGATTATTTTTATTCAATCGTTTTAAGATGTCATTCAGTTGTAGATTTTGTTTAACATTTTATTCAGCCGTTCAAAAGTTATCATAGATGCATCATAACATTGTTGTTCCGTTGGGGAGATATAGATCAACATTCTAATCAGGGGTCAATAGTAAAACATTTTTTTTATTTTTTTTTTCTTTTGCACATAGAGTTAACTTACAAGGTCACAGAGATTGTATATTATAGGTACCAGTACTGTTAACTAGTCCAATAAGACAGTAGCTTAGAATAAGTATGGTAGAATTAACGAATTGTAGAAAATAGCATTTAAGAAACTAGTTGTGAAGATGAGTGAACAGTCGCTTACGTATGGTAGCGCGATCACATGAAGTTGATGAGATTCAAATGCATAAAAATTTTCAGGAAGGGACTCAACCTAGGACATAGAAAGATGGACCACTGGAGGAACAGACGATGGCAATGGGCAACGCTGGAATCAAGAGATGTTCAGACAGCAGCCTGGAAGTCCACATGCTCCAAGTAACCTATGAATGGAAAACCACCACCCAAAGCCTAGGAGAGCCTCCAGAAAAGAAAGAAAGTCAACATCACGAATTAGTTGTAAGTCAAAGTAGTATGTGTAGTTATGACGTGTCGATCTATTTTCATTAAAAGAAACAGAATCTCACGTCTACAGGGGGGAGATGTAATAGAATATTGAGACGCCTCTGGTCGTGGGACCAAATCCATTTCAATAAGAAAGTTGCATCCCACATGTTCCTCTGGGCGATAATACCAAACTTTAGTTACAGAAATGATGGAACTCAAAATTTATGAGGGGCATGTTACAAACAATAGATTTTTCGTGAGAATCAGAAAATCCATTCAACTTTGAAGATATTGTAAAATCTGGTAATTTCAGCCTGAATAGCCCAGGGTCGATTGTTTACCATCTGGGTACAACTCGTTTGATGCTATAGATATTCCAGGAACGAAAGGTCGTAAATATATTTCTGACCATTTAATCAATTAATTTTTGTCTTAAATAATACATATATGGAAATAGGTCACTCGTTGTAAATGCATGCAAATTATTGTTATTTTAAAAGTTAGAAGGCAGAGTGACATCGGACGAACAAAAGAGAATGTTTGATAGTTTTTTGTCGACCGTTTTCTATCAAAGTGAAACAAAACCACATTCGACGCTAGTCCTGAAATGTACGGGGCGGTCAACCATATGATGTCACGTAATAGGAAAATACATGTAATTAATTAGCACTGTAGAATACCAGAATAGGGTTCAGAATGCCAAGACCATTCAAGTAGCGACACCTACCTAATATCATTCAAGTAAAATATTCTGAGGGCGGGATCATCCCCCCTATCTTTTAACGAATTATAGAGTTGAACAGTTGGAGATCTCAAAACAAGTTTTTTAGTTGAAATGTTGTGTTTGAAACAGTAAGTCGAGTGAAGAATACTCAGGTCAAGGCCTCACCTTGACCTGGGAAATGTCCGATCTATTTTCTCAGAGTTGAAGGGTTTCTTAAGTATTTTATCACTTATTTTATCAAAGTCTCTAATCAGTTTCACGTATTTAAAGATGGTCTTGGTAAGCTAACATGCTAGATAATATATTGTCAACTAGATAGGTTTTTGTTTTGAGTTATAAAAATATTGTTTTCAGTCTGTTCTTATTTAATTATTGAAGTTTCCAGTATTTTGACTTTAATTGTGAAAGTAAATTCTCTATATCCTTTTTTTTCTCGTAAATATTAACATTCTAGTCGCATATTTTTACAGTTTTATAATTTATTTATCTCCGTTTGCCTTAATAAATGAAAAAACAGACTATTTCTCGAGTTTCCTGTGTTAGTTAAGTCAATAATTGAACCAAACCAAAATTACTGAATTACTGAAACCAATCAGCTCTGAACGGGCTAATTGAAGGTGCATGTTCGATAAGTTAAAGTGTTACCAATCCAGAGCAATGAACCGACGACGGGAGTATTTAGGTGAGTAAAATTCATTGTCATGATTGAGATCACATATGAGGGTTTTATATCTGAATTAATCTCCACAAAAGTGTTATTCTGTAAAGTTGTGTTAAATGAGAGTATTTTGATCATGATAGAACCAAACATATTATTTCTCTAGCTTAAAGAATTCACACGCTAACGGCCAACCAGCGCGCTGAATTATATGTATGAATAAATAAAGGGATGGGACATTAAGAGTCATTCTAATCTGATATAAAATTAATTAATGGTTCAATCCAAATGATTAAGATTTGATAATAGAAAAGTTAGTACAATTCAAACATTAAAATTGTATTAATGCGTTGTTTCAGTTTTACATTACATAACGTTGCTTCTCTCCGAGAAGCTCCCATTATTCCAAGAATCAGCACGACCAAATAAAAACGAAGGACTAAGAAACGTTATCATAATACATGCAACTGTATGTAACCAAGAAAAAACATAGGTGATTTTGGTTGCATATGCGTGAATAAGAGGATGTCATCGGACGCAGAAGAATAAACTCTTTGATGTGCTGAGAAGCAAAATTTTTCGAATTTTCACACATTTCATTTACGTTTTTATTCATTCTCAATAAAGAATTCTGATACAAATGGGAAACATTTCAACCATTCGGAATGCCACCATGAAATTCCAAAATGATTGTTGACAGTTTCAACAGTTGAAATTGACCGTCTTTTTGGCGAGTTTTCATGCCTCATTACACTACTGAAATGAAACAGTTACCATGCATAATGATGTATTCAAAGAATAGATTTGTCATGGTAATGTTTTGAAAAATTTCTATAAACTCATTTTGTGGATATGTGAATTAGCGCTGTACATATATCTGAAAGCCATTTTAGTTATGGGAGTAGAAAAAATTCATAATTTCAATAAATAAATCATTTCAACAATTTGTTTGTTCGAGTTTGCCCTAGGATTTTCCTCCATAGACAAGTGTGACATATTCCATTATGCAAATCGGACCCGGACACGAGTAGAAATCCATATCGAGGATAATTCAAACTCTCGGCACTTATAATTTCAATATTTCCAAATATAGCATCAGCAATAAATCTCAAACACATCGCGACTTGTGAATATGATCTTGTTTTACTTGGAACTCGATGAGTAAGAGTCTTCCTGAGAGAAATACAGCTAGAGGTGAAAGACGCCATTACTCATTTCGCCAGATAGTGGGAAAGAGATTATTATGAATATTTCCTTCATATATAAAATTCGTCATCAAAGGAATGCAATTATCGGAAAATTACATTACACCAAGAAGAATACTAAAAAATATCAAGTAAACTTCAGATAGTGAAAAAATGTCGCGAGTCTAGCAAGATTGTATTAATAGTCTTTGTCAATATTAAGATATTTCTCAAAAAAAAAAAAACAAAATCGTTCGTTAAATCGTTAAATATTCCATGGAATTACACCGGTGCATAGAATTGTCCACATCATTTTTCATTCGAACGTGTTAGGGACGGGACACACTTATCATACACCATTCCGATCCGACTCCGATCCGATGGTGGATAGAGTTATCGGATCGGTGTGGTATCGACAGGGGTGGGCACACATATCCGCGACCCTCTACGATCTTGTCAAATGTCAAGCACTCGCCACAAGTATTGATTCGAACGCTTTCTTGCAAAGTTGTTTTCTCGTGTTCGGCAAAATGTGTACGAATTTCAATAATTGCGATATAGATAGATAGGTTTATTCACAAAAAATTACAGGAGTATCACAATCGTCAGTTATTTGAAATTAGGATATAAAAATAAGAAATGCAAGATACATAGGTATGTGTATGAGATAAAAAAACAGAATCAAAATGTGTTATCTAACTCGCATGTACAGGAATGATGACTATTTCACTAGAAGAAAGAGATGAGGGAACTCGGAGATCTGAATAGGAGAAAAACGGAGGGATATGAAAAGACTGTGGAGTGTGGGTACACGCTGCTAGCAAGAGAAGATCTGCAGAAAAAAAGTTCTTCACACTTTTGACTCGTCTCATGGATGATGAAACAAAAATTCATGTATATTTCAGAATGTCGATGTCATCCGACACCCATCCTGCACGCTGAAAACAAATAGACTTCTCAATCGGAGCGGCTTCGGATGAGAAATCGGAGACGGATCCTAATGGGGTCGGACACGTGCAGGAGCGATGTAAACTACGGCATTCAAAGTCCAGGTTTTATTACCCTCTCAGACACAAGTCCCACTGTATGATCGGAGTCGGGTCAGAAGGGGGTCTGAAGTGTATCCCAGCCTCAATACACAGTTCCTTCCTGTCGAGCCGGTAAAACAACTTTGTCATGGCATCCACATATCCACTTTTTATATAACACGCTTTCTAGCAAAATCATCGGTATTTGTATGCACTTGTGCAATTATAACCGATTATTTTATTCATGATGAAATAAGCCAATCAGTCACCACCATTTTTCGAATATATTTTGTTTAAATAAGTGATTATTTCACAAGAGCTGTTTGATCGCGATTGAATTTTCGTCCTCTATATTGGTTTTCGTTGTGTCGTTTTTCAGGGATTCTTACAATTCTTGGCAACAGTTTATAAATAAACAGTGATTTCTTAATCGTTTGAATGACCTAATATTGATTTTCATCAGTGAAAACTCCATTTTCGATATGGGATATCCAGATAAATATTTTGACATAAGGCAACGAGATAACGTCAGAGTTTGAAATGTTTACATACAAAATTCGCAGCAAAGGCTTCTTCAATGCATTGTTGGGATGCGTAACCAAAGTAATGTAATATAAATAAACAAACAACAAACAAAAATAACTGACCATTCTTACCGATCAACAGCAGTTAGTAAGGTAGCTAAAAGTGGAGTTCAAGAACAGCAACTAATCAAAATCACAGGACATAACATCGCATCTTCTATCAAACCATATCTTCAAATGGATCCCACTTATCATCTGGATATAATTAACACCTTGAGTCATTATGGCCGCTACGATACTTTCCTGTGGTGCCATAGCGGTCATAATGACCGCCAATTTTGCACCTCTACGGCTGCTTTAAACAGTTTTTCTACAAAGGAGTCATGGTAATCGATTTGAATACATTTAATCTTAGATTGGAACTTCTTAAAACTCTGTCATTGTACTGAGTGGTATAGAATATAGGTCATATTGAACTCGTAATTTTTTTTTGTAAGCGATTAATCAGGATAAATCAACACATGAATCGTTTATGAATATGGTTGAAAATGGAACGGTATCGATCTTTCATATGCTCCGAATGGAACATCATCGACTTAGAAAGCTCAAATTGGAAGTTGGTTACGTTCCAAGCAAATTTTGCCACTTTAGAAATTTCAAGTTATTGTGAAAATCCGTTCCCATTTCAACTCCATTTTGTTTCAATTCTCTATCTTTCTGGTTCAAATATTACAAATGGGGGTGGTTTCTGTCGATTGTGAACTTAACAACACAATTAATAGGAGAGATGGAGAGGTAATGGTATTGATTCATCTCAAAACATGCAAGAATATTTTACCACACCGAAAGCAGACTAGGATAAGAGGTAGGCCTACAGTCTTACTATTTAGATAATGTTCAAAATAAAATGAATTTTTCAGAAAAATATATAAATAGATACATTTTACTACTGAAAAATTGGGTTACAATATTTTTTGACTCTCACAGCATTTCCTTCTGTTACAGCAGACGATGGACTTTAAGCAAAGATCTTTCATAGCTGATTGAGGTGTATCTTGTTCTTGGGTCACACGTAGGAGTTGTGATTGTTTGATGGGCTCTTTTATTTTAGAATAGATCTATTGTGGTGAACTAGCATTATTTCAAAAATGAGTTCTAGTGATAATTTTTATTACAAATTCAGTGATTTTCTAAGTAGCTAATTATAGACAGATACATCAGAAACATCTACAGCAGCTTTTCTTTTATTATGCTGTATAATTTTGCTTCTGGTTCATTGATTGCACATCTATAGTTAATATATTTGATTTCCATATCGCTTTCATTAAGTTTGGGAATTTTGGACTCATTGATACCGTGTTTGACGGTGTTTGGTACTGAGACCGAATATATCCTATTCAACTGTCCACTAAATGACACAAATTACGAGATCGTTCTGTATTGAACAAATATCATCTTTTCGCAAACTTTTGTTTCTGATTTCGTTAGTTATAAGTACCTGCTTTTTCCAAGTGCATGAAAAATTATGATATAATGAGTTCTTTTTACAAGTTTGGTAGCCAGCGATACACTATCAAAATTATCAGCAATGGGTCTTTTTCTGGAATATAAAAATGTACCAGACAATAACAACACATTGTTTGTTGCGACTGATGTATCAGAAACACGTTCTTTCACAAAATATATTTTCAAATTTCAAGTAGGTTGAATAGTTTTATTCCATACTTGATAGCCTTTTCTGGGAAATATTGCTTCATAATCAACCGTCCTCTGAATGGAACTGGCGATTTATTGATACTTATATAATGTTTCTCCAGTTATGAATCTCATTTTATGGAAAGTGCTAGTAAAAATGAAAAATTACACACTCTCAAGAAGTATTGAAATCCTTTCTTTGTTATGGTTTGTGGTGCGAACAGGTTTCGAAAGGACATATCGGTTGGCCAATAATTGACAACATTTAGCTTATGATCTTAACACTTTATATACCCTTTGAGTCTGATAAATCCCTGGATTTCATCACTATTGATTGAGGTCCATTCATGAAGCCTCGACTGATCAGAAGTACCATTGTTATTCGACCAAATTTGATTGATTTACAGAAAAAATCATAAAGGTGTTTCTTTACAGTATCCAAACAGAATTCACCTATTCAGATTTTTCGATTTTGAACTGAAAAATTTCATTAATTTCATTATCGGCAATGGCTTCAGATTCGTCCGTTATTTCATTTTAAAAATTTAACATATCTTCTTAACTTTCTGGTTCATCATTCATCATCATTTTGTATCTCTTTTGGATTATTCAGATGTCGTAGCCCACGAATTTTTATCAGTTTTTTTAACTTATTTGAATGTTTCTAGATATTGATTGGGCGTACTGGAACGTCTTCCTTTCAGTTGATAAATAAACTAAGTCATCCCATAAATCTTTAGATTATGTAAACTCAGTACTCCCTCGTAATATGAATGACAGTTATATGTTTTAACCATGTTATGAATAAGCTGTAAATCTGAGTGAATTTACTTTTTTAGAATAATAGAAATAACATTCTGCTAAAAAACAATTGCAACCGCTGACTTGATCACCACTGCCACATGAAGAGCAAATTTGGATATTATATTTCATAAACTTTCAGATTGTGAAGTTTACTTCAAAGTAGGATATCTTCCTGTTGCACAATATACAATTTACTAACTTGCCGTCTTACACTTTTATAGATTATCTTGATTTCACAGTAACTCATTTTCAAACTGTGCAAGGTTACAAACCCACAAAATTCATTTCAGGAGACGAATTGTTTCCATAAAATCAAAGTTTCAATATGTTCGAAAGTGCTCATGTACCTTGGTCTATTCGTCCATAAGATTTACCAGAATTCATCATTATATCATTAGAAGTTAGTTCTGAATTACCGACTAATAATTTATTTACGTTTTGAATTTTATTGTTTTTGTGAACTATTTTTCTTCATGATTGGCAATAAATAAATATTACTTTGTAATTTTTGTTATTATTATTATTATTTTTGGCTGAAAAGACAGGAATATGTGTATGAATCCATCCCTACACCCTACTCACTACATTCGAATTGTTCCATTCGAATATTAAACTTTTTTTATTTCAGCTCCATCTAGTGAATCTTAACAAACCATATATTTTTGTGATGAGTATTCCTGGAAAATTGTTAAGCTGATGAAAAAAGACAAGGTGCAATTTTCTATAAAAAAGTTGTCTGCACTTCTGACTCGTCCTGTAGGATTATGTCAGGAACGTTTCAATAAAACTTCATATATTTCAATCCTATACCTCTACTTTAAAATTGAAATATCTATATGAAGCGATAACTGAATGGTAGGCTAATCTCATATATCATTGTACCACGGTACCATGGGTAAGTCAGTATGAATTTCTTGGCAGTCAAGGTGTTAAAAAAACGAGAATCATGTATGATATCAAAACAACCGGTCTATCAACAACTGCCAACAATCTGTCAGCCTCTGTTCCAGCTTCATCTGCCCAATCGTCTTCATTAAATACCAATGTCTCATCTAATATAAATAGCAATGAAAAACAAACATTTGTGACCTACACAAATTGCACGGATACAAAATAAAAATAATAAGTTTCTCAATTTACTTATAATAAAGAAATTGTTAGAAAATGTTGGTGTTCATTATCAATAAAAATCCTTTGTTGTTGGTTTTAATCTACCTCATTCAAGAAATAATCTTGTCGTATATCACACGACCTAATTTTAATGGATCATACTATCAAAATATTTTTTGCAGTATTGTGATTTTGATAAATAATTTCATGCACAATAATTTCAAAATAAGACCCCTCGACCGCTTCGCGGTCTCGGGATTTTATTAAAGTATTGTGCATTCAACAATTTTCCAAGTAAAATCGTGCTCAAAATATTTTGATAGTTTAATCGATTAAATTAATAGGTTTTGTGAAATAACATACGAATATTTCCGACACGTATACATATTTCTCGTAAGAGGAATAAATAAAAGTAAAGGATTCAAAAAACAAATAGAAATGAATACCTAAAAAACAGAGGGCGTCATGTGTTTTCAGATGCATTGCACCCAGCTGACACCTCGCCCTTTTCCATAAATATGTATATTGTATGCATATCGCACATTATGTATAGATTTTATATTCTAATGGAAATAAAGACCTATTATTATCATTATTATTATTACAGACTACAAAGACAATAGAATTCTCATGACATATGACAATGAATGAAATATATAAAAATGATGGAAATGAAAATGTGAATTCGAATGTGAATACCCCAACAATTGTATATATACATATCGAATAAAACTTTGGTGAAAACAATATTGAAAAAGCTCTCCTATTGAAACCGTTCTTGAATTAATGGAATTCTCAGCATGACTTTCGACATAATGGACCATAACCACTCAGAAGGTCGATTTATGGCCTTGAAGAGTGTAAATTGCTCAAACAAATGTGTAAGATTCCGTGGAAAATGTATAATAATCATTCGCGATACGAAATGTACCACAATTTCATAAATGGAAAATTTATCCGACATAGATAATAACACCCACCCTCACATCAACTCTCACATCAGTGTAGTATGGGTGATGCATACACAAATATCATCGTAGCATCTGTGACTATATAAAAAAAAATCTGAAAGTGATTGGTTACACAGCAAGGAATTTAATTAATTCATCTCTGCACACAGGAATAATACCTCACAAATTGAAAAGTGGTAGTGTTATTCCTATTCCTAAAATACCTAACACCAATAAAGCCGATGAATTTTATCCCTTGAATGCTTTGCACCCAATTGAAAAAATCTTGGAAGTTGCTGTTTAGACAAGTGAAATAGAGCGTGAAGTAGGTGTTCTCCAGGGTAGCGTTCTGGACCCTCTTCTTTTTGTTATATTATTTTGTTGTTGTTTGTTTTTGCTTTGTTGAAGTTTTCGTTGAATAAACCTTTTTGTATGATACGTTGCTTATTTGTAGTGATATGAAACTAGATAGATCTATTCATAATAAACTGGATTTTAGAAACATAGTTAAACTTAGTTCCCTGGATATCAACGGTATAAAGCTCAAAATCAATAATGAAAAATTGATGTTGTGTCACTTTGAATATATCCATGAAAAAATATGAAAAACTAAATTCTTTCAGTAGAATAGCACAACATTTTATTATTGTCGTCAATGAATAAGGTTGATTTGTTGTAGTGTCAAATGTTAGACGATTCATAATTCTTTCAATTGTTTCTGAATAGAGTGAAATTATTGGATAAATATGAAATTTATTTATTAAAATTGATATTCAATTAAAATAATACAAAGAAACTTCAGGTGCGCATAATTTCAATAAACGTAAACTTATACCTTCAGGGTGATTTAAGACGAATCACGAAAAATTCTACAGCATGCTCTCCCCACTAAAAAAAGTGGAAAACAAAGTGTAATTTGTGAATTTGGGCAAAAAAATTAACTTTTGTTGTGTAGGAAATCGAGGGAATTTGTTTTTGGATAATGACTAATATAATACTTGTTGTATCACCTGCGACAATGAAATTATTGAGAAAAAAACCTCTTTCTGCCGCCCCGAAGGCTAAATAGAGAAAGCGACAGAATTCTAAAAAAATCCGAAGAAGATACGTAAAAAAAGGTTTGCCTCGGAACACCTCCAAATAATTTGTGAAAACTCTGGAAAATTAAATCCAAAAAATTCGTAAAAATGGTCAAATACATCGGACCATCGAATAATTCTATTCCAAATGATTTTACCGCCATACCCACCCCCTGAAAGTTCGTAATTTTTTCGATGGTTTCGGAAGTGGAAAATTACTACTTCAAAAAATAACTGTTCGGAGAAATTGTGTTTAGTTAATGAAAAACAAGCTTTTACAAAAATAATTGATTTTTATTTTGTTTTTCGTTTACGAATTATTATTTTTTACTTTTCAGATACTTTATAAATATAAGCTTGGTTTTGAAAAAGATTGTTTTACGTTTATTTTATGGTTCTGATTTCATCAAATTCATTGTACCAGTCATATTTTTAATCAGATTTTCGTTCTCCAGATCAGCTTGTGAAAATTCCCAACCTGCATAAAAAAAGAAGAGAGATCGATTTGTTCCAAAGAAAGTTCGATGTGTGCAATTTCTATCAAAACCAATACTTTTGTTGCGAAGCTGGCATAATAAACAAAATTCCGAAATATATAAAGCATGAAATTATACATCTACGCACCTAATGGCATCACGAAAGAGAACTAAGGCAGACGCTTCAGTCATTAAAAACATATTCTAGTTCCATAAATCAATAATTTTTTAAGAAGTTCGGTCGTTGCTGATAATGAAAAATAAAATGATAAACATAATTATTGGTTGAAGGTAAGTTTGAATGTAGTCGAAATGAGAAATGGTTTGGATATGCAATTAAATGACGCAATATGGGTTTGGCAGAATTACCAGCAATATTTTGATATCTCCATGAAATAATTAAGACATTTTAAATTATTCATGGACTGGCAAGTTATAATTATTTTTGGTATAGTACGTGATACTTGAGTTGAAAAGTGTGACTGATAGTATTGGCTTATAAATTTTCCTACCCAAGATGTGGGAAAAATGTAAATTTAATTAACTGAAAGATTGCTATCATAACTCAATGCTGTTGTATAGGTGAACCGAATGGGAATATGCTTGTTACAAGGATTGGCATGTTTTAATAGATGTTATAAACGTTTGGATCTGGATTTTTTCTTGGAATTGGTAGTTGTTGCCTTGATTAAAAATTAATCACTTGACAAACTAAGGGTGCACAAATAAATACAAATGTTTTCAGGAAAACTATCAGAGTATCAAGTAGTAAATCAGAAACGTTTATGTTAATTTCGGAATGCGTAAATTGTAACACAGTTTGTTGATTTGTATTTCAGAAAGTATTAATTGAAATTCAGAATAGTAAAGTAAATTACAAAATTCGTGAATTGTAATTCGGAAAGATAATTTGTATTTCACGAAGTAAAAATTTAAATTCAGAATAGTAAGGTAAATTTCAGAATGCGTGAATTGTAATTGTATTTCAGAATGTAGGTAAGTATAAATTGAAATTCAGAAAAGGTAATTTGAAATTCAGAAACAATAATTTGTAAATCAGAAAACATCATTTGGATTCCAAAAATATATAAAATGCTAATGTAAATTATATGTATGTAGAGAAATAATCCATCAAGATATGAACAGTTATAATACTATAAAACACGACCATGTATTTGTATAACAGCAGATTTTCCATAGATACATAGAACCCTCCTTCAGGTAATATATTTTGTTTAATTTTTATGGATATTTCAATTCGTTCGTCCTTACGACGTCCTTTTCGACGTAGAACCATGAAATATCCAGGATCGATAGATACACTAGAAATGAACCCACTGCACAAAAAAGGTTATCTTACGTGTTATACACCGCACGCCAGCAGCGATGGTACCACCCATTTTCCCGGGAAGTTATATTAGTGTGTTAAAAAATGTGATCCCAATTTCTCCATAAATTATGCATTTGTTAATTAACAAATATTTCTAAACTGAATGTCAACATAAAAACCCCAATAATTATTGAACTAAAACCCTAGGATTCTTTTCACTCAAAAAATAATTTTTGTTTAAATATCTTGATTGTTCCGATCTAAGAGTTTAAAGCTACTTAAAAAATGTTTTTTTCAATACTTTCTTAAATGCAATCATGAAGAAAAAATTATTCCTTGAAGAATTTATTTGTTGCTGAAAAATTTGTATTTACTTTTTTTATTTTCAATTGTTGATAAAAATAAGTGAAAAATCTAAATTTTACAACTTTCGCAACGGTTATCTATTTGTAAGCCTATTAAGAATAACTTTACTGAGTGAATAAAATCCTGGTTTTAGTTAAATAATAATGGGGATTTTTATGTTAACATTCAGTTCAGAAAAATTTGTTAATTAACAAATGCATAATTTATGGAGAAATCGGCGTCAAAAATATTTAACCACAGATTATTGTTAATTGATGTACCTCAATAGTACATACAAATTTTCATTCCTAATATTCATTTTTAATGTGTTAAAATATTTTTTTGTTTTGTCAGAGTGACGCAACGCGCGCCGAAGCCGGATTAACTGTTTTTGGCTCTATTTTCAGGGCTCTGTGAAAATAATAAATATTTGAGTTACAGTTTCGGTAGTCAGAACTTTTAATCAGCAAAGGACCCCGCATATTTAGTACGTAAAATGGCTTTCGGCTAATTTTGCTCAAATTTTGATATATTGTAGATCTTGGCATCTTCATTACGTAGTCCAATTTACAGATTGATCCTATTACTAGTTTTCGAGGTACAGGGTGTCAAAAATTCGATTTTCGCTATTTTGGGTATTATGCATCAAATTGATTTTTGTGCTCTAATTCGAAATTGAACTGTCGCAGGAATGAACTTAATGTATCTAAGTTGTAGCTCATGAGTCTCTCCATACGAATGAAAAATAATATCTAACAAAGGGTGTTGCATTACAGCATGACAAGATAATGTTCATAAAAATCAATACCATAATCGTTTTGATTTTCACTCAATCCGTTAAAATTAGAAAACAAACGGCTAGAATTTGACAATTTTTTTAAAAAGTAAAGTAAAACTGACTCATGAAATAATCCTTCCTATCATCCCCCCCCCCCATTATAGCTAACCTCCATCACCCCCTCCTGTATTCCAATACTTTCAATAGAAATCTCTACTTGTGATACCTCATTTAATGGCTGGTAGAATATGCTCTCCCCTTCCTCCCTTCTTCCTCTTCATCAAACATCAAATCAAACATCAAATATTACTTTTGTGAACACCTCTTCATATGAAAATGAAATGGAAAAACGCATCATCAAAATTTTATTTGCCTGAATAGGTATTTTCAAATTCTAATCACCTACTTAGTTACAAAAAATATTTATTTTCATAGATACCTAACTGAAATAGCATTGAATAATAAACTTTCCAAATACACAAAATGAAAGTTTTTACATTATAGATCTATTGGTATTTTTCGCAGATTTATGTTCATTGGGACCATAAAATGATTATCGTAGATAGACGTAGAATTACAGCAAGGGTGGCTGTGATTGTTTGAAAATGACTTACAGTTATGTAAAATTCTACAATTGATTATTCAAAAATCTCTGTCACCACCTTCAATCAAGATATTTTTCCTAATATCACGGTGTTATACTGATAGATTGAAAAAAATGCAAGTGAGCCATGACAAAATTACAAATTCATAATGTGAAGTGATAGCAACAGAGTAACAAATCGAATATTGTCGATAATCGTCATGAAATAATCCTTCCTATCACCCCCCCATTATAGCCAACCCCCATAACCCCCTTTATTTACAGCCACATGCATTACAATACTTTCAATAGAAATCTCTACTTGTAATACCTCATTGATTAGCTGGTAAAAATTGATCTATTCTCACTCCTCATCATCAAACAATAAATTAAATATTATTTTTCCCGCTGCCGCTGCCGACAGGTAAATAGTCTATATCATTCGTTTACTGATTCATCTTGACAACGGAATGTAAATAGTGTCATTTACATGCCTAGGGTAATAATGACTGTGACTTTGACAAGTAGTACCTTCACCTTCATTTATATAAATTTTTAGGTTATAAGTCTTTTTGAAAATTATTGTTGTCTGTTTATTCGGTAACTTAGTAACGCGCACAAGCAACTTAGAATAAAATAGCGGGACAAATAATCATGAAGGAAGGGTAAGAAAAACTTCAATCCAAGCAAATCTTGAGAATTGTCAACAAGCAGCGGGAAAAACGTAATAAGTAACACGAAATGTATCGACTGTTACATCCTCGGCAAGCAACAAGCCTCGGCTTTGCCTCGGCTCGTACTCGCTCACCTCGAATGTTAACACGTCTTTACATTCCTTGTTACTTAAATAACTATTTGTGAACATCTCTGCGTATGGGAATGAAATGAAAAATCGCATCATCAATATTTTATATACCTGAATAGGTATTTTCATACTCTGAGTAGTTAGTTATAAAAAATATATTAGATAAATGAACCTGCAAAACAGTGGTTTTTATATTCTATATACAATTATTATTATCATCTTTAGTTTAAAAATTATTACAATTCTGCAGGACCGCTTCCTAGAAAGTGATTTCACCACATTTCCCATTATTTGTGGAGCTTGAAGGGAGAATTGTGTGGGGGTCGTCTCCCAATTCCCAATGTTCCCGTGTTAGTTTTGGTGGCTTGCTCACCTGATTGATTCGATAATCAGGGCTCTTCACTGGAGTCCATTTTTGTTTTTTCTCAGCGGGTGGCCTACCTCTGAAGAGGAAGTAGATATCTCAAAGTTAGATCATTTTTTGTTATATTTACACACGGAGATTTCCTATCACTAACACTGTCTATTTCAGGCAAGGGGTTAATATGTGTCCTATCACCGGGGGAGGGATTAGTGTCCATTTCACTTAGGGGGGTTTCGCCAGCCTTGTCCTCAAGGATAACATTTTGTTGGACCTGTATATGTTTCTTCGACTGTTTCATTGATTGTTTGGGAGATTTCGGTTTCGTTTTCATCCTTCTTCTGCCATCCGTGTAGCTACCAGACGTGGCGCCTTCATTGTCGGTACTTCCAACGTTGGGATAACGAGAGGGTGCTCTCGCCCTTCCTGCAAATGGTGGAGGAGACTGTGACCGTGTGTTGGTGGTCCCTCTTGGAGATTTTACTCATGAGGGAGCTGTGCGAGGTTCCCTTAATTAAGTGGTCCTCTAAATTGAGTTTCACATACGAAACATGGAAAGGGACGTCGCACTGCCATTTGGAGGCTTAAAATATAATCAGTTATAGAAACACAACTGGGGTATTATAGCAGTCCAACATAATCACTTGTTTGCTTCTTCCAATAGTTAATAATAATATTTGACGATAATCGACAATATTCGATTTGTTACTCTGTTGCTATCACTTGACATTATGAATTTGTAATTTTGTCATGGCTCACTTGCATTTTTTTCAATCTATCAATATTACACCGTGATATTAGGAAAAATATCTTGATTGAAGGTGGTGACAGAGATTTTTGAATAATCAATTGTAGAATTTTACATGACTGTAAGTCATTTTTACACAATCACAGCCACCCCTGCTGTAATTCTACGTCTACGATAATCATTTTATGGTCCCAATGAACATAAATCTGCGAAAAATACCAATAGATCTATAATGTAAAAACTTTCATTTTGTATGTTTTAAAAGTTTATTATTTCAAGTAGGTATCTGTGAAAATAAATATTTTTTGTGACTAAGTAATTAGAATTAGAAAATACCTATTCAGGCAAATAAAATATTGATGATGCGTTTTTCCATTTCATTTTCATATGAAAAGGTGTTCACAAAAATAATATTTGATGTTTGATTTGATGTTTGATGAAGAGGAAGAAGGGAGGAAGGGGAGAGCATATTTTACGAGGCCATTCAATGAGGTATCACAAGTAGAGATTTCTATTGAAAGTATTGAAATGCAGGTGGCTGTAAATCGAGGGGGTGATGGAGGTTAGCTATAATGGGGGATGATAGGAAGGATTATTTCATGAGTCAGTTTAACTTTCATGTCCTAGTAACAGTTATGTACAATTCGTAATGATATAATTTTATTCATGAGCTGTACCATTTGAAAGCATTCAAATCGTCACCCTGTACCTGGAAATCTATATACTGTTGGACAAGCAATCATATGAATCCATACTTTATAAAAAAATTGTCAAATTCTAGCCATTTGTTTTCTAATTTTAACGGATTGAGTGAAAATCGAAACGATTATGGTATTGTTTTTTATCTATTTCTATGGACATTGTCTTGTCATGCTGTAATGCAACACCCTTTGTTAGATATTATTTTTCATTCGTATGGAGGAACTCATGAGCTACAACTTAGATACATTAAGTTCATTTCTAAGACATCAATTTCGAATTAGAGCACAAAAATCAAATCGATGCATAATACCCAACATAGCGTAAATCGAATTTTTGACACCCTGTACCTCGAAAACTGGTCATAGGATCGATCTGTAAATTGGACAACAAAATTTAAAAAAAAATGGTACGTGTTGACTATACTACTACCCCCACTTATCATGTGACTATTAGTTTGATAAAGTTGTCAGACGACCAGCTACTGTTTTATATTTATGAGGAATTCGAGAGTTCCTTCTTCCGACTCGACGTCTAATTTACAACTCACTATGGAACGCACGACCAACAACAACAACTATTTCTCCATAATATAACATTTTATGAATTATTTAATAATGTTGAATTATGGCATTGAGTAGGTCACGAGCCATTTCACGTCAGGTATAAAGATTATGGTATTTGCTTGTATAGGGTGACCCAGCAACCTGTGGTAGTCAAACAACTGTCTCAAGACTTCTATGTTATCTCTTCAACCTCTAGAATATTCTGCCATTTTCCGGCTCTTTCGAGATCTTCCACAAATCAAGGAAAAAAGTTCAGATGAGGAATCATGGCTTTTCCGAGGGTTTCTAGAAGTTTCGGGGATATATCCACTTGCGGCGGTGGGGGAACCATTCTTTCATTTATTTGCATTCCTAACATTGTGAAATTTTATTGTGAAACGAGAAAGAAAATGAAAATGGATATTATTTTTTTTGGTGGTATTTTTGCTTCGACTGCTATGGTCATTTGCCATGGATATTATTATTATCATTAAATAAAACAAAATGTACTTCAAATTTGCGATCAAATTTACAGACATCTACAGCGTTGAGATTGACAGTTTGATCCAGATTGGTTTTTTCCCAAATACTAAGATGTTAGGTTTAACTTTAGATTCTGGTCTCAATTGGTCCAAACATATTGCGGTGACATGTGATAGATCAGCTAGAACATGTTTTGTATTGAAAACAACATCTAAATTGGCAGTTCAACAATATTGAAGTAGCTATACTTTGGATCATTTCATTCTATTTTGAAAAATAAAATTGTGCATTGGGACAAGCACAATATAACGAATCTACAGGGAAGTTTTCAAATCATCGAATATTTTGACCATGATATCTTTGTACATTTATGTGTTACTGTGTTTTTCTTTCAAAAATAAAGACACGATTCTTGAAACCCGAACTCGAACATAACAGAAGCTTTTACCAAGAAAGTCTATGATCAACGAAATGTTCAACGAAAAAAATAGTTTATTCAAAACTACTCTCCAATACTCCGATAGCATTTTATTGAAAAACCGGTACAAAGGATTGAAAAAATAAAGTAACAAATTTGATAAAAGCAAACAAGCAAAACTACTACAAAAATAAAATAGAAAGCAAAAAAAAGTATACCAATTGGAGCAATAAGAAACGATCAGGGATAAGTTCTAACAAGCAATATAGACATAGCCAATGAATTCAATGTAAATTTCATATGTGTTGGAAAAAAATTGGCAAAGAAAATAGTGAAAAATGATAACCTCATTTTTAATGAAAACATTTTACCAAACTCTTTTGTCTTAAGCCATACCAATAAAAATTAAATAAACAGTTTGATCTGTAATCTCAAAAACAAAATGGCGGTAGGAAGAGACGGAATTAAGGCAGAACTGCTAAAATCAATTTCATGTTATATATAATCTGGTCCAATAACACCGTACAACCCTACGCAGCTGCCGCCCAATCCTTCTTCGACAATGTACTTACCACGGGTATGGAGCAATTGGTCGACTGTCCCACGCGATATAGAGGAATACAGACTCCCTCTATGTTAGATCTTGTCTTGACCAACGATCCCGGACTTTTTTCCAATACAACATACCTACCACCAATAGGAACCTCCGACCACTTGTGCATTCTCTCCACAGTCCAAATTATCACAACAATAAGCGAAAAACACCGTCGGAATATCTGGAAAGCAAACTTGACCGAAATCCGCACTAAATTGTCTGAAACCAACTGGGAAGAACTACTCACAGGCTCTGACACCAAAAGGCAATGTCACATCATCGAGGAACATCTGAGACAACTAGTCGAAGCAAATTGTACCCTCCAAATAAATACCTAACACCGCTCGGATCCCTTGGGTGAACAGAAACCAACTAAATGACATCAGAAGAAAAAAAGCACTTTGGCAACAATACCGCAGACAACCCAACGCCGCGAACTATAGTTTACATAGAGAATACTCCAATAGACTAACAAGCAAATTGCGGGACTCTCGCAGTCGGTACGAAAACAATCTTCCAGCTATGGGTTCCAAAGCCGTGTACAGTTATGCTGGACGTCAGCTCTCATCCAAAGTGACAACTCCAGTACTCGAGCAGAACAACGTCCTTGTTACCGATCATCTTGAAGTTGCCAACACGTTCGCAGATGAATTTTGCAGAAATTTTAACACTGATAACTCACCAACATCAATTCGGCTCAATCCCACTACTAGAAACGCCTATTCGCTGGAAACAATCGATATCAATCAGGATACCGTACTCAACCTAATCGCCACCCTCAGAATCAATTCGTCTCCCGGAACCAGATCGCCTTCATCCATTCATCCTTCGCAACTGTGCACATGAACTTATCGAAGTAATCACTACTCTATTGCACAATAGTTTTTTGAACTGCGAAATTCCCGATTCCTGTGCACAACCGTTGTTACCCCTATATTCAAAAAATGGAATAAATTTTTACCAGAAAACTATCGCCCCATCAACACAGCCTCCATACTCCGCAAAACCCTTGAGAGGATTATATCCAAGGAAATACTGGAATTTGCCCTCATCCACGACATCATCCCCTCAAATCAGCATGGCTTTCTTCCAAATAGGTCAGTCACTTCCAATCTTCTTTTAGCCACTGATTATTGTTCTAAACTTCTCGATTCATCCGATCCCGTTGATGCAGTCTATTTCGATTTTTGTCGAGCATTCGAAAAAGTGCCTCTTTTGCTAACAAAACTGAATCATTTTGGAATCAGGGGCAATCTATTACAATGGATTGAGTTATTCCTGAAACAATCTGTCTTTTCAGTTCGCGTAGGTGAGGAGTTGTCTACCAGTAAACAAGTGTCTAGCGGCGTCATCCAAGGGTCTGTGCTCGGTCCAACACTATTTCTACTCTACATCAGTGACCTAGCTCGCGAAATTTTATCTTTCGCACTGTTCTTTGCAGACGACTTGAAAATATTCAGCAATGACAGCGGCCAACTGCAGTCCGATGTAAACAAAATCGATGCGTGAAGTAAGTAAGTGGAAATTACCCCTCAACGCTAACAAATACGTACTTCTCCACATGGGATTCAATAATCCTGATGAAAGATATTTTGTCTCCAATACCGAACTGCCCGCGGTTGAAGTACACACAGATTTGGGAGTTACGATGACTAATAAACTGGAATGGTCTGTGCATGTGAATAACATTTTGAAACAGGCTAACAGTGCACTATATCTAATAAACAAGTCATTTCAGAATCCCACACCACATCTTATGTGCACCCTTTATATAACCTATATCCGCCCGTTGATTGAGTTCGCTGTGCCGGTGTGGTCTCCGTGGCTAATCCGAGACATCAAACTAATTGAAAGTGTCCAACGTCGATCTTCCAAAAGTGCCATTCGCTTAAACAGTATGCCCTATAGTGTCCGCCTCCAACAGTTGAACATTCCCTCCCACTACTGGAGACGTATTCGTGGCGATATGATTGAACTGTTCAAAATAATCACCGGTCGGTATCAAGTGGACCTGTCTTCGCTGTACGAAACTCGTATGGATGATTGCCTTCGTGGACACCGATTCACACTCAAAAAGGAAGCATTTCGCAAATGCCTCAGTCAATATACGCTCTTCAACAGGTCTTTTGAACTATGGAACAAACTAACTGCACATGTGATTGATTCTCCGTCAGTGAATGCATTCAAGAACGGTCTAGATTTATTTTATTCTACCAACCCTGGTATTGTTTCTGATAGATTTGTACCAATATAAATTGTTACTTGATAATTATTACCTAGGTATAACCACTCACTGTATACCTCTTCAAAAAAGAGTTTACAAGCTATGCTTCTACTGTTGTTTTGCAATAAATAAATAAATAAATAACTATACTAGTTCCTCTAGTTTTCATTATTAATATATGTATATCACTGAGTGTTTGGCCTGACTCATTTAAAAATGAAAATGACTCCTATTCATAGAAAAGGAGGTAAAGCTGAAATCACAAACTATAGATCAATATCACTTATCACCCATCTATCAAAAATATTCGAAAAACTGCTGAGGACTAGAATAACCTCATTTATAATCAAATGCGATAGACCATTTGGTTTCGAAGAAAAAACCTCAATCGAAGAAGAAATTCTTGCAAAAGTCCTGAAGATAAATACTTTCAATTTGATGAAGTTTATGTTGGAGTATCATTTTCAAAGACGTTTCTGATTGAATTATCTAGGAAATATTATCCAGTCAACATGTTGTTGATGAAGAATAACAAATACATCATCCACTCAAATGATAGAAACGGTCTATTGGGTATGCCATATAGAAACGAAAAAGGCATTGGAGCAAATGTTCAAATGGATCACCATTTTGTTAAATACACAAATGTCATCTCCATATTATCGACTGTCGCACGATTTGGAATATCCCTGGTGTATCCTATATTAACGTACATGATGCTGAAATTGTTGCCGTTATATCTTCCACAATTTCAACAGGTGTTGGATACACCAAGGATTTAAAGTATCTCCACAACAGAAAGGCTTTTGAAGATGCTGACTATGTCGGCGAGTGTCAATTGATGTAGTTTTGGTGTCTGGATAAGCCCTTTTTCTTGAGTTGTTTTTTCTCCAGAAGCTCTAAATACGTTGGGTACGTTGATAAAAACGTTTCTCCTTGAAATGAGGTGAAGAATTCCCAACTAATTTCGAATAAGACCGTAAAAATCCTTGTCATTATTTCGGATTTTGGATATTCATTCTCAATTCTCATGAATCAGTGTCGTAGATACGCTGGTATTTGACTATACTCTCCTGAATTTTTTTCTTTCGATTATTGATAACTAATTGAAGTCGAACCTTTCAGAATAGTTTGTGATATGCTGTTCAGTACACCACTGATCAACGTATAAAACATACATGAAATTTTTCATTGTTCTTCATCAAAAACACGTTGAATGGATAATATTTTCATAGATAAATCAATCAGAAATGCCGCATCAACTGATACTCCAACATAAAATTCAACAAATTAAGGATACTTATTTTTCTTCAGTTTTTCTCACGAATATCAGACGTTGACTCTTATTTGAGGTTGTTTGTCAGTAGATCTATCAAAACAATCATATGCAATAAAGTATCTCAGAAGGGGTGCTTAGGTCATACCTTGATGAAAACTTTTCTCCGCGTAATGAGATGAGGAATCTGTATTCGGAGTTTGTCGGTCCTATGACTGACCCTGTATACAGGGTGTCCCGTAAATAATGGATAATATTTCAACTACAAATAGGGGACAGTATGACCGTTCAGAAAATATATTTTAGTGTTATAGAAAGTCCTTCGATTTTCGAGTTACTTGGAATTTTATGAATTTAAAAAAAAAATTGGTACCCCTTTTACTTTCTTGCGCGCCACTGCCTCAGAAAAACGAAATATTGTCAGTATTCATTTTTATGATATTCTTGATCAAGTGTACTATCAGACTGGTATTGAAATTTCGTATTAATTACTGTGGTACTATGAGAAAAAAATATTCAATTTAGAATTCGTTTTTTGCTAGAGTTTTTTGCCAAAGTTTGAGCTTCTGTGGATTGAAAAATGTAGGGAGACCTGAGTGGCCAACTTCCCTAAAAATCCCTATTGAATGTAGATTTCGAAATGGTATAACGCATACTACTTTGTTCTCCACAAAAAATGATATTCCGATGCAAATAGTTGGAAGGAGCTATGTTTACGGAATTACAATTCCAATACAAATAAGCTGAGTTTCAAATTTTGATGACAGTACGTCTATACAAATAAAAATGGTGTATTCTTCTGATCTTGAAACTTCTACTCGAGTCTTCCTCAATGCAGTAATGTTCCAATAACCGTTTATTCGTTGTGATTTGTGTGGGTTTCAGCGTAAATCTTGGTATGTAATAAGATAAAAATTTAATATTTATTGATTTATTACAGAATTATAGCAGGTGTTCAAAGTGTCTGCCGCCCACTCTGATACAGGCTCGACATCTCCGTATGAATGATCTTTTCAGCACCCGCGAATATCTTTTCTCGAGAGGCTTCTTGTATGCGAACACGCAACTGTTGTGAGGAAGTGATGGGCCTACTGTAGACCTTCTCCTTTAAACAGCCCCAGTAAAAAAAGTCAAGTGGATTCAAGTCCGGTGATCACGGAGGCCACGAAATGGGTCCACAGCGGCCAATCCATCTATTTGGATAGGTTTGGTTCAAGTACCTTCGAACTTGTGCAGCATAGTGTGCCGGGCAACCGTCGTTCTGCATCCACATTGTTCCTCGCAGTTGCAAAGTTATGTCTTCTAATAAATTGGGTAATTCGTTCTGTAGGAATTCCAAATAATTTTGACCATTCAAAGTGTCTGGCAGTTCGTACGGTCCGATCACTTCTCCATTTAGAATCACCGTCCAAATATTCACTTTGAATTGTTATTGTGATCTGTCCTTTCGCATCAAGTGGGGATTTTCCACCGCCCAGCTGTGTAAATTATGGAGGTTTAAGTAACCATCTCTGCGACACGATGATTCATCATTCCAGAGAATTCTGTTGAAAAACCTGTATCTTCTCTAATTTTACTCAACATTCTGCGGCAAAAAACTACTCTCACAGGATAATCCCTGGGCACCAGACTTTGCACGCGTGTTACGTGGAAAGGATGAAATTGGTATTTTTTCAAGATATTATGGACAGTTGTCTTCCCAGTTCCAGTGTGTTGTGCTATAGCACGTGCAGATGAAGATGGGTCTGCTTCAATTCCATCAAGAACAATGTCATCATAATCATGTACGGGTCTTCCTTCGTTGGCACCCCCAACACCATGTCCAAGTAATCTTCCCTCACAAAACGCGTTGTGCACTCTGATAAAAACGCGGTAGTCGGGGTGGGGTGCGTTTGGGTATCTTTCCCGGTAAAGTTCAGCGGCGGCATTGGCGTTGCCTCGACATTCGCCGTAAACAAAATGCATGTTTGCATACTCGAGTGTTGTGTACTGTGTTCGAGGCATTTCAGCTAATCTTCTTGTTGAGTACAAATGAAAGTAGAAACGACTAACAAGGCTTAGCTCATAAGACACCAAGTAGAAAATTAGAGGATACGTCAAATCGTTGTCAGTTGCATAAAACAAACTCAATCGAGATTGCTCAGCCAACTAGTCAAAAATAACGCGATATGTCGATGTCTCACTCTTCTTCACACGAGCCATCCCTTTTCTAATCGCACAAGGACGAGGAAAACTCAGGTGAAAGTCAGAAGAAGACATTATTTTTATTTGTACCGACGCACTTACAACATAATTCAGCTTATTTGTATTGGAATTGTAATTCCGTAAACATAGCTCCATCCCTATTTGCATCGGAATATAATGTTTTGTGGAGAACAAAGTAGTAATCGTTATACCATTTCAAAATCCACATTCAATAAGGAATTTTTAGGAAAGTTGGCCACTCAGATCGCCCTTCATTTTTCAATCCACAGAAACTGTAACTTTGGAAAAAAACTCTAGCAAAACACGAATTCGAAATTAAATATTTTTTTCTCATAGTACCAAAGTAATTGATTCTAAATTTCAATACCAGTCTGATTGTACACTTGATCAAGTATATTATAAAAAAAAACACTGAGAATATTTCTTTTTATGTGGCAGTGACGCGCAAAATAGTATCATACATTATCATACATTTATCCTAATTTTCAAGATCGAGCAAATTAATCAAATTGGAAAGTTTTAGAGAAATGCACCTTTGGTCTTGTTTCTCTTTTTCTGTGCATTCAAATTCAGCTTGCCACTGCTCACATTAACGCTGCCTATATAGTGACTCAAATGCCGCTAACAAGCAACAGATGAAAACAAAAGATACTAAGTGAAACACCAATTGTTTATATTACCAGTCGAATAGCATTGTTGAAACATTCTCTTCCGGAATAAATCTGAACAGTGTATTTATTATGTCTTCGTGTTCTTAAACTTCAAAATGTGCACCAAGATTCACGATGTGCCTGACCCTAGGTGTCAACTCATTGAAATTCATTCTCTGATGCAATATTCTACTAGAATCCTTTAATAATATGAAAAATATTAAGGAATTCTTGACACAATACATAATATGATAATTTTCATATTCAGATATTGTTGCACCTTCTGTTGAGAGTATAAATAGGCTCCATCATCTGTACGAAGGTGTACCAATAATGTGTGGTTCAATAGCCATCTTATTGAATAAACTAGAAGAACATGGAATCAGAGGAAAGTGTAATGACCTCATAAAGACGTATCTATCAAGACGATCCCAAATAATGAGTATATCAAAAAATAATGAAATGATTTTTTCCGAGAAAGACTAAATTTCGCAAGTGGTAAGTACCTCAATGATCTATCCTGGGCCCAATGCTTTTTGTGGTGTATATAAATAATCCCCCAAGTGCTTTGAGACCAGGACTGGTATATCAGTTTGCAGATGATACTTCTGTGATAAAGTCTACTACTGAGCTCACAGCGCTCTCTGGATGTTTATCAAATATGATAATAATATAATAATAATAATGTTTATTTGCATAACTATAAACTGTTTACATAGTTTTTGATAATATAAAACGGCTCATTTATGGTAAATGTGACAATTCCTTACAAACAAACATGGAGGTCCCCACTAAAACCGAAGTTGTGCGAGGGTACTAACTTATTGCTGAAATGCAACATGTATAGATTCTAGAATCTAACATGTATTGAATCTTTGGCCCTACTATAGCTAAATAAATATGCATGTTAATACATTATGAAAATTTAACAGAATTAAAATTAATTAATCTATACGAATTAATTCATTTTTCTAATAAATTATCCTTCAATCTAAAATGTATTATAGTATACAGGGTGGGACACCGAAAACGAAACAGATCGAATATCTTCAAAATGCATGTGTTGTGAATAAAATGAAAAAACACCTCGATTTCTAATTCAAGGGGGACACCTTCCTATCATAACCTCAACTGTCATACGTATCCCACCTCCCCTTGGTCAGCATCACCCAAACAATTTGAAAAGGGAAAGTAGTAAGTGTGACACATCATGTAAAAGGTAATTTCATAAGGAATTCAGCCATGTCAATTTTTTCCACCTAACTTTTTATTTTGGCGCCCTCTTGCGGGAAAAACAACTGTTCCGTATTCCAAATTATGATACTGCATTTGCAAGCTATTTTGACATCAATTCGGTGACAATGCATTATGGAATATTTCTGGGAGAAAAAACAAAATGGCGGCTCCAAAATGTCGGACATGATTTGCCATTATGGTCCGATTCGATTCAAAATTGATATGTGGTGGTTAGCAAGGTCGGAAATTATGATTTGTTTGTCAATGCAAAAAAACAAAATGGTGGTCCAAGAAGGCGGATGAAATTTGTAATTCTGGTACGATTCGAATCAATTAGTTTGTGGGAATTTTCAGGGTAAAAATTATAATATTTTTGTCAATTCAAAAAACCAAGTTGGTGGACGAAATTGGTAATTGTGATTCGATTCGATTCAAAATTGGCATATGAGGGTTTTACAAGTTCTCAGTATGACTAAAATGAATTATTTGAATCGATAAAAAAAGCTTTTATACAAATTCGATAAGAAAGAAATATCATAAATATCAAGATGTTTGACGTAGGTTATTCTGTGCGTAACAGATTCGAAAGCTTGCCGCGAGTACAAAATAGGTATTTTTGCGAGGTAAAATTTTGATTCTGTTACGCATAGAATAACCTATGTCACACATCTAAAAAAATGTTATTTCCATTTTAGTGCAGTTGTTTAAAAGGTTTTTTCATCAATTTAATTAATTCGTTTTAGTCATACTGAAAACTAGTAAAACCCCCATATGCCAATTTTGAATCGAATCGAACCACAATTACAAATTTCGTCCACCATCTTGATTTTTTTGCATTGACAAAAACATCATTATTTTTTACCCTGAAAATTCCCACATACTAAGGTTGATTCGAATCGGACCAGAATTACAAATTTTGTCCGCCATCTTGGAGCCACCATCTTGTTTTTTTGCATTGACAAACAAATCATAATTTCCGACCTTGCTAACCACCACATATCAATTTTGAATCAAATCGGACCATAATTGCAAATCATGTCCTTCATTTTGGAGCCGCCATTTTTTTTCTCTTAGAAAAATTCCGTAATGCATTGTCACCGAATTTATGACAAAATAGCTTGCAAATGAAGTATCATAATTTGGAATATGGAACAGTTGTTTTTCCCGCAAGAGGGCGCCAAAATAAAAAGTTAGGTGACAAAAATTGGCATGGCTGAATTCCTTATGAAATTACGTTTTTAATGATGTATCACACTTACTACTTTCCCTATTCAAAGTGTTTGGGTGATAGTGCCCAAGGGGTGGGGGGAGAGGTATAACAGTTGAGGTTATGATGGGAAGTTGTCCCCCTTGGATTGAAAATGGACTTATTTTTGCATTTTATTCACAACGCATGCGTTTTGAAGATATTCGATCTGTTTCGTTTTCGGTGCCCCACCCTGTATAACAATGTGACTAGTTCCAAGAGTATATGTTAAGGTAAAAAAGTAACAAAGTGTGGAAGTGGTAGTGTAGTGTAGTGGAGTTAAATGCTGAAAGTACTGTATTATTTTTCGGTATTACTAGTAAGTATATTATGAACAATATCCCGATTCAGGTAAAAAAAATAAAAAATTGTAAAATTTGTTTTTACGAAACTCCCAGGTTTTCGTAGAAAACCCCTCAAAAGCAGAGCTTGTGCGAGCAAGGGAGATCCGGGACCTACAGTTTAAATAAAAGTGGAATCCGAACCACTTCAGCTCAGTGATACACGACCGGGGATCGAACCCGGACCGTCTGGGTGGAAGCCAAACGCTCTAACACCTCGACCACTTCGCTGTCAAGCAAATACTTCTTGAAAATTTTCTTCAAAAGGTTTATATTATTTATTTTGCGTATATACATCTTGTATATTTCAGGTAAGTAGTTAAATATTTTACTGCTGAAATAATTATATGAATGCTGTCCAATGAATGTTGTTTTTGTTGTAATGACCTGTACGTTATCCTTAGATTTATTCCTGGTATTATAATTATGTTCGATATTTCGAAGAACATTTTTATTCTTGTATATAAATAATATGATGTCATACATGCATAGTTGTTGTATATCAAGTATATAGCAGAGAACATGTCAACATGGTGCACAGAAAATGGACTCAAACTCAATACAAGAAAAACTGGGCATATATCATTTTCTAGATGTCAATATAGTCATGGTGGCCTCAATACTAAATCTATTCCACTAATAAATGAAATAAAATTGTCAAAGTTAACAATTCAGAGAAATCTGAGTTTAGAAACACATATAAATGAGCTGAACTCTAGACTCTGCTCTATATGTGGAGTTATTCGAGCTCTGCGGGATCAGGTATCAATAAATAGCATAAAAATATATTACTTCACTTGTGTACATTCTATTATACAGTATGGCATTATCTTTTGGAGAACTACTGCTTATTCAGAAAAAAAAAATTCAAAACACAAAAAAGAATCATCCGTACTATGTTGAAATTGAAAATGGGATCATCATGTATGACTTATTTTACCAACTGAGAATTATTAACAGCACCATATACTTTCTACAATTGGTCACATTTGCCAAAAAACACTATAACGTATTCACAAGAAACTGTGATTCATATACAAACCAAATGAACTTTGGATACCACACCACAAATCATAATTTTTTTAAAAAGGGACACAGCATAGAACAATCAAAGCCTATCACTCCCTTCCTGTCGAAATTCGAAATATCTCAAACACGGGAAGATTTGAAATTTCAGTAACTGACTACTTGAAACAAAACAATATTCAACAGTTTTAACAACCTGTCAGAGATGAATCTCAATATAATTTACCTATGCTTAGGTGTGCATGAATGTTTATGTATATTTAAGTGAACAATAGATTTTATATTATTCATACCTGTTTTATATTTCATGGTTAACTTTACTATATTTCATTTATACATATATTTTATACTATATTTTATTTATACCAATACTTTATAATTTATTTTATTTATAAGTATTTTACACTTCATTTTTGAAAAATGTCCGCTTGTAGATTTTATGGCAATGATGAATATTATCAGAATCATCAATGAAGCTGACACGAATTGTACCTAATCATTTCATTATACATTTTTTCCTCTCTTCTTGGCAAACACGATTAAATTTGTCCGAAATCTAAATAGTGAAATTTGCAAGAATAGGAGCAATGTCATGTCTATACTTACAATATTCCATAGCTGTCAAACCTTAATCGTTACTAATATTTCCTTTTTGAATAAATTGTATCACTTTTCTTTCTCTTTCTTGATTTATTTTATTTCGTTGCTTTAAATTTCAAATTATAATTAGATTGTATGTTAGAATTACTGGATTTAATAGAGAACAATGAAGATAGAGAGACAATTGAATGTTAAAACTTCAAGGGGAGTATAGATCGATGGATCGAATATATTTCACTTTAATATAAGAAGTTTAAACAAAAACTATGATGCCTAGTGTACATAAAAAAGATACAGTATCAAAATGTAGACATACTAATCTTATCAGAAAGTTGGATATTGGAAAATCACGAAAACTTCATTATTCCCATCTTTGATATTCTGTATAATGAATCACTATAGTATACAAGGTATACATTAAAAAAAAATTATTACTCAGCATCTATAAAACATTTATCTGAAGCTTCGTCCATAGATATACTAATTAGTATATCTATGGACGATGTCTGAAGTAAATTTACTAGAAATTTTATTCACACAGAATAATATTAATTTTGCACTGACTTGATCATACAGACCTCCAGTAACGAATTTAGATTTATATTTAACCGATCTTGAAAATTATCTTGTGACTCAACCTATTAGCGATGTTAAATTCTTCATGGGGGATATAAACATCAATATTTTGAATTTAGTGGATCACAGGGTAAACAATTATATATGCATGTTAGCAGAACTAGGATATTTTTCGTTCATAAACAAACCAACCAGATCTACAGGAGAATCTTTACCTAGCTTGATTGACCACATATTCGTGAAGTTCAGAAACAAAAACATTTATAATAAAATAGACTCCAGAACTTACATCTTCAAAACTGACATAACCGACCACGACATTCTACTTCTATCAATAATCTATAACGAACGTAAAGAAAAGAATACAGAAAAAAAAAACAAATACATACAACACATATATTAACAATAATAAACTAGAGAAACTACTGAAGAATGATAATTGGGAAACAGTTATGCATACCGATGAACCGGAAACGATCTATGCGAACTTTATCAAAACAATATCTCAACATATTGATAGGAGTACACAAACGAAGTCAAACAGGATGAAAAAATACCAAACTAAATTAAAACCTTGGATCACACAAGGTCTGATTGAATCAATTAAACATAGGGATTATTTGAAACAAAAATTCATCAGGTCACCCACAGAAGAAAATAAAAATTATTATAATAATTACAGGAATGTTCTATGTAACCTAATTAGAACTACAAAAAAAATTAATGTAAAATAAATTAATCAGGAAAGAACTTTAAGAAAATCTGGAAAGAAATAAAAGATATTACCAATCATAAAAGCAAGAATGACTGCCAAAATCATTATTTCATAAATGTTGGCATAAATATGTCAAAAAGAATAGAGAAACCATCGTCCGTTCTAGAAAAAAAAAACTTTGAATGACTCGCTATTTCTTCATCCAGTAACAGAAAACGA
The DNA here is from genome assembly GCA_944452925.2 of Chrysolina oricalcia. Lineage (NCBI taxonomy): Eukaryota > Metazoa > Arthropoda > Insecta > Coleoptera > Chrysomelidae > Chrysolina > Chrysolina oricalcia. The sequence goes on from OX101820.2 coordinate 28,786,895, forward strand.
AATTGTAAAATTATTATCTGAATTGAAAAATAACACTTTTCCTGGACCAGTATAATTTCAGTATCATTCATCAAGAAATGGAATAAGTTCCTCTTGAAACCTCTTTGCTCCATTTTGAATTCGATATTTTTTAATGGAAAGGTTCCCTCTTCTTTTAAAGAATCAATCACAACACCAATCCATAAATCTGGGGACAAACAAAGAACAAATAATTACCGACCAATAAAAATAATCAATAATTTTGCAAAAATTTTTGAAAAATACCAACAAAATTCTTTCCGACTCTCAGTACGGTTTCAGAGAAAATCTTTCAACTGAACAAGCAGTTTTCGAATTAACGAATAAGGTATTTAATTGTTTTCAAGCTCAGAAGAAATGTATAACCGTATTCTTGGATGTAGCCAAGGCGTTTGATACTGTCAATAATGAGATGCTTCTACAGAGATTGGAGGATGTCGGAATTAGAGGAGTTTCATTGAATATATTCACAGTTTATCTGTCAAACAGAATACAGAGAGTAAGAATAAATGATTCGTACAGTGATCCACTAGCAGTCAATATGGGAGTGCCACAAGGAACTGTTCTTGGCCTTATTCTGTTTTTACTATATGTCAATAATATTTATAATATAGCAAATTTTGAAGGAAAACTAATATCCTATGCAGATGACACTGCCGTAGTATTTGTGGGCGAAACATGGAACGAAGTATACGAAATTGCGGAAAATGGTATAAAACAAATTTGCAATTGGATAAGTACTAATCTACTCAGTCTTAATATAGTAAAATCAAATTTTATAGCTTTTTCATCAACATAAAAAGATCAACCGAAAAAAGCATTTCTAACCATCCACAAATCAACATGCTCAGAAATTCCAAATTGCCCTTGTTCTAAAATAAATAAAACTGAATCTACTAAGTATCTAGGCATTACAATTGACCAAACTCTAAGGTGGAATGATCATATAACGTTCACAGTGAAAAGACTCTTTACAAATTTTATCAACTCCGAAATATCTTGGGACGAGAAGTCATGATGTTGGTTTATAGCGCTTTGTTATACCTTACTGATTATTCAAAATATATCTATACAATCTGAACATGATTCAAAATAGGGGAGACTGTTGTACCAAGACCATGGTGTACCTTGGGCCAGGTCTCATATCTTAACTGTGCTGACACCTAACGGCCTCTGGTTAAACATCGTCGACTATTGTGTTCTAGTCAGTTACCTTGTTGAGTTGCAGCGGCGTCCATAGTGTTTTACAATTTCAGTGATAAAATGTTGTTTTTTTTGGTGGAGGAAGTAAATTTTTCCAATATCAGTTGAGTGCGAGTATCTCTATAAAGTGAATGCCAAAATTTTTTCTAACACAATACGTGGATAGCATACTTTTCGGTGAGTAATATACTTAATGTTTTTTTTATAGGTCAAGTAGTTTTGTCTAGGCAGCCATATTTGTTAAAAACAAGACCATCGTGTACCTTGAGGTCAGCCGTCATCATGTACCTTGGGCCGGTGGCGCATGGTACAAGACTATGTATGCATTATTGTTTTTTTTATTTTTGTTTCAGACATTCAGGTTGTATTCAAGCATGCCTAGGAGCAAAAAAGGGATAAAAAGGAAGGCAGTAGATGAAGGATTATTAAAACAGGCACTTGAGGCCGTGTATACAGATGATCCAGAAAAAAAAAATATCTTACCGAGAAGCAGCTAAAACATTTAAAATTAGTAGGTCTACACTAACTAGGCATTTACCAAAGTTTAAAAATGTAGATAATTTTGAGTATTCTGTAAATTACGCAGTTAGGAAAGTATTTTCTAATGAAGAGGAGTTAAGCCTTGTTACCTATATTAAAAATGTTGCAAAAATGCAATACGAATTGACCAAAAAGGGGTACGAATGCTAGCTTTTAAATTTGCGAAAGCCAATGGAAAAAAGATACCCGACTCTTGGAGAGATGAAGAGATAGCTGGTGAGGAGTGGATGAGAGGATTTTCAAAAAGGCGCACAGAACTGTCAATGCGCAAACCAGAGGCCACAAGCTTAAGCCGTATGACAAGTTTCAATAGGACTAATGTAGGACTACTTTTTAATAATATAAAAAGGTACACAGAAAATATGGTCCAATTTCTCCCGATAAAATTTGGAATACGGGCGAAACAGGTTTAAGCACAGTTCAAGGACAATCCAGAATAGTTGCTCCAAAGGGGGTAAAGCAAATAGGCAGTGCTATGTCGGCCGAAAGAGGGTCACTAGTTACAATGATTGCTGCGGTGAATGCAATTAGTAATTCGTTACCCCACATGTTAATCTTTCCACGGGTCAATTTTAAAGAAAGGATGCTGGTGGATGGACCAGCAGGATGTACTGGCACAGCAAACCAATCAGGTTGGTCCAACGAAGAGTCGTTCCTAAAGTTTTTGGACCATTTTATAAATGCGGACAAGATTAATTTTAGACAACCATGAAACCAAGCTTTCTCCTGAGGCTCTTGACAAGGCATCTGATGCAAGTATTGTGATGGTTACTTTCCCATCCCATACCTCACACAGGCTGCAACCATTAGTGTAGTGAATTTTCCATTCAGTACAATCTGTAATAGTTCACCCTTTATATAGTGTTCATTTATCATTTCATTTTGACTTACTTCAGTACATGTCATATTAATGTCAGTCACGCATGTCAAGCATCTCTTATATTTTTCACGTTCAATAAAAGTATTCATCAAAACGTACTGTTCATCAACTACTCAGTTCAAGTATTCGGCCCCTTTTGTCACAACAATTTGGCGACGAGGATGAACAGTGACATCAATGTTTAGGAGCCAGAACACATTTTGTCGCCGTTTTCCAAGTCAATTTTTGAACGTTTTTTGATCCTGTTTTCGACATTTTCACCGTAGTTATCATGGATGAGGAGCAGTTTAGGAAATTCATGTCACTTTTTACAGCAGCTCTTGGAAACCAATCAACTCCAGCACCACAAATCATACCATTTGAGAACTATGATGCCAAAAATGAAAAATTTTCATCTTATTTGGAAAGGTTTAGCAATTATTGTGATCTCAAAAACGTCATTGATGACAAGAAAAAAGCTCAACTCTTGTGTTCATCAATAGGTAAGGATCATTACAACAATCTAGCCGCACTGTTAGGTCCAGACAAGCCTATAAAAGACATCAGTTTTACGACTCTGATAGATCACTTTACAAAAATGCTATCCCCTGCAGTCTCTACCGTTGTTTCGCAACACTATTTTCTCAGTGTCACTCAGCAGTCACACCAGTCCATCTCAGATTTTGTCGCATCATTAAAGGGAAATTTAAAAAACTGTGATTTTTATGCTACCTGCACCTGCAATCTGAAAATTCCCATAGCTGATATTTTCCTTCGTGCTCAATTCATCAGAGGTCTTAAAGATAATTGGATACGGGAGCAGCTCCTACAAGACACATCCCTCAAAGATTTCGATGGTCTCCTCTTGAAGGCAACTGCGCTAGAGGCATCCCGTTATGAATCAGGTCAGTTATGCAAACTCCCTGACAAGTCATCAGAAGGACTCACTGACACTTACAAACTATGTGGACGTTCTAGATCACAGAAACACAATCGTTACAGTCATAAACAATACAAGTCAAATGGCAATAGTCGTCAGTCTAGTCCGCATCAACGTCAGTATTCCCAGTCCCGAAGACACGGCCATGTCGATTATAAGTCATTAGGATTAGATGGCCTATGCCTGAATTGTGGCCGTTCAAATCATGTGTCACGTGAGTGCAGAACTAATCGTAATTCTCTGAAGTGCACCTCCTGTGGCAAAACCGGTCACGTGACCAAAGTCTGCATAACCACTCTTTTGCAGAAATCCAAAACTCATAATATTTCGTTCCAACACCTTCAAGATGAGAATAGTCATTCGGACCATGAGTACGGTATCGGTCGGATTGAACACACTGAAGATTTGTATGAAGTTGGACCAGACAACGATAAGTATGTTGTTACAGTCACTCTCAACAACAAGCCACAATCTTTTGAAGTTGATTCAGGCGCACGTTTTACCCTGCTTTCAGAAACAGATTTCAACAAGCTCAGCCTCAATTTACCTCTTCAACCAACCTCAGTCTCATTCCGTTCTTACTCAGCTCATGTCATAAAGCCCAAGGGTAAAGTCACTGTCTCTGTCGTTTATGGAAAAAAGTCAATGGATGCTGATCTATTTATAGTACCTTCCGGACATTATGCATTGCTTGGCCGGATGTGGATTCGTGGACTTGGGATCAGCCTTAATGAAATAGATAGTCACAAGCCTCCAGCTCTCAACCCAATTGCTGTCAACTCTGTTTTTTCACTTGAAGACATTTTCCAGAAATACTCAACTATTTTTGAAGAAAGGATTGGATGTGTTCCAAATGTAGAAGTCAAGTTGCAACTCAGAGAAGGTGTGAAGCCAGTATTTATCCGTGAACGCGATGTTCCTTTTGCATTGAGAGAACGAGTCGAAAAAGAGCTTGCTTCATTGGAGTCTCAAGGAGTCATCAGTCCTACAGCATCGAGCGATTGGGGCTCACCACTAGTAGTTATATCAAAGCCTGATGGTGGTGTAAGGTTATGTGTTGATTATAAATGTGGCTAATCACCCTATCCGCCGTATAGACGAAGTTCTTCATAGTCTCCGAGGTTCTAAATTATTTTGCAAGTTGGATCTCCACAAAGCCTATTTGCATTTCAAGGTGGATGAAGAAGGAAGTAAGATACAGACAATACCAACTCATAAAGGCACGTTCCGGATGAATCGTCTCAGTTTCGGAATAAAGACTGCACCATCAGAATTCAATCGTATTTTGTCACAATTGTTGAATGGCTTGCACAATGTCGAAGCTTACTTCGATGACATAATTTGCCATGGCGCTACTCTTGATGAGTGTACCAGGAATCTTATAGCATGTTTGGAACGCCTCAAAGATAATGACCTTCATCTAAACAGGGCCAAATGCTTTTTTTTCAAGGAAAGCATAAATTACCTTGGACATGTTGTGTCTTTCAATCAAATCAAGAAGTGTCCAACAAAGGTCCAAGCGGTTTCCCAGATGCCTCGACCCAGGAATGTGGATGAATTGAGACGCTTCTTAGGCCTAGTTACGTATTATGCAAAATTTATACCTGACTTTTCCTCAAAATCCTGGCCATTACGTCGCTTGCTCCGAACCGGTCAAAGATTCTTTTGGTCAGCTGCCACTGAAGCCTCCTTTCTGGATCTCAAGTCAGAATTATGTAGTGACAGGGTGCTCATTCCCTTCGACCCATCGTTACCTGTAATTCTCACCACTGATGCCAGCCCCACTGGAATAGCTGCAGTCCTCAGTCATGAAGTAAATGGACATGAAAGACCAGTGGCATATTCCTCGCGAGCTCTGACCCAGGCTGAATCTAACTACAGTCAGCTGGACAGAGAGGCTCTCGCCATTATTTACGCAGCTACACATTTCTTCAATTATGTTCTTGGAAAAAGGTTTGTTCTTGTCACGGATAATGAGCCACTGTCTCGCATTTTTAAACCTGATCGTCCGCTGCCGCAGATGACGTCAGCACGTTTACTGAGATATGCCTCTTTCCTCAGTGGACTCGACTACACAGTACGTTGCAAGAAGGGCAAAGATAACGAGAACGTTGATTGTCTATCCCGTGCCCCAGTCACCACAACAAACAAACCTCCAGTGATACAAATAGATGACGAAATCAATGCACTGTATGCAGAAACCCTGTTCCATATCTCCAGCACGGCAGTCACAGCAGATACCGTTGCCGAAGAAACTGCAAGAGACCCAGAGTTACAAGCCCTGCTGCACGAGCTCAAGAACAGCCGCAAAGATAGCCCTTTCACTGTTTCTGGCAATATTCTTTTCCGATTGGATCGAGCTGTGATTCCGAAAACCCTTCAAACCCCAATCCTAGATGAGCTTCATGCATCGCACTTAGGTGTTACAAAAATGAAACAACTTGCTAGGAGATACGTATATTGGGAAGGTATTGACAGGGACATAGAGCAACTAGTCAGAAGCTGTAAACCATGTGCAAAGGTTCGTCACACTCCTCCGAAAGCACCAACCCATCCGTGGGATCAGCCTGAAGAGAACTGGGAGAGGGTGCATATTGATTATGCCGGTCCTTTCGACAGCCACTTCTTTCTCATGTGTGTGGATGCAAAATCCAAGTGGGCAGAAGTTCGCATACTGCGTGATGCCCCGTCATCTGCTACAACCATATCTCTGCTGGAAAACATTTTTTCAGTCCATGGATACCCCTCCGTTCTGGTTTCGGACAATGCCACCATCTTCAAGAGCGATGAATTTCAGAACCATTGCAAGGAGCGAGGAATTTTTCAGAAATTCAGTGCACCAAACCACCCTGCTACAAACGGCCTTGCGGAGCGCAGCATTCAAACCCTGAAGAGACGACTCAAAGCTGCTGAAAACGATACAGCTCCTTTGTCTTCCAAAGTACAGAACATAATGTTTCGCTACCGAGCAACACCTTTAGCATCAGGTCAGTCTCCTGCAGAGCTATACTTGAAGAGAAAGCTTCGAATTCGCCTCGATGCTCTCCTTCCTAACAGCAAGGCACTGGTTCCATCAACCCCAAACAACTCTCGTGTCAGAAATATTCAAGTGGGAGAGAGAGTCCAGGCTAAAGTTCACCAGGGAAACCATGATGTCTGGCAGTTTGGTACCGTAACGAGGAAGCTTGGCCAATGTCATTATATAGTTGAATTGGACTCGGGGCGCAGCTTGAAACGCCACATCAACCAACTCATCGCTACTCTGGTACCAAAGAAGCGAGTAACTTTTGCTCTGCCTGAGGTTCGATATCGGGGATATGGAATCCCAGTTGAGGCCGATCACCCTCGAATTGCTACCAGGGCATCATCTCAATCCACTCCAGTGCCAAGTGACAGTTCGTCTAGTGATGGGCCCAGCCAGCATGAACCACCAATGAACCAGTCCGGTCAGCCAACTCCTCCGGACACAAGCAGGCCATCCAGACAGCATAGGAAGCCATCCTACCTAAGAGACTACATTCTCTAGCATGTTTGCAGAGTTTTTCATCAAGTGGGGAAGAATGTAGTGAATTTTCCATTCAGTACAATCTGTAATAGTTCACCCTTTATATAGTGTTCATTTATCATTTCATTTTGACTTACTTCAGTACATGTCATATTAATGTCAGTCACGCATGTCAAGCATCTCTTATATTTTTCACGTTCAATAAAAGTATTCATCAAAACGTACTGTTCATCAACTACTCAGTTCAAGTATTCGGCCCCTTTTGTCACAACAATTAGATATTTCCGTTTACGGTCCCCTAAAGACCTATTACAATCAAGCTGTTGAAGCATGGCTTCTCAACAACAAGGGAAAAACCTTTGATATCTATAGTGTTGCGGAGGCCTTAGGTACAGCATATCCACGAGCATTTACTCCAAATAATATTTTATCTGGATTCCGTAAATCAGGATTATTTCCTTACAATGAAGTAGTTTTCACTGACGATGATTATCTTTCTTCTTGTGACTGCTAGGCCTCTTGACGATTCAAACCCTGGGCCTCCTACTACTTCAGATTTAGGTTTAGGCTCTTCTGTCAATCCTGAACCGTCTACTTCTTCATCATTAGTGTCCTGCTCTGCTTTACCCTCGGGGTCATCTACATCTTTAGTAGTTTCTCTAGACAATGGGCCTTCGACTTCCTTACCATCTACATCATGTTCCTCAAATCCTGGTTCTTCAACAGCTCCATCTACTTCCTCAGAAACTGATTTAACTGAAATTGCAAAAAAGGACAAATTAAAAAATAAAAACATTTCTAACCCCTGAACAAATACAACCTTACCCTAAGGCCGAGCATCGTAAGGAGAAAAAGAAGCAAGGTAGAAAACGAGGAAAAACCATGATTGCCACTGAGACGCCGGAGAAAAACGCCATAAAAGAACAAAAATTAAAAAAAGCAAGCCTAAGAAAGAACAAATTAAAAAAGTTACCAGAAACCTAGGGAAATCCTTAACCAATGGGAAAACAGAAAAAGGCAAACAGCCATTAAAGAAACAGAAGATAACTAAACAGATATCAAGCTCCTCGTCTGATTCTGAATGGTCTGAAGTTGTTTCAACCCATGATGAAGATAGTGGTGATGAAGATGAAGAATTGTGCCTATTTTGTCTTTCGCCAAAATTTAGTGACAGGAGTGGTGGAAAGTGGTGTAAGTGCACCTCTTGTGGCCGTTGCGTACACTTTTTGTGTGCAGGTGTAGAAGGGGACGAGTGGAAGGACTACTTGTGCGATCTTTGCAATCGTAAAAATAAATAATTTTATAATCCACTAGATAATAAAATAAACCAATAAAACATAATCTAAATTCGTGTATTTCTTGTTATTGCCTATGGTTTTACACTTGGTTCAAGGTACATGAGCATAGTGTACCATGGACCAATATGCAAACAGTATGAGTTGTTTTTTTAAGAATTTATAACAATTATACATATTCCATGTTGTGTAGAAAGGTTTGAACTACGGTTGGAGACTTTTAAAGTTTAGAAATTGAAAACACCTGTTGATTCAAAAAATAAAATGTAAAAAGTGGTCCAAGGTACAACAGTCTCCCCTACTTTAATACAAATTATGTTAAAAAAAAAACTGAGTTATTATATCAAGAAACTGGCTTATTCAATGTTAGGAAAATATACGTATATCAGTGCTTACTATGGGTATTGAGTAAACCTATCAACATAACGTCGCATCCACATAACACGCATGAACTCGAACCAAGTTATGTATGTACCACGCTGTAGGTTGAGACAAAATTAGAAATTTGTCACTAACTTCGGTCCAGAATGGTACAATCAGCTACCTCTCCAAGTCAAAAATATAAGCAACTATAATAAACGAAAAATACAAATTAAACTTTTGGTTAGAAATCGGACAATCAATTGAAAATAATTTTTGAAAACGATTGATCATCAAACCACTATCTCGGTTTGTACTCTCTCTCTCTTACTCCATTTCTTTCTACCTCTTTTTCTCTGTTTCTCAGAATGTATTGAATGAATGAATAATACCCAATTCATAGTTAAAGTATACGTAACTAGATCAGACATTCCACATAGCGATGGAATATTATTTATTATTATAATCATGAAAAATAATTTATATGACAAGTAACTTTGTGAATCTGACAGTCTGTTGTGTCACATCACAAGCTTAGCTTAGGTGACCTCAGATTGCTTTGAATATACAGGGTGTCAATTTGAAAACTTCCCACCCTTAATATCTTCCTTCCAGTAAACAATATGAGTAATCGAAAAAACAGGTCAATTTTATTGTCAAGGGGGACACTTTCACGGACTATTTGTAGCCCTCGTGGTTCAACCCCCTAGGAGGGGTAGATGTTACCCTTAGAATTTTAAATGGGAAGGGGGGTCAAGTGGCACATCATTTTGATGGGCGTTTAATTCTTGTTCCAATGGAACCCTGACTTATTATTTTTTGATGAGCATTTTCCGAAAAATTGCGTTCTAAACTAACAGAAGTAATTATTAGAACGCCTATACTGAGATGCATGGTTTGGCCAGAACTGGTTAGAAAATTAGGTGGTACCGTTCCAACCCTTTACTAGGGGTAACATTAGCCATTAGCTCCAAACACTTTACATAAAAAAGTAGTCTAATAGTAAAACGTAGATGGTAGTAAAGTTGTGTTTATTAAATGCTGAATTTTTAAGTGTCATCGCAGAAACTGTACAGATAGCCTTCCTTTTTTGCTACTTCTGCTGTAAAAAGTTTCTGTTTTCCGGCAAAAAATTGGTTAGCAAATTTGAACTATGTGGTAGTATTGTGAATACCGTTGTACCTGTTGGGCTGTTTAGGAATTACTTTAATAAGTGTATAAAAGTGTAAAAATGGTTTACATTCTTCAAGACAGAATTGAAATGATTGTACATTATGGCGAAGTTGGAAAGTGCGCACGAAGGGCGGCATGTCTTTTTAACGAAAGACATCCAAATTGTAATGTAAGTCACCGGTATGTGCTTGATTTGGTGAATAAGTTTTACGAAACTGGTTCAGTGACAAATAAAAAAAGAAATAACCCCAGAGTACTAAATGAAGCAGCTCAAATTGAAGTTTTGGGAACATTTGCTGCAGAGCCCACGAGCTCCTTACGATCAGTATCAGAACAGACGGGAATGTCACGCGAGACTATAAGAAAAGCATTGAAAATGCATAAATTTCATCCATATAAAATACAGATTCTTCAAGAGCTCCACGAGGATGATTATGATAGAAGAATAGAGTTTTGTGAAATCATGTCTCATCGAGTCAATACCATCCCTAATCTTCTGTTAAACATCTGTTTCAGCGATGAGTGTTCAAAGTTAATGTTTGGGCTGGTATTCTTGGAAATGCCATTCTTGGTCCATTATTTCTGGAAGAAAACTTGACTGGCAATCTGTACCTTGATATGCTTGAAGAGACTATCGATCCTCTTATAACTCACGAGCTAGAAACTCAAATTGATGCAGAAGGTAATGAACTTTTGCAGGAGGATCTGTTACATTTCCAGCAGGACGGTGCTCCACCTCATTATTTTCTTCCCGTCCATCAGTGGTTAAACGAGAGATTTCCGGGTAGATGGATTGGCAGAAGGGGAGCAGTTGAATGGCCTCCGAGATCACCGGATTTAACATCCTTAGATTTCTTTCTTTGGGGGCATCTCAAATCCGTTGTTTATAAAACACAACCTTCTGATATTGACGAACTTAAAAGACGAATTACAGCAGCATGCCGGTCAATTCCTAGTGAAGTTTTCCGTAATGTTAGAGGGGAGTTCGAAAACAGACTGTATTACTGTTTAGAGCAAAATGGACAACATTTCGAACAGCTAATAAGATAAGCGTAAGTAGATTTTATGTTGGAAATGTCTTTCTCGCAAATTAAATTTTATTGTGTAGAAGGAAAATAACCACCAAATAAAAAATCCCATGCGTAATAAATTTATTCCTGTCATTCAAGGGTTGGAGAGGTACCACCTACTCTTCTAACCATTTTTATTAAAGGGAGTCAATACAATAATGCATCTCAGTATAGGCGTTCTAATAATTACTTCTGTTAGTTTAGAACGCAATTTTTCGGAAAATGCTCATCACAAAATAATAAGTCAGGGTACCATTGGAACAAGAATTGAACGCCCATCAAAATGATGTGCCACTTGACCCCCCTTCCCATTTAAAATTCTAAGGGTAACATCTACCCCTCCTAGGGGGTTGAACCACGAGGGCTACAAATAGTCCGTGAAAGTGTCCCCCTTGACAATAAAATTGACCTGTTTTTTCGATTACTCATATTGTTTACTGGAAGGAAGATATTAAGGGTGGGAAGTTTTCAAATTGACACCCTGTATTATTCTATCACAATTATATAAAAAAATTGAAGAATTCCCACAAAAATTTTTCTTTGTACTAAATTTTTAATAAGAATGTATTTCATGGATACAATAAATTTGAAATTATTATTGGTTGCTATTTGTGAATTTAGACCGCAAAGTGACAGATTGCCGCTTGACAAAGACTCGCGCGGTAATCATTAGAAAGCAGCAATCACACATTGCCCTCATAATACGTCCAAAATGTTTTCAACGGACGCAGATTTTACACAAAAATGCTTCAAACTTCATTCAACATAGGTACATACTACATAGACACTCTCCAGAAAAGTTTTCGAACTTGGTTCCAATTATCTAACAGGTTTTCGAACTGCCAAGTCCATGTCAATGTCGTTTACAATATAGAACAGTTCACCTGATAACATTGTGCAGTTGACCTCATAAAAAATGCAACAGATAATTACACACTTGAGAATAATACTTAATTTCTTCGTTAGGTTCATTGGTCATAAATCTTGTGTTATATTTCTGAATACATTTTACAAATCTAGACAAATCTGACATACTTAATTTACTCAATTTACTTATCTCACTTAGGGCCAGTTTTTTCAGGTTCTAGTTGAACTCCGGATTAATTAATGGTTAGAATGTGATCCTACATCGTTAATTAAAGAATGACGACATTCACCGTCTAACCTATCAGTTAGTTATCTGGAGTTTAACTTGAACCTAAAAAACTGTCACTAAATATAAATAATTTACTGAATTTACTTATCTCTGATATAAATATACTAATAAAATAGAATTCATATGACTATATCTTTTCCAAATTAATAAATAAATGAATATTTCCAATCTAGTCTCCGTATTAAGCACACATGTGGCGGTAAAAAATTAATTACACGTTTTATATCAACCTTAGAGCAAAACAATTGGTTTTTCAGATGAACATAAATCCACTCATAAACTAATCTTGTTCTCAATCACAAACACTCGTGGGTGTTTTATAATTGCAACCTCTCAATTATTACAAAATCAACGTACGTGTGAAAACTGAAGCATTCCTTAATTTAGAGATGCCTGTAGGTGGACGTCTCATTATTTTCATTGAAGAGACGGCGTTTGGTTTTGCAATTTTTTAGTGTCTATGCAAATTCGATCCATATCAGCTCAAAGAATAATTACTTATGGATGTAATATTATAGAGAATAATTAATTTCGTAGTAGTCTGTTTGTTACTCAAGTGTCATCATTCTGTAAAGAAAACAAGGATGTTATCCACCAACAGCATGAATGTTCATGAAGGTCGCACAAAATACATTTATTAATTTTTTTTTTAACTTTTGTTGAGTTTTCAAAGTATTATGCTTCTCACTCAAATATTTCTAAATGAGTTTTTATTAATTTTCCAATTACTACTGTGAAATCTACTTCACTTCTAGTTCACAGTATCATCAGAAATATCTATTTATAAATCAGGATGGATTTATCGAGGGGCTATATATGAAAATGTAAGGAGAAAAGTTATTGGGTATAACCCTCAAAATGTTGTGCAACCGCAGACACGTGTTTCGAGCTTAAGCTATCGTCAGTACGGTAAAATCAAGTGTGAAGATGTACAACACTTGGATGTAAAAATAGAAACAAAGGAAGTCAACAACAGGAAGCCAACCACACATTTGTGTCTTCGGTTAGGAGACCTTGTGCTTACAAGGTAACAACTAACGTCGCCACGGAGGCAGCTGTAGCTACCAGCGCATGACAATCCTACCCAGGAAAATATAAATCAGGATGGATTTATCGAGGGGCTATATATGAAAATATAAGGAGAAAAGTTATTGGTTAGTTATTTCACCGTACTGACGAGAGCTTAAGCTCGAAAAACGTGTCTACGGTTGCACAACATTTTGAGGGTTATACCCAATAACTTTTCTCCTTATATTTTCATATATAGCCCCTCGATAAATCCATCCTGATTTATATTTTCCTGGGTAGGATTGTCACGCTGGTAGCTATAGCTGCCTCAGTGGCGACGTTAGTTGTTACCTTGTAAGCACAAGGTCTCCTAACCGAAGCCACAAATATGTGGTTGGCTTCCTGTTGTTGACTTCCTTTGTTTCTATTTTTACATCCAAGTGTTGTACATCTTCACACTTGATTTTACCGTACTGACGAGAGCTTAAGCTCGAAACACGTGTCTACGGTTGCACAATATTTATAGATAAATCACTAACAAAAAGGAAGGAATAGAATTATCTTTTCTCCAATATTCTAGCAATTAGATGTCAACAGGCCCATAGCCACGCTCCCAATTCCACTAGCCGTGTATAAATATAGCCTTAGTCACAGATTACAGAAACAAGTTTTGACATGAAAATTCGTTCTTCCCGCGGTTTTCTATTCGAGCTTCGAAATACAAACACTTTCAGCGCTGGGAACATGAATAGTTTACCATTTCAGACCTCCCGTCCATTGAAATGGACATACGAAGATGTATAGATATCTAGTTAGCCTAGACCAGTTCCCTGCATAAACAAAATATTGCGTTACCATAGCAACGAACAATAACTTATTAGAAGTGTCAGTGTAAAGTTTGACGTCAAAATAGTAAACCAGAGTTACGCAATAAATTAAATGACAAAATATGTCCACCGAAATTGTGAAAATCGAAAAATTGGACTATCGAGCCATCATCAAGTACCTGTATTTAAAAGGGTTAAGAGGTGAGCAGATTTACGATGATATGCTTAATACCCTTGGTGATCAATGTATTTCGTATGCGACCGTGAAAAATTGGACTGCAAGCTTCAAAAGAGATAAATTTTCCATTGAAGATGATGACCGATCGGGAAAGCCAGTTTCTGTGTCCGTCCCCGAAAATATCGATGCAGTTCATGACATAATTTTAACAGACAGTCGAATTGGGCTAAAACGGATATCTGAAGCACTGAATATTTCATACGAACGCGTTCATCATATAGTTCACGTCAATTTGGACGTGAGAAAAATTGCTGCAAAATGGATCCCCAAATGTTTGAATGTTGACCAAAAGCATGCAAGGGTAGTAGCATCGCGTTCGATCTGTGCTCGATTTGAAAAAGATGTATACTCCTCAGACCGAATTGATACTATGGATGAGACTTGGGTACATTTCTACGATCCAGAAACAAAGCAACAATCGATGGAATGGCGACACTCCGGTTCTCCAAGACCTAAGAAGTTTCGTGTCCAAAAATTTGCTGGAAAAGTTCTTGCTTCAGTTTTTTGGGATTGCCATGGAGTAATCGTGATTGATTTTTTGGATAAAGGTAGAACAGTAACTGGAGATTACTATTCGACATTACTGACCACTCTACGGGAAAAAATTAAAGAGAAAAGACGCGAAAAGCTATCCAAAGGTGTTTTGTTTTTGCAGGACAACGACCCTGCACACAAATCTCATGTTGCCATGCAAAAAATTCGTGATTTAGGGTTTGAATTACTACAACACCACCCTTATTCACCAGATTTGGCTCCGTCCGACTATCATCTCTTTCCTCAACTGAAAAAAGTTTGAAAGGTCGTAAATCTTCTTCCAACGAGGAGGTAATAAAAGCTGTGGAGGTGTGGTTTGCAGAGCAAGAAGAAACATTTTTTTTGTAAG
Source organism: Chrysolina oricalcia (assembly GCA_944452925.2). Taxonomy (NCBI): domain Eukaryota; kingdom Metazoa; phylum Arthropoda; class Insecta; order Coleoptera; family Chrysomelidae; genus Chrysolina; species Chrysolina oricalcia. Next base: position 28,801,970 of record OX101820.2, read on the forward strand.
GTCTAGAGACGTTGCAGGTTCGCTGTAATAAATTTATCCAGTTAAGAGGAGAATATGGTGAGTAATAAAATATTTTGACATTGAAATTTTGTTTGGTTCTATAGTAGCCTAATAATTTTTCAGTATATCCTCGTACATTTCTCTTGAATTATGCCATCTAGTGTTTTATTTCTTATTCTAACTAATGACCGAGTTCATACTTGTTCATGTGGCGCCATCCGTGGATTTTTTTTGTAAATATAATATAATAAAATAAGTGCAGTGATGTAGTCAACACGTGCTGATAAACGTAAGTTAAATAATATTCTTTTTACGTGTTCGTTATAAATATATTCAACAATTAATCACTTATATTACATTTGAAACTGTTCACAAAATGTTCTGTGGATATTAGATAGTCTAACAATAAATGTTAGTTTGTTAGAACCTCTTTTTCTTTATATGCCCATTGAAATGGACATCTGGTATGAAGTTATGAATTACTTCAGAACACTCACAAAATCCAATTGACGCGGAAACACTTTTGTCATTTTTGGATAATGATGAGCTAGAACAAGAATGTGAAAGAGTTCTAGACACCTCAATGAATTTTCTGAAGGACAAGATGACAGTGATGAGGAAACTGGTGCAGTATGTGAGGATATTGCTATGACTCCCAAAGTTATGGATAGCGAAGAAATAGCAACTACGCATGAAACCAATAAAGTACAAGATGTTACAGAAAGGTCAACAGTATCTAATATTCCATGCCTGGTAAAGGCATGGAAGCAGTTACCAAAAAATCTGAAATGAAATTGCTGAAAGTATCATATTTGAAGTACAGATTTGTTGATGAAAATGAAGGTCAACTAAACGCACATACCACTATTGCCATGATGTCGCATCCAATTGACTATTTTTCTCGATATTTGTCGAATGAAATATTTACTAAAATAACCGAAATCACTAAAAATGTTGCCCTTCAACAAGGGAAAAACAGGCCTTGAAATACTGAAGATATAAAAGTATTTTTGTCCTTCATATAAAGTCATGCCTAAGATATCCAAGGGTCCGCATGTACTGGGATAAATCACTTATGATACTATGAGCAGGGATCGTGGTTTTCAACTACGCTATAATTTGCACGTTGTTATTAATTTAGAAAACCCAGCTGACAATATTGACAAATTGTTCAATGTTAGGCGTTGTATGGTCGGCTGACAGAAATAACAATTTTAACAATTTATAACAATTTTAATGACTGCATTAGGAACAATTCATGCTGCTGAAACTATAAGGGTGAATCGTTTTGGTAAGCCGCCCCTGCTACCAGACAAAGCTATAATGAAGAAAAACAAAGGATACTGTAAAGAAGTTATCAGTGATGGTATCGTCTCGTGTAAATGGCTGGATAATGAATGTTTCACTTAAGGTTCTAATTTTGTAGGAAAGGGGGATGTGGACAAGGTAAAAGATGGAATAAGGAAAGTAAAAAATACGACGAAATGAGGAGACCAGAGGTTATAAAACTGTACAATGGTTGTATGGGAGGAGTGGATAAATTGGATCAAATGATTGGGTACTATGGAATCTCTATAAGATCTAGAAAGTGAATTTTGCGTATGATTTTCCATGCGGTAGAATTTGTCGCAGTAACAGTTGGTTAGATTATGCAGCAGACGCTAAAACCATAGGATTACATGAAGTATATATTCTAGACTCATTGCATATCGAAATGCGGATTGCAGAATGCCTAATAAGGTAAAATCGACTAACTGAGTTAAAACGGAAGGCTGGAAGACCTAGTTCTAGTTCTCCAAGTGCCCCTATACAATCCAAAAGAGCTCATATTGAAGTAAGACCTTTACGAGAAATCCAAACTGATCAATTGATCATGTAGATGACATGCCAGAAATGGATGAAGACAAGAAGCCGCCGGGTGTAAAAAACCCGGATGTAAGGGAAAAACTCATGTACAAAATGTGCGATTTATCTTTGTTTTGTAAAGAGTAGAAACTTTTTTAAAATATATCAATAAAGTTATTTTATCATAGGTCTGTAATTTGATATAAGCGAAAGAAATACATTATAAATATGTTGTCTGTGAGCAACGCTTCTCTCAAGAGAGTCTGGTGATAGGTACATTTTCAAAGAAACTTAATGAGAAAATTTATTTGATGATTTTAATTTTTTTAGAGGCCAATAGAACTTCATTGGGTGACGTGAAATTCGAGAATATCTTTCTCCGAAAGCGAGAGTACTCTACCATGAAGTGAAGAGATGGGGAGCCCAAATGTCAAGAATGCAGAAATATAGTCAATCATATAAAGAACGTCTTGCCATTGTATAAAAGGTTACAGTTACACCAAATTTCCAGTAAGTCGCCAAACATGTTAATCTACCGTCATTCAACTTGATGATGTGTCAGCTCCGCAACCAACATCCAAAGTCGAAAGCTCCAAGATATACCGTTAGATGAAAAAAATTTGGTATTGTCTTCATTCAAGAGTAGTTCACTTCTCGGGAAAAAATGTTGCTTTACCTTCTACACGAACCTTGAACATAATTTTGTATTGTATTCATCTTTGTGATGTTTTGACACATGAATAATGTTGTATCCAACACTGATTTAATTTAAACTGATGCATGAGACATAAAAACCTTAACCTTATTCTGGTCGATGACCAGGGGTCCAGCCTCGTGAGGGGTGGTTGAATGGTGCTGTTCGGTGGGACTCAGTGAAAAGGCGGAACTGGTTCTCTTCACCAGAAAACGCAAACCAGGGAACCTCCCAGATGTTCAACTCACTGGAAGGTCACTGCAATACAAAAGGTCAGTCAAGTACTATGGAGTCATCCTTGACAATCTCAATTATGGAATCAGACGAAAAGGGATTGTCCCCTTCTTAAAAGCCGGGTGACCTGCCATACGATTCAGCAAAAGGCCGCAGACAGTCATTCCCAAAAGGGAGGACTGGGAGCGGATCGGGCACCGCCTGATTCCCACTAAGGGGATCATCTGGTACACAGATGGCTCCGCTGCTGTATTTCAGACAGAAATGTTTGCCATACTCGTATGTGTAAGAGGAAATCACTACAGAGGCTACCGCGGCCAGCAAAGCACGATATGCACCGACAGCCAAGCGGCGATCAAGGCTCTCACATCATATAGAGTCACTTCGTTGCTGGTGTCTGAATGCATCGATGATCTGCAAAGGCTATCTGCCGCCAATAAAGTAAAACTACTCTGGGTCCCTGGTCATACCGGAGCACCTGGAAATGAACAGGCTGATTATTTGGCCAGACAAGGTGCGGAAAGTTCAACGATTGGTCCAGAACCTATCCTAGGAGTTTCTAGATCATGGTGCGTCTCAACCATGACGGAAATCCTGGAATAAAAATTCCAGCATACATGGAAAGATGTACCGGGCGGTCCAAGACTCTGCAAAACGTTCACTGGACCAGAACCGGAATTCGGATTTGCATATAGCACTGCCAGGAATGTCATAATAGCCTAGGAGACAATAAAAGACTCGAGTATTGGCGTAGTCTACCGGGCCTAGCCCATTCCAAAGCACTTATCTCTTGTACAAGGAAAAAACAGGACTCTGACAAACTGCTATAACTCAGTAGAGCACATCTCAGAGTTACAGAAGGTTTGCTTTCTGGCCACTGAAAACTCAAACATCACATGCATGAAATCGGACTTGCACAAGATGCAGACTGCCGGCTATGCATGGAGGATGATGAAACGGCTGAACACATTCTGCAGGGTGTCTTCAGCGGTCAGAACCAGATTTTCAATATTTTGCAATACGACAATGCTTTTTAAGAGATTGGATATACTGGGAGAAATATAACCACAGGGTGAACCACAATTGGTCATTGGCCGCAATGGAGGGCTTGATTTGGGCCTACTCACGTTCGAAACCAATCATAAATGATAGGAAGAAATATTTCGGATTCTGTTTTAGTTCTAATGAAAATGTGGTCTAAACAAATTTTGGTGTCTGTGGTAATTCTAGTGTAATCATTTATATGTAAAGTCTTTCCAAAGTCAGTTGAATGAACCAAAAAACTGAAAGGTATATAGTAGAATTTGTCGCCTTGTTCTCATCCACCGACCATAGGCGGAACAATCTTTATTTAATTTTTTGTTTTCCTTCATTATTTACACATTCTCAAATATCAATTCGAACGATCCCTGTACATTGAGTCGAATGTAAATATATTCAAGTGACTTTGGAAAGACTGTATAAAAAACAGAAATAGATGGATCTATAAATTTATAGTCAGTCTCTTCTTTGTCCGAAGAAGCAAAATCGTTGACGTTGAAGTAAAACTCTCCCATGAACTCCTATGGACTCAACGTACATTGATCCTTAAATCCCTCGTACCGCAGAGCAGAACCTTACCCATATTCAAATATGGCTGCAACACGACAACTTATTAGTATCGCAGTCCTTCCTTATGTAGCTCTGGTGCAATAACTGTACTAGCCAATTTGAATTTGTTAGGATCATTTGTCCGACTAATTCGTATTCTGCGTATGCGTTTCCTAATGAGACATATATCCGATATCGGGAATGTCAGAAATCTCGCAATTTCTCATTGCGATCCCACTTTGCTATCCGACGAGAAGCAAATGGGTGTTCACTGTGTTCGAAGAGTTGAGGTCTGTTATAGTGCATGCAGTCAGTATGTTTGATGGTTCTGGTACTGTGGGGATTACTTTGATAATATTTCATAATGTGTTACTTAATTTATACTCTGTACGCGTAGGGGTGAGTAGACCACAGTGGGACAAAATTATCTTTGATAAATTTTTAAATTATAATTTTTATGAACATAAAAAAAGGAAACAGTATACCAATACACTTCATTAAGCATCTTTTGCATCCAAAATTGCATTAGTTCAGTACAGAAAAAAAATTGAAATGGTGAAAACATATTTTTTTTTAATTTGAGAAATGTCCCACTGTGTACCATCAGTATTGAACAATGGGATACTGATTTTTGGCATGTAACAAAGTACCTAATACATATATTTGTTTGAGTTCCTAGCGAACATTCAAAATTTTAAAAGAAATTGGAAAGCATATATATTTGCTCAAACGTTTAGTTTGCTTTGCACTTGGTGGCGGGAGGAGTATGACGATATCGGACTCGTTCACAGGAGCTGAATCGAGTATTGCTGGAAATGTAAATTCAATGGTTTTTTGGCCCAGCCTACGGTTAGATACTTCATAGTCATTCGCTGCTTCTTTTCCTCTTAATATCCTTGCCACGAAGAATATACCGTTCGGAAATAGAACCATGACATAGTCCTCAACGATAGGTTACTGTTCTAATTCTTGAAATTCTGTAAACGATTCTTCTCCATGTTATGACTGATCATCACAAATTATTTATAGCAACACAAATTCATAGAGTTAAAACAATTGTTTACCTGGGAATCATCTTCATCGTCTGATGCATTGCCATTATCTTGAATTCTTGATTTTTTCGAAGTTAACTATATCCTTTGTAACACGTTTTATTTCTTTGGTTTTTCGTATTTTCAACTAGTTTTCCAATTTCTTTTCCAATTTCTTTTTTGTTTTTGCAGCCTTTTCTGGCGTATCTGTAATGACTGTGCTTCTTCCCCGTTGACGTCCAGATGAATTCTTTTTTCGTGGCAGAGATTTAGGATATCCACGAAATATTTTCGGGGTAATAAATTCTGTTTTCTCATCTTGATTGAGATCGTTTACAGCTATTGTATATCGTTCATTATATTCATTTTCATGTTGAGTAGGTCTCACTTCAACAGAAGTAGATGCATGAAGATTTTAGAAAGGACTATCAGTTACTGAGGAGTTAAAAAAATCAGCTTCAGTAAATGTGTTTGTGTCAAATGGGAATATTCCAGAACTCTTGAAGCCCGAGATTATAATTGAAGGTGTCACGGCCCTTTGTTGAGCTGTTCCATTCATTTCAGAAAGTTGGTACATAGTGATGGGTATACCAGGATTCTTAGCCATACAGATATCAGATATCTGCGTTGTAGTATGCCTTCGTTAGTACTAAGACTGTTATACAGTGTGTACATAAAGTAAGGAATAAATTCATTATTTCTGAATGTAAAGATATTTCGGAAAAATCCTCGGACAGGTCGATTTTATTTTCCGATGGGCCAATTTTTTAACCCCACCCAAAATATATAGGGTTATGCGCAATTGAGTAAAATTGACTTTGGTGATATTTTTGAATTGGACACCCAGTATATTTTTCCATATTTAGTTAGGGATCGTCATTACAAATCCAGTGATACCAAATTTGATGGGATTATGTCAAACGGCTGCGGAGATATGCCCAAAAAACTTCCTCGTATGTCTAATGAGTATGACTGCGAGACTCCACACGATTCAGAAGGTTAAAAGTCTCTGTCGCACTCATTGGGTATATGGAGAAGTTTTTTGGCCATATCTCCGCAGCCGTTTGACATAATCCCATCAAACTTGGTATTACTGTATTCGTAATGACGATCCCTAACAAAATATCGAAAAATATACTGGGTGTCCAATTTAAAAATATCACCAAAGTCATTTTTACTCAATTGCGGATAACCCTATATATTTTGGGTGGGGTTCAAAAATTGTCCCATAGGAAAAGAAAATCGACCTGTCCGAGGTTTTTTCCGAAATATCTTTACATTCAGAAATAATGAATTTATTCCTTACTTTATGTACACACTGTATATAATGGTTGCTAATGGTTGCATCTTATGGTTACAATGTGGGGGTAGTGTTGTAACGCTGACAACGGTACATAGTTATTTTCCTCGTATAAATAGGTCACAAGGTGAAATTTCCAAACACTTGTCATTCGATCTCCTCATGTAATACGTTTCCTAGAGACATACCATCCTATTTCACATGAAATATAATTGTTTTAATTTCACAGCTCTTGGTTCCCACGGATATCTCTGGTGATTTAATTAAATCCATAATTGTGTGGTTATCAATAATATGGTTAATGTCACTTGGATGACAGCGCTTCTTCTTCCTATTTCGAATCGATTTGTTAAAGAAGACGACAGTTCTTCTTCCTATTACGATTCGGTTTGTTCAGTACGCTCACTGCATTGAATTTGTTTACACAAAGTTCTACTTTCATGGAAAAAAGAGAGAGAGAGGAAAATATGTTCGTTATCGTTTTTATGTAGTTTTTAAAATCGCGGAATGCTAGTCTCTTTGATATAGTTCAATGACATGCGTAAGATAATTTGAACTTTTGCCTTACCGAAATATGTAATGATGATATTGTGACTGCTATTAAAGAAATTAAATCCATTGCTTTAGGAATTGACAATATGAATATCAAGATGATTTCTTTAGTGATACCACACTGTATTAATGAAATTAAACATATTTTCAACGAGTCCTTCTGACAGGGTATTTTTACAGATATTTGGAAGGTTGCTAATATAATTCCAATTCCAAAAAAGAAGGCACCTACCACGTTTAGTGACCTGCGCCCTCATTCTCTAAAATATTCGAGAAAAATGTTTCCTGTCAAGTGAGAGCTTTTCTGGAAGAAAACCGAATACTTCCATACGAGCAGTCTGGGTTCCGCAAAAAACACGGAACACAGACTGCCCTCTTGAAGGTAGTCGATGATCTTGCGAGAGCCAGAGATAAATCAGAAGTCACCATTTTAGTATTGCTGGATCATAGCAAAGCTTTCGATTTAGTTAATTTCGATCTGCTCCTTAGCAAGCTTAAGTTCATAGGATTCGATGATATTTCTCTTAAATGGATGACCAGCTATCTCACAGGCCGATCACAAAGGGTCAAACTGGATAACTTCTCATGGTCATCCCTAAAAGAAACCTCTTCAGGTGTACCACAGGGAAGCATATTGGGGCCCATGATGTTTTCTGTGTTTATTTTCGATTACCCATCTTCCTTATCACATTGTCAGGTACATCTATACGCAGACGATATACAGTTATATTTGTCTTCACGTAATAATGATACAGAACGTTGCGTACCCAATATAAACTCAGATTTGCATAAAACATTCCTATACTCGGAGCATCATAGACTGAAAATCAATCCAAACAAAACCTTGGCATTATGCATAGGACCTCTGGGACAAAAGTTGAAACTCAAAGAAACTTCAGGCTCACTCTCGATAACGCAGACATTGACTGGGTAGACACTGCTAAAAATCTTGGCGTAACCATAGATAGCTCCTTGTCTTTTCATGAACATGTGAAAAACATTTATAAAGTATCATTTTTCAAACTCAAATCGCTGTATAAGTTCAGGTATCAGTTATCTGAAGAAATGAAACTCAGGCTAGTTAAAACCCTTATTTACACCCATATCGAGTACTGTTGTTCGGTGTATTACAATTTTTTGCCACAATATAACAAATTGAAGTTACAACGAATACAAAATGCTTGCATGCGATTCGTATGCTGCATACCATATGGTGAACATGTCACACCATTTTTGTTAAAAATAAAGGAGTTGAATATGAGGTACAGGGTCCAATATTTGATAACAATTTTCTTGTTTAAGTTGCTCCATACTAAAACTCCTAGTTATTTATATAGTTTAGTAAGCAGGCATTCTGATATACATTTGGTCAATTTGAGAATTAACTCATTCAACATACCTAGGCACCGTACTTCCAAATTTGAAGGATGTTTTTCTTATATTGCCCCCAGTTATCTGAATGAAATTTCACCCATTTTACATCATAATATTCAAAAATTCAAGAGAGAAATTAAATCACAGCTGCTTACTGCTCAGTGCTAATATCAGATTCAATTAATATGATATTGTAATGAAATTGACCAAAAGTATCTTAGACTAAGAATATTAATAGCAATTAGTACCTATACGTTTGTATCCTTTTCAATTTTCTAATCCATTTCTTTTTCTCTATCATTGTTCTGATAGTAAATAAGTATTATAATTATATTATTACACACACTATATGATTTATGGGAGGGGTGGAAGATAGCCTTTGGCTAACCTTTTCCCTTTATGTATAAAATGTACCTTTTTATGCATAATAAACCATATTATTATTATTATTATTATTATTATTATTATTATTATTATTATTATTATTATTATTATTATTATTATTATTATTATTATTATTATTATTATTATTATTATTATTATTATTATTATCATTATTATTATTATTATTATTATTATTATTATTGTTATTATTATTATTATTATTATTATTATTATTATTGATAGTTGTGGCAACAATGAAAGGAAATGTGTTTTTATTAAAATCAATTTTGGAGAGGACGGAAGTGTTTGAAACACCATTAGTCCATTTCTGACCTGGTAACACTGAAGCTCGCTGGAGGTTGATTTTGAGTTTATTTAATTATGGCAACCTACCTAATATTGCTGGACCACACAAATGAGAGGTGAATATTCAAGTTATGTAGAGATCTATTGAAGGTTACTCGCTTCACGAGAATTAAACATATAAATATTTTTTTGTAAAAGCACGCCTTAAAATTTCCTTTTCTTTTTGCCATAGCTATGCCAGGAATTTACCAAAGACATTGAGATATAATTTACGAAAGACTTTAGACAGTATATGGACTAATCGGCCAATTAAAATTTAAAGTAATATAAGCTCACATGGTATTGTAAAGCCTGTGATGGTATTGTAAAGCCTGTGATGGTACTGTGAAGCCTGTGATGTATGATAAAGCCTGTGATGTATGATAAAACCTGTAATGGTATTGTAAAGCATGCCATGGTATTGTAAAGCCGGAGAGCATGTTGAAGCAGACCCAACGCTAGAGATTTCCGTGGAAACAATCATTTATGGAGACCAAAAGGGAGCAACAAAACCAAAGTCGTGATTCCTTAGTAAATGCCTAATTGTGTAAGGTTTGAATGCATTCGAACTAGGTAAGATAAAAACTGTTATGATTTCTCAAATCGCGACTTTGGAGAACCCATTCTTTTGGTTGGTTACATATCAATATTCTATCATTATTATTATTATTGACAAGTATTAAAATTATTAAATATTTATATTTTAATGTGTCTTTTGTTTGAAGTTGGGGTTGAATCTTTCTTTCAGCGTAGTTAAAGTCTTTCTATAGAGATTGGCCTGGGAATAAGTTTTTGAAATCACTTAACACTGTATATGGCGTCCAATAAACATCATAATTAATAAGAAACGTATTCTCTGTGCCACATATTGGACCTTTTGAGAATCATCGAGTGACGTCAACTTACGCCCTTGCCTCCAAACAATCAAAAAGCTAGCCAGGCCAAATATGTACCTAAGATCAGGTTACAGTGTTAACATTACGACTCCATGATGCTTTGCCATGTTCAAAACTTAAATACCCATAAGGGACTCGTGGTTATCACATATGAGTAAAGTGGGGTTATGAGTAAAGTGGGATTATCTTTTGTACTACTAATGTATTTGATGAAATGTTTCATCACAGAAACGAATAGTTCTGTTGTCATCCACCCGGATGGATTTGCTAGGCCAAGTGTTCCAGTTGCCCCATTGATCATATGGTGATCGAAATTTTTTCTAGGAATGTTCCTATAGTTCTCCCCTCTCGTTACTGGTTCTCTGGTTTAGTTGTATGCAATAACCTCTTCGGGTTTTTGGACTGTGGTAAGGCCGTTTTCATCCAAGTTGAAGACTCGTGAACCATCAGAAAATCGTTTTAAAATGGACTCCAGATTATTGAAAATTACTTTAACATTGTGCTTGTTGAAATATGTTAATCTAGATAGACTGCAAGCCTCAGGTTTTCTGATACTGAGTTTCTGGTTGCGATATAAGAAACCTCTCATTCATTCTTTGCGGGAAGTTTTTTTTCTCTTCCCACAATTGCGGAATTTCAATGTTGTCTTCCTTCGCCATATCATAAGCTAGTTTTCACAGCAAAAGTTGACAATCCATACGCCATTTTACTTCTTGTTTGTAAATACTCTTCAATATCATTCTTCCGTTCTTTGCTAAATATTTGCGTTATACTTCATAATTCGGCTGAGTTCTTATTTCAGTACCTGGATTCAATTTGGCCTTTTTTATAAACTGATGCAACGTCTGTAATGGCATTCCACTAGTTCTCGCAGCTTCTCTTATAAATACGTTCTGTTCCATAACTAGCTTGATAGCTTCCTCCATTTCAGACGTTTTCCCTATTTTTCTAGGCTTGCCTTTAGGTCTCACCATTTATATTGTGTCTCTTCGTTCCTCTACTAAAACAAAATGCCATTATACCTATATCATGAGTAGTGGTACACAGTGAGACGTCTCATTGTGTATTACCTCATGCCGTCCCACTGTGTAAAACAGCACCAACAACATAAAATTAGTATCGTTTCTCATCAACATATTTTAATATATCGCAACAAACGCAAATATATTGTTTAAATATAATTACTTGCAAATTGAAGAAACTGCACAATTGATGAATTTTAACTATTTATATTTCACGTATAAGTTACTTCAAGGTTCTTAAAACCAAGTTGATGGCACTAATATCAACATACAACTACGCGATAGACGACGATTTGGCTGATGACAAACATCCACCTAAGATTTTTTTTTTTTTAAATATATTCTGAAAGGTCAGGGGAAAATGTAATGTCCCACTGTGAAAGCCGTCTCAGTGAGGACTACTCTCCCCTACTTGCTTTTAAAACGTTATTAATTTAATTTAATAAATGAATTTTGGATTTATAATAAATGCTGTAGAAGTTTGTGGGCGTGTCTGCGTGTCTGCGCTCCTCATGAATGAAAGAATTATTTGATATTCGTAAAATTTCAAATTGAAGTAAATTCCTAAAAATTGTTCTAATTGTCATTTCAGAGCAAACATTTTCTTGAATTGGGGTTATCGTGGAGTCAGGTTGCAATATTTTAAATTAAAAGCGAATTAATATTGGCATGGAAACGTTTTCTGTCAGATATTCACTTCATTTCCCACTTTTTTGCCTGAAAGGACAAAGTTAAAAAGTATCATATATTGAGAAGATTCCTGTATGTTTCAATATCAGTTAATTTTTTTTGAAAAATGTTTTGTTATGTCACGTTATGCCAATAAAGGTTAAAATTGAATAAAAGCTTTAATTTGAAATGGATTTTCATTATGTTTTGATTCACACGAATAGGAAAAATTAATATATCTGGGAAGTATACATTATTTGCCGATGATAGCACCATATTTTGGCATGATAAAAATGAGCATACATTACATCACAATATTTAAGTAGATATAGAACAAATAAGATAGAATTAAGATAGATTTTTCATTTGACAACGTTAACATTATACATTACATTACAGTATTTGTTGCAGGTCAGTTAGTGGATACAAAATCAGTAAAAAATAGTATATAAACAAATACAATAGGAATATGTGAAAAACAATTACAACAGGAATATGCAAACTACGTATATAGAATTGAATAAAGAGGTAGCAAATACCAATTATTGAAAATAAATTCATATTAGTTATTACGGAACAATTAAAATGAACTCACTGATCAACACGCTAAAAAAAAGATTGCAAATTTTTTGGTATGTTCATAAATATCTGCTTCGATTTTGGAAATGAACATATTCATTGACAGCGTAGACGCAATATCTTGAGAGATAACTCCTTAAGGAATTTTCAAAATGAAACATGGAGAGCCACCATAATTCATCTGGCAAATGAATGTAAAGATTGAAGTCTAACGTATTTCTCTTGGATTTATTCAGGCGGTAGCGATTTGTTCGAATATTATTTGCAGATCTGGTATTGTGAACATGAACGTCAGATTGTTTGATTAACATATTTGCCTTCTTATAAATTTCACAGAACACTGTGTGGATATAAGGTGGGTAGTGGCATTATTTGAAGTCTCTTGTCTGAAGTTTGAAAATCTTTATAGCTCCACTGGAATTTCCCCACTGAATTTTCTCATAACTGATATGAGAGTGGAAAATCGAGAAATGTGTAGTTTTCAGTGTATCATAGCTGGTGATGTTCTTCAGTTGACGTAAAAGAGTGCTACATAATCTATACTGTTTAATTGTTTGATGTGATCATTCCAAGAGAGATTGCTGCCCACAATGACTCCAAGTAATGTTACACTATTCACATCTGACGTAGTGGTTCTGCAAAATTGAGTTGTTGAGTTTTGTCAGAATTCAATTTGAGTTTCTGCCTTACTATATCTCTCGCAAGTTCTAATAAGTCCTTGTCGGAATAAATGAAAGTAGTATCGTCGGCAAACAGAACAGATTTATGTGGGTTCATGAACCGACTGATATCATTTACAGAAATGATAAACAAGAGCGGCCCCAAAACTGATCCTTGAGGAACAACATGCTTAACAAGTTTGAAATTCGAAGAAGTACTATTGGTAGTTACATCTTGATGTCGACCCTCTAAATATGATCTCAATAAAGATAAAGACATAAATACTGTTTTGATAACTTGCTTGTTTTCAACGACCCTAAAACGAATTTACTAACATTCCACTGCGAGCTTTCTGTCCTGAGCTTGGGCACAAATAATATTAAATGTCTCCCATACAAAAATTCTGGACTTCACATTAACAATAATATTAAATTTTATCGAACATGTCTCGAAATTGTACAAAAAATGGTCCTCGGGATGCTATGCCATTAGGATAATATCCCTACTGTTGGGTTTCACTATTGCTGAAACAGCCCATTCTGCTCTTGAATATGCTCTATGGTATAGATATCATTGTGTGGTGTATGCAGTAATCAATTATTGCAGATAGTACAAATCACACAAAATGAGCCATTATGGCTCTCTGTAAGTAAGCACGTGCGTACTGCAGAGAGCTTTTCAAAAATCAAATAATTCTCACATTTAGTTACTTCGATCTTTACTTTAGAAACCACCTGCCTAATTCCCAAAAATCGTGAAAAATATCATGACACTCGTACTCGTACTTGATATTACCATTACCTTTACCAAAAAGCAATCTTGCTAAGCATTTTGGGGAGTTTGTTGTGGTTATCGATTTCAGAATGTTTTAATTTTGCAGAAGCTTGCTCTGAGTTACTTATGCAAATCAAATTATCGGAATTCATGTCGACCAACATTTTTTAAACAAAATTTTACCATTGCAATTTTCATACTTGAAACTGTACGTTTGAGATTCAAACATAAAACAAAATTCACTATTGGTGGATCTTCTGATCATATTACAAGACAAGACAAAGTTTGTTCATAATTGCGATGTCCAGGAAGATTCTCGTTTCTCAAGTAATAAATTTTCGTTAATCGTCATTAGTTGATACCATCACGATTTTGAACTGTTCTCAATTTCATGTTGCACAAACTGGTCTAGCCGGACTGGCATAACTTATTTAGGATTTCAATTCTCTCCATTTATAATACAATCAATTTGGTTAATAATGCAATTTGTCTCAATTGAATGCAGATCTAATCGATACTGGGAAATGACTTGTTCTACCTTTAAAAAAAATATTGATTTGTCCAGTTAGAGTATCATTAGCAAAAAACCTCATAAAAGGTGACACTCAATTCCAACGGATTTGGTATCTTCCTTAGTGTTAATTAGTTTTGAGATGGAATCACGGACCAAAAATTCCATCAAATTATTGCAGATCATATTATGATCTTTCCACATATTTCGACGTTCTTTTATTCCCAATATTTCATAAAACTCAGCTTTGTATCTCTATGTTGTGAAACTAAAAGAACATTTTCCTACTTTATTACAACTTCAATCAATTTTAATAATAGACCGGGACACAGCGACATTTTTCAATGTCTTAGTTGATAAAGCTTGGTTCATCTCATAATCTGTTGTAATAATATAGCCTAACAACAAAATCCACCCCTGCCACCTCAATCGCGGGACAACGCTTATCAGCAGCTTATCAATGTTGTTAAAAAAAACGAGTAAATGACAAACATGATAAAAGCTGAAACTTTACCTATTGTTTAATGACATATCAGTGAGACAAAAAATCATCTCCTGCCACCTGTATCGTAGAACAATGTACTCCTGCCATCCTAAAGATGTGAAAAAACATATAAAAATTGACTGAACTGATAAAAGCTGATTATTTTTTTTTTGATAGTTCATTAATTAAGAAAGCTGAAAAACTTATGCTGCCAGCTATTTGTCGGAACCTGGCCTCGGCAGGAGCAAAACAGTTGCGCAAGAACATGTACAGTATATTTCGCAGTATTATTTGATTCGCAATGTGCTAGATGGAAATATATGTAAGTTTTCAGTTCAGAACCCTTGTCCGTTGCCAGTTATGACAGCCTGCTTTGTCCCTTCTATTTATAAAGGAATATAACATTCAGGGACACCATAGTAATTATATCTGGAATTTGTTGGAGTCTATGGAAATAAATAAGTCAAAGAAAAATCCCAATTCTATTATCCTCAACAAACAACTAGATTTAAACAATGGTTCTCTTCTGAACCTATAACTCAATGATGTAAAAAAAATAAAAATTAACTGAAATGAGAAAAGCTGATTTTTTTTACTGATTGTTTATTATTTAAGAAGGCAGAAAAACGGATGCTGCCAGCTATTTGTCGGAACATTGACTCGGCAGGAGGTTGTGTAGTTGTAGTTGGACAAGCGATACACAGTACAGGAACGACTCGTTCATTTCATATTTTTCGATAAATGATTTCACAATATCATTATAAAAATATCGATAGGTATAAAATATTTTCAATTATGGAAATATCGATTTGAACAATGGACAAACAGGAATCATCATTGAAATATCAAGTCACGCCAAATCTTCTTCGTCAGAATCCTCACTATCGCTTATCTGGTTGCTGGTCATTTCTTCGGGATCATCTACTTCCATCCGCTATCATCATCTTGGAAGTTAGAGTCTGTAACAGGAGCATTGATTCGACTAGGATCCGCGATAACGACTTCGCCAACTGAAGTTGGTAATTGGTCGCCTTGAAACCATCGAAATTTCAACTTCCCTTCTATTTTTTGCCATCCACAGTCACATGGAGACAGCAAGGTAGGATGTTGAGGATGTGCGTTGGACCATATACTGGAGATATAAGCGGATCTGAGAATTTGTTGTCGAAGCTCCGATTTGCACGGTGGCAAAATAGATCCGTCAAAGTTCTTAGTTTTAAATTTGAACTGCTCCTCAATATCCTTGCATTTGAATGCTTTCATGAAAATGGCCACTCGTGCCTCATTAACGTCTATTAATTGTTTGCAGCCATACATGTTGCAAACAAATTTTTCTAAAGTTTGGAAAATAGCATTTGTATCTATGTCTGGAAAATTCCGTAATTTCGAGAAGGCGTCGATTAATTCAGGAGATTTCTGCAGTATGGTGAATGGCCGATTCTTGCCCTTTTTGAAGAAAGCAGGATTGAAGTCACATCCTGTGAAAGCATGAAATCCTGGAAGAGCTTCACATAACTGTTGCCCCAATCTATCGTACAGCTTCGATGCGTTAATAAATCTTTCCGAATTGCCAACACCAACTTTTAGCCAAAGTTTAACGTTTTTACCCAAATGATAAATGCAGGTTTTGGGAATTGAGTTATAGGTTCAGGAGAGGACTATTGTTTAAATCGAGTTGTTCGTTGAGGATAATAGAATTGGGATTTTTCTTTGACTTATTTATTTCCATAGATTCCAACAAATTCAAGATATAATTACTATGGTGTCCCTGAATGTTCTCTTCCTTTATCAATAGAAGGGACAAAGCAGGCTGTTATAACTGGCAACGGACAAGGGTTCTGAACTGAAAACTTACGTATATTTCCATCTAGCACATTGCGAATCAAATAATACTGCGAAATATACTGTACATGTTCGTGCGCAACTGTTTTGCTCCTGCCGAGGACAGGTTCCGACAAATAGCTGGCAGCATAAGTTTTTCTGCTTTCTTGATTAATGAACTATCAAAAAAAAAATAATCAGCTTTTATCATTTCAGTCAATTTTTATATATTTTTTCACATCTTTAGGTCCATGGCAGGAGTACACCGTTCTACGATACAGGTGGCAGGAGATGATTTTTTGTCTCACTGATATGTCATTAAACGATAGATAAAGTTTCAGCTTTTATCATGTTTGTCATTTACTCGTTTTTTTTAACAACATTGATAAGCTGCTGATAAGCGTTGTCCCGCTGGTACGCCGGCAGGAGTTGATTTTATGACAACAATGCGTTAATATGACACGAAAATAATAAAATTATTGTTTATCAAATGTGTCAAAAAAAAAATGTCGCTGTATCCCGGTCTATAACATTTTTGACCGATAATGAAATAAAGCAGTCAAGTCAACCACTACGGTTATTAGCGGGGTACAATATAATAACAATACATCGTTAGTTTTATTAAACATGTTTGATTTATTTAGAAAAGAAACTAGATTTTTCAAATTGTTCAGATTGAGAATGGTTCGTAGGTCGTTGGACACACTGCATTTTTGATAGAAAGAAAGGAAGCATTACGAATTATTGTACAACTTTATCTCTTTCTAACAACTCAATTGATGATGACAAACAAACTTAATGATCCTAATCAGTTTTGAATATAAACGACAATCCTCGATGAAAATCTATGATGATGACCGTTTATTGATTCAGGTCATAATACATTTTTACAACCTTGAAGTTAGCAGACCCCTCACTCCAGTAAACTGCAAGGTTACAGTTATTAACCTTTAGAGGGTTATGCCTGTTTCTATGATTTGAAACGGTATTAGTATACCCATTTTTCGAATATTGCAAATGTATTGAGAATTTTCTTGGGGATCTTCGATGGTCTTCTTTGAAATATGCCATGATATGAACAATCTTCCATTAAATCTTGAAATTGAACGTCCGAAGTAGCACACTTATGTTGGTAAAATACTGTTACTATTTTAAAGAGAAACATTCTCAATTGAAAATTGAATCAACACATGACTCCTCTGGAAATGGAAAAACCCTACGATAAAATTGAAGTTACTTTTTTGTAATATCTAACAGAAAACAACTACTTCCCCGGCAAAAGCCACGCTGGACATTGAACTACATCTGACAGATATTGAGAAAGACCCTATATAACTTGAGAGAAAAAATCTGAAAGTGATAATTTGCATTTTCATTCAGATAGTTGATTATTTATTGAATGTCCAGTTTCCTTTGGAGATTCTTATCTATGAATGAGATAAGGGAGAATGTTATCCAGAAGTACCACTCACAGAAAATCGCTCATTCCATTGATGCGTGAATAATTGCATCTCTTTCGCTAGTCCAATTCTTCCGACCTCCCTGATGATCTTAGAAGAGTGAAATAGATTTTAGTCGACCAAAATGTATTGGAGGCCTAGCGAAAGAGATGCAATTATTCACGCATCAATGGAATGAGCGATTTTCTGTGAGTGATACTTCTGAATAACATTCTCCCTTATCTCATTCATAGATAGGAATCTCCAAAGGAAACTGGACATTCAATAACTAATCAACTATCTGAATGAAAATTCAAATTATATAGGGTCTTTCTCAATATCTATCAGATGTAGTTAAATGTCCAGCGTGGCTTTTGCCGGGGAAGTAGTTGTTTTCTGTTAGATATTACAAAAAAGTAACTTCAATTTTATCGTAGGGTTTTTTCATTTCCAGAGGAGTCATGTATTGAT
The DNA here is from genome assembly GCA_944452925.2 of Chrysolina oricalcia. Taxonomy (NCBI): domain Eukaryota; kingdom Metazoa; phylum Arthropoda; class Insecta; order Coleoptera; family Chrysomelidae; genus Chrysolina; species Chrysolina oricalcia. The sequence goes on from OX101820.2 coordinate 28,820,645, forward strand.
TCAATTTTCAGTTGAGAATGTTTCTCTTTAAAACATGAATCCCTTCCAAGAAAGGTTATCTTGTACGATGGAAAACAGCGACTAAATTCCAACTTTCAGTCGCAGATGATTCACAACTGACTTTATGAACATCCTGTTCATATTTTCAATGAAATCAACTTGCCATACCCATGACAGGTTTTATGTCAGAAAAATATTTTCAAAGTTTCATCCCACAAGAAATAGTCCAACAATTCCTCATTACAGTGTGAAATTGCTTCTGAAGAGTATGTTTTCCAATTCTTCCGACCTCCCTGATGATCTTAGAAGAGTGAAATAGATTTAAGTCGACCAAAATGTATTGGAGGCCTAGCGAAAGAGATGCAATTATTCACGCATCAATGGAATGAGCGATTTTCTGTGAGTGATACTTCTGAATAACATTCTCCCTTATCTCATTCATAGATAAGAATCTCCAAAGGAAACTGGACATTCAATAAATAATCAACTATCTGAATGAAAATGCAAATTTTCACTTTCAGATTTTTTCTCTCAAGTTATATAGGGTCTTTCTCAATATCTATCAGATGTAGTTCAATGTCCAGCGTGGTTTTTGCCGGGGAAGTAGTTGTTTTCTGTTAGATATTTCAAAAAATTAACTTCAATTTTATCGTAGGGTTTTTCCATTTCCAGAGGAGTCATGTATTGATTCAATTTTCAATTGAGAATGTTTCTCTTTAAAACATGAATCCCTTCCAAGAGAGGTTATCTTGTACGATGGAAAACAGCGACTAAATTCCAACTTTCAGTCGCAGATGATTCCACAACTGACTTTATGAACATCCTGTTCATATTTTCAATGAAATCAACTGTTACAATATTGTGGACATATTTGCAAAATATTTGGAATGCAATATTGGCGAGTGAAAAAATGTGAACAATCGGCGATACTGCTCCAATATTACTTTAATAATATAGGAGACATTTTCTCGAAGCTATTTAGGCCTCGAAATATGCAGCTATAATATGGGTACAATATATTGTGAAAATATTGGTAAAACATTCAAACGTTATTTTGTCGAGAAATAAAATGTGAACCTTTTGCGATATTGGTCTAATACTGTTTGCACATTTCAAAAATAGTATTGGTGAAATATTCTTGAAGCAATTATGTCCTCAAAACTTTCAGCGATATTGGTACAAAATAATTTGAATATATTGGTGAAAGTGAAAATGCCTTTGTGAATTATTGTTGTATACATAGACAATATTGAATTAACGACATTGGAAGAAATTATTAATCAAATATTATATGTAACAATCTACATTCAGAATGAGTTGAACCAATATTCCACCTATATTATGTGATATTAATTATTCAATATTCACCCAAACTGAATCAATATTATTTTTTCATTTACAATTTTTCCATATTGGCACAATATGAAACCAAGATTCAGCCAATCTGAGTAGCTGGGTGGACACCATTTTGAGGTCGATCATTGATTTTTTGGCACAATTTATGATTTAATCGATTTATTAGCATTTTAGCTTTGGCAAATATCAAATGAAAAAATATTTGAGGAACATAGTGCAATTTATTTGCAGCCTCCGAAACCGAAACATACTGTACAGTAATGAACAAAAACCATCACAAAAAGCTGAGTTTCCTTCAATTTCTGTTCATACCGAAAAGGGACCCAAATGAATTACTACAATGTTTCTTGAACTGCTCGAATCTACGCGATATTTCAGTACAACTTTGGGTAGTGCACCATTTTAAAATCACGTCTGTTTTTTTAATTTTTTGGAAGGTATATCTTCTGAAATAAAACTGAAATTGTAATTATTGATTTTGTTTTCTATTTTTGGGTGAGGTCCTAAATTAAACAAAATGCCATTTCTTTGTAGCCAACTTTATATATAATTTATTTTGACAACTTCAGGACATTGTACGATACAAGAGGGGGATGTTTTTCTGAAAAATTAATGGAACTGTAGAAAAAACAAATAAAAAACTAATCAATTTCCTACTACTACCTTTCAAGAGACATAGGAAAATTGGTTCGTTTATTATTAGTTTTTTTCTACTGTTTCATCAATTACAAAAAACTATTCTTATGTTACAGTGCCCTGAAGATGTCAAAATAAATTGACGAACCGTTGGCTTTAAAGAAATACAGTTTTCTTTAATTTAAAACCTCAAATCCCAAAAAAAAGAAAACAATATCAGTTTTCATAACAAAGGTCATGAAACTTACATATTAGTATTATTATTGTGGAGAATTATTCCACTTGTATAATATATTTCATACATTTAAATTGGATTTACCAATTGAATTTTGAAGTATTTTTGAAAATTTTTGTCCATTACAAACAGATATCTCCAAAGTAATATTATTATTGTAGAGCTGTCAAAATCTTTGAAAATCTTCATTCAAAATTCATAGGGGGTGCTCGGAGAATGGCGCAGAACTTTTTTTTCATGGCAACCTTCCGTTGTCTCTTTCTTCACCAGTAGATCCTACAATGAAACTTTCGTGGTTATTGGGGCTCCACTTAATGTTGATATCGCATCTGAAACAGCATCAGATCAAGAGTGTGTGAATGATTTAGAGATATATTTGGCATGAAATGGTTCAAATTTGTGTAACTATGTTATTTGTAACATGAAAACTCTATAAAATTGAATTACCGTGGCGGCTGAATTTTATATTAGTTATGATTCTTTATTATTGAGTTATTTTTTAGAGTTTAAGACGTGGTTTTGAAAAAGCTTCATCAGCATATTTTAAAAATTTTTATTCATGAAAAAATAAATTGTTGGAATGGGTAAAACTGCCAACTGAATTCACCAATTTTAAAGAAATCATCGCTTTCGATAGTTTCAGATTACTACTGCCAATGTATTTGAACCAAAGGCCAATAAGCAAAAAATAGAGCAATATGATGATTACAGTTGCAACATGATCTATTAAACTATTTTCCTGAACTTTGAACAACTCCCAATGTTTACTAGAAAAAAGACCTAGGTCATAGTAACATCATTCCTCTGTCTGACAAGGAGCCAGAGGAATAACGCCAGAAGAATGACGATTCTTAATGTTTCCGTGACCTCACATGTTGCATAAGGAAATACACGAGAATAATATGAAACTCTCTTTAATGTTTGAACGGAAACTGTACAATTAATGTTCCTGAAATAACTATGGGAGAAATGATATTTTTGAGTGTGACTCACCACGATTTCCTTCTAAATCCACCAATAACAAACAACCACGACAATTACTTTCATCAACAACCCCATTTTTCACCTCGTGAAACTTCAACTTGTCTTCTGTAACAGCCACAACTGAAAAGGCGCGCAATCTAAGGTACAATTAGTGAATTTTGAAACTGCAGCAGAGCAGTGACGATAAAAGCTAGGGACATTGTTTCTCACTTGATTTACTAACAATCTAAAGAATAAAAAGTAAAGTGATTACCAAAGTTTGTTTGCTTTATATTCAAGTGTTTGCGAATTCGAATGTACGGACCGCCATAATAGCACCCAGAAAATTACCAGAACGTGAAGAAAAGCGAAAAAGAATTAAATACCAGTCATTTGAAAATAATTATATTGTTTCACCTTTGGCGTTTGATACTCTGGGAGGATTTGGACCGAATTGTCTCGAAATTGTTAAAGAAAATAGAAGGAAAATTATTAACAATACTGGAGAAAATCGATCGCTAGCTTTCTTGATGCAAAGACTGAGTATCGAAATTGTTCGTGGAAATGCGTCGTCAATTATTGGTTTGATGCCTAGGAACGAACATTTAGGAGAAATTTTCAACTTGTAATTTTTTTTTTTGTTGTGCTTCATTCGGTAAAATAAGATCTGTTACACATGTTATTTACTTCAACAAAAGGAGTAAAAACCAAAGTAAAAAAAAAGTGTTTAATTAGTTATTGTCTTCTATGAAAGTTACTAGTGTCTGGACAGTGAAAGCTTTGCTTGAACAAGTAAAATATTTTTTGTCGAAATTTTTCGAAAGTTCCCAAGTAGGTATATCGGGAATGTACGAGGATATATTGAAAAATTCTTAGCATACTATAGAACCAAACAAAATTCCAATGTCAAAATAATTTCTTACTCAACATATTCTCCTCTTAATTGGATACATTTATTACAACGAACCTGCAATGTCTCCAGACTTTTCAAAAAAAATGTTTCTTCTTGCTCTGCAAACCAGACCTCCACAGCTTTTATTACCTCCTCGTTGGAAGAAAATTTACGACCTATTAACCTTTTTTTCATTTGAGGATAGAGATGATAGTCGGACGGAGCCAAATCTGGTGGATAAGGGGGGTGTAATTCAAACCCTAAATCACGAATTTTTTGCATGGCAACATAAGATTTGTGTGCAGGGGCGTTGTCCTGCAAAAACAAAACACCTTTGGATAGCTTTCCGCGTCTTTTCTTCAGTAGAGTTGTCAGTAATGTCGAATAGTAATCTCCAGTTATTGTTCTACCCTTATCCAAAAAATCAATCATAATTACTCCATGGCAATCCCAAAAAACTGAAGCAAGAACTTTTCCAGCAGATTTTTGGACACGAAACTTCTTAGGTCTTGGAGAACCGGAGTGTTGCCGTTCAATCGATTGTTGCTTTGTTTCTGGATCGTAGAAATGTACCCAAATCTCAACCATAGTAATAATTCGGTTTAAGAAGTCTACATCGTTTTCAAATCGAGAACAGATCGAACGCGATGCTACTACCCTTGCACGCTTTTGGTCAACATTCAAACATTTGGGGATCCATTTTGCAGCAATTTTTCTCATGTCCAAATTGACGTGAACTACATGATAAACGCGTTCGTATGAAATATTCAGTGCTTCAGATATCCATTTTAGCACAATTCGACGGTCTGTTAATATCTTGTCATGAACTGCATCGATATTTTCGGGAACTGATACAGAAACTGGCCTTCCCGATCGGTCATCATCTTCAATGGAAAATTTACCTCTTTGAAGCTTGCAGTCCAATTTTTCACGGTCGCATACGAAGGACATTGATCACCAAGGTAAGCATATCTTCGTAAATCTACTTACCTCTTACCTTTCGATTTTCACAATTTCGGTTGACATATTTTTTCTTTTAATTTATTGCGTAACTCTGGTTTACTTTTTTGACGTCAAACTTTACACTGACACTTTTGATAAGTTATTGTTCGTTGCTATGGTAACGCAATATTTTGTTTATGCAGAGAACTGGTCTAGGCTAACTAGATATCAATACATCCTCGTATGTCTGAGTAGTATACCTCAATTACTCTTGTTTAAAAGTTACCTTTTTTTTTCGCTGGACATCATATATCATAGTTTCGGAATTTTCAACCAAATAAGCGAAAATTTGAAATACAATTGACCCCCTAGTCTTTAATAATCTTTTCAAGCTAATTTTCACTAAAAAAGTTACCACATTCAATGAGAATTCAGACAATTTTTATCTTCCTTGATACTCATCTACCTTCAAATTTTTAACAAATGAGAATGAAAGCGGCTGGAACTTGAGTTTTTTTTGTAAGTTTATATATCGGCTAGATGAATGCATCAATAAACATATGATTTTCCGTATAAATTGTGGTCCATTACTGATATGACCAGAACATTTAGAAAACTGCAGCAAAAACAAGCTTTTCTGAAAACTCCCATTTGAAAATGTTCAACAAATTAGTCCCAGTAGTTTTCCATATGTATGTCGACTCTTAGAAGTACCCTGTATATGACTAACAATAATAAATGAAACGTGCTGTTACAGTAGTCAACACACACAACACAGGTGTTGTATTTATAATGGATTAACTCAAGTAATTTCATGGTAGCTTGAAAAAAATGCTCGCGCACGATTTGATTTTTTGTTTTGACAGTACAATGGAAAATAATTATAAAGAAACCAAGTTAAATTCTGATATAAATCAGTTACTGCTATAAAAGTAGTACAGGTTGACACTGAGTAACCGGATATTTTTTACTACCACATCTCTTTAACATTCGTAGAAAAGGAATATTGAAAAATAAATTCGGATTTGCTATTCACTTTATGCCAGGAGAACATGCAGATATCAGTTATAGTTTTGAAAATATTGAAACGTCCAGCAGATTATTGAATACGAATGGAACATTTCAATTTTGAAAATTTTTATAGGTAATTGTTAATTTCATACATACCGATTATTCAATTGTGCGTACCGGGGATGTCGAAAAATAGAAAAATTGCTTGCGAGGTTGGTTTTCAGAACACACAAAAATAGGAATCACAATTTTGCATAAAGCTTTTTGGAACTATTAGAAATATGAAACAGATTTTTAGCAGAATCAAGTTTACGACTAGAAATAATCTCTTATCAGACAGCTTGATTTTTTTTTTGTTTTTTGTTTTTGTTTTTTTTTTTCGTTAACCAGCTGTCGTCCCCTTACGAACTGCATATGCGTATACCAGGTGTAATGAAACTCAGAGATGCAGTGAATGACAAGTCTGCAGATATTGTAATGTTTAGTGGGGTTTCTTGCGTATTTGCTCGAATTTCGCCACTGACTGTCTCTAGGTAGTTATTGTATGATAAACATAACTTACAAAGCTCACTAACATATATTTTAATTGAAATCAACTGGTACCAAATGATACATGACAGCTTCAAAATTAATTATTGATTGTCTATCTGACGTTTCTTCCTGTCACCTCTGACAACGTCTTGAACCCTAGATATCTTGACGAAAAATTAAAATTTCGAAAATTGGGGTGAGCACCAACAGATATGGTGAACAAATTTTTTGTCTGTTTCAAAAGTGTATCCTTGGTGTCTAGTAGAAACATGATTCCTGAAAACTATAATACTTTGATCTAGATATTTCACACAAAGGTGCTTCTTTTAAAACCGATATTTTTATTGCTCCAAAAAAACTAAAGAAAACTTACTGCAGGTGTTGATCTTTCTAGTCTTGTAGTAGAAGACTGAAAACATTGTATCAGAATAATATCTGTACCTCTGAAGTGCACATTCAAACTAATTTCAACAACCTCGAGTTGGCTAATTTTAATAAAAGGACATTCCATCGATATGAAGAACTATGTATATGTAGGTCATTCTCTAGTGTATATAATTAGATATATTTTTTTTCGATTATGGCATTTCCTAGAAAATTGCTCATGAATGTATGAGCCAAACATTTTTGTTGTTTCTTACTATTTTATAAACCTCCCGTTTAATTTACGAAATATCTGGTTTTTCTTTTTGACAAAAAAATAAAAGCAAAATTTATCAATATTCATAGTCAGCTCATGATTGTTTAACCAACACGAAATTTCGATTTTATTAAAACTATGAACAGGGTGTTCATAAAGTCAGTTGTGGAATCATCTGCGACTGAAAGACAAACTTTAGTCGCTATTTTCCATAATACAAGATAACCTCTCTTGGAAGGGATTCATGTTGTGAAGAGAAACATTCTCAATAATACCTTGACTGCCAAGAAATTCATACTGACTTTCCCATGGTGCCACAGAGACCGGGTACTGTGCAACAATGATATATGAGATAAGCCTACCATTCAGTTATCGCTTCACATAGAGATTTCAAATTTGAAGTAGAGGTTTAGGATTGAAATAAAGGAAATTTTATTGAAACGTTCCTGACATAATCCTACAGGACAAGTCAGAAGTGCTGACAACTTTTTTATAGAAAATTGCACCTTGTCTATTTTCATCAGCTCAACAATTTTCTCAGAATACTCATCATAAAAATGTATGGTTTGTTGATATTCGTCCACTAGATGGAGCTGAAATCGAAAAAGTTTAATGTTCAAATCAATTCGAATGTAGTGAGTAGGGTGTAGGGATAGATTCATACACACATTCCTGTCAAAAACTATAAAGAACTATAAATAATGAATATTTCACAAAAGGATAAAATTCGAAATATAAATGAATTATTAACCGACAGATAATTCAGAACTGACTTCTGAATTCTGAATTCTGGTAAATTTTATGGACGAATAGACCAAGCCATATGAACACTTGCAACATATTGATTGAAAGTTTGATTTTATGGAGGACATTCGGTGAGATCAAGATAATCTATAAAATTGTAGAAGGGCAAATAAGTTAGCAACAGGAAGATATCCTACTCAAAAGTAAACTTTACAAACTGAGAGTTTATGAAATATAATATCCAAATTGGCTTTTCACAGTGGCTCTTCATGTGGCGGTAGTGATCAAGTCAGCAGTTACAATTGTTTTTTAGTGGAATGTTGAAGATTTTTGGGGAAACTTAGTTTATTTATCAACCGAAAGGAAGACATTCCGGTATGCCCAATAAATATCTAAAAATATTCAATAAAGGTAAAAAAATCTGAAAATAATCCAAAAGAGATACAAAATGATGATGAACCAGAAAATTAAGAAGATATACTCAATTTTTAAAATGAAATAACGGAAGAACCTGGAGCCATTGCCGATAATGGAAATAATGAAATTTTGCAGTTTAAAAACGAAAAATCTGAATAACTGAATCCTGTTTCGTTACTGTAAAAAAACACCATTTTGATTTTATCTCTGTATCGATCAAATTTGGTTGAATGGTACTTCTACTCAAGGCTTCATGAATGGACCTCAACCTATAGAAATAAAATCCTGGGATTTATCAGGCTCACAGGGTATAAAGGGTTAAGATCATAAGCTACATGTTGCCAATTATTGGACAACCGACATGTTCTTTCGAAACCATTTCGCTCCACAAATCATGACAAAGGAAGGATTTTAATTCTTCTTGAGATTGTGTAATTTTCCATTTCACTGGCACTTTCCATAAAATTCGATTCATAACTGGAGAAACATGACTCCTTTGCAAATGGAAACCACCTACTATAAATTGAAGTTACTTTTTTGTATCTATATCAAACAGAAAACAACTACTTCTCCGGCAAAAGCCACGCTGGACATTGAACTACATCTGATAGATATTGTGAAAAGGCCCTATATAATTTTCAATTGAGAATGTTTCTCTTTACAACATGAAATCATTTTTTAATCACATTGAATATTTTCGATTATTTCATTCATGATGAATTAGACCAATCAGACACTACCATTTTTCTAATATATTTTGTTTAAATAAGTGATTATTTCACAGAGCTGTTTAATCGCGATTGCATTTTCGTCTTCCATATTGGTTTTCGTTGTGTCGTTTTTCAGGGATTCTTACAATTCTCGGCAACAGTTTATAAAAAAACATTAATTTCTAAATCGTTTGAATGACCTAATAATATTGATTTTCATCAGTGAAAACTTCATTTTCGATACGATATCTAGAGAAATATTATAACATGAGGCAACGAAAATACGTCAGAATTTGAAATGTTTAAAAACAAAATTCGCATCAAAGGCTTCTTCAATGCATTTTTGGGATGCGTAACAAAAGTATTATATAAACAAACATCATCAACGGAACGTTTGATTCTGAAAAGTCTCGTATTTAAAGCTTAAGCAAAAATATTTTTTAATAATGAAATTGTTAGAATATGTCGGTGTTCATTATCAATGAAATTCTTTGTTGTTGGTTTTAATCTACCTCATTAAAGAAATAATCTTGTCGTATATCACACGACCTATAAGTTTTAATGGATTAAACTAACAAAAACATTTTTGCATGATTGTGCTTTTTGATAAATAATTTTTTGCACAATAATTTCAAAATAAAACCCTTCGACCGCTTCGTGTTCACTTCCCGGTAATTTTTTCTTTGGGAAAGTACGTTCTTCCTGGACTAGGCCGGAAGTGCTCGAATTTTAATACAAATATTAATATAGATAAGAATTGGAATGTTTCTGTTGGTACCTATCTTCTGTTCGAATTTCAATATATAATACAAATAAGAAATGAAATGTTCGAAAAATTCAAATTTGGAATCGTTTCATCCGGTTAACAGATGGGTGAAAGTCGACCTATCTTCGTCTCTTAGACTAAATGCGTCTCATTGATTTATTATTCTACATGATTGCTGAAAAAATAGTGTACGCAACACGTCCGAAAACAGTATTTTTGGACTCGTAGACTTCCTGGACTCGCTAACGCTCGTCCTGGAATTTGGTCTACTCGTCCAAAAAAACAGTATTTTCCGGACTTGTTACGTAAATTACTATTTCGTGCATTCAACTATTTTCCAAGCAAAATTATGCTCAAAATATTATAATAATTTAATCGATTAAATTTATAGGTCTCGTGATATAACATACGATTATTTCATTGCCTTTATCCCCAAAATAAATTAATGTTGAGTCATCTGCAAATAATTTGAGCTCAGCATTAAATAAGAATTGAACCTTGTTGTATACCTCATGTTATATTCCCAACCCTTTCCATTTTCCATACAAACATATTGTTTTCTCCCAGATGAATAATTCAGGATCCATATATGAACAGGATCTTTTATCCCGATATTGAATAATTTACATAATAAAATTTCGTGATCTACCGTATCAAATGCTTTTTTCCAACACCTCCTTGAAAATTGGCTTTTTCTCCTTGGTTTTCGGGTTGACAGGGGCACTTTTCTTCCATGGGAACGAAAATTTACGTTTCCTTTCTAAAAATTAAATGAAGTTTCGCATAAACACTGGTATTTTCTTCAGTTTTAATTCTCATTACATTTCATTTGTCAACAAGTACATTAACAAAAATTAACAATTTATTGACTTATTGAAAAAATTAAATGTACAGTTTGTAACAGTGCTGTAGTTAATTGAAGACATTAATTCGCTAGATTATTTGTAACATTGACTGAAAAAGAGTTGTTTTTAGTGAGACGAAGTCTTTTCCAAATTTTCAGCAACTCTTCCGGAATGGAAGATTCTACTAACGGAAAAAGCATGGCAGCATATTTTTCCTTCGTTGCCCCCAATGTTTCTAACGATCTTAACTGTGTCTCCAACTTATCATATAGAGTTCTCAAGCTCATACCTGTTTCCATCCGTGTTGCTTGTGTGGGGACTTGTTTTAACAATTCTCTTACCTAAACCTCGATTAGGGATTCGTCTCTGGCAGACCTGGTCTTCAACTGTTTAACTGCATTCGAATAGTTCTATCCTGGGGCCCAATTTTTGAATTGTCGGAATTGATTCTCTAGAGAAATATGACGTCATTTTCTCTCAATTTCGAGCAATAGGTAGGTAGGTGCCTATAAAATGACGTCATATTTCTCTTGAGAATCTTGATAATTAATTCCGGCAGTTCAAAAATTGGGTTACTGAAGGTGGAAAGCTTTCCACAAGTTCTCTTGCCGGCGACCCTGCTTGCATCGATTGTAGTAGGTACTGGAACTTATCGTCGGCATCTATCTCGTCGTCTTCGTGGATCTTTTTAAACTGGCCACAGAAACCTATCCTATTTAAGACGTTACCGTCGAATTGTTTTTGTTGCAGCATGGGCAGTTTGAATTTTTTCTTGCTCCTTTCACTGACTGTGCTGTTGTTATCCTGAAGCGTAATGTAATTTCTCGTACAAGCTTCACATTTTGCTTTGTTTTTTATGAAGTCTCGTCTGAATTTCCGTACCTCGTTATATTCGGTTGCAAAACCTTCTTCATCGGCATTGGTTGAGAAGAACAAGTCTTCGGCGTTTTCATCTTCCAATTCTTGCAACAGATTCTCTGAGACAACTTTGTCAATTCCTTGGCAAAGTTCCAAAAGATGTTTTCATATCTGGTTTCGTAGTTTACTGATGTTTTCCATATTACGTCCTGTGACGGTCGCCAAATGTTTTGTTTGAAGCCGCGGATAGCTCGAACGGAGAGCGCCGGTTAACCGATATCTGAAGCCAAGCAACGCTAGGCGAGGCCATGGTTTGGATGGGTAACCTACGGACCTCCTTTCGATATTCTCTTCGGATCGTGCTAGGAATCGCACGTTAAAAGGTAAGACCTCGTTAATCCTTGGCTCGCACAAGTTTCGACTTTTGAGGGCTGCCGTTCGTAAGGGGACGACATCTGGTTAACGGAAAAAACAATTTTTAACATTTTTTTTTAAAATTGAGTTTTAAGTAATATGGAGATATTTATACGTATTGAAAATAGACAATATAGACATAGACATAGACATAGACATATTGACAATTACTTTTATTTTATTGTCTTTACAATTCTGCTATTTTTCGAAATAATAATTTTTCCCATGGTTACTAATGTACAGTAGGAATATATAAATAAAGAACATAAATATAAAATCATTTCCAACAGGTATGTTATTCGAATTGCAGTAAAAAAAATTCCTAAGAGAGCTATACCAAATTGATATTTTCAGATTTCCGCAACTTGTGTGCAGTAATACACATCAAGAACATATTTACATATTTATTTACATAATATGTACACAATAAACCGTTTAAAACGGATATACTTGAAGGACTTTAAATACATTTTTTATTTCTAAATTCGCCTTTCTGTCGGCTCGATTGACAATCCACAAGAACAACTGAATTCCACATGGAAACCTTAACTACTTATGTTCGTAATAGTCCAGGAAATATCGAATAACTTGGGAAATCATAAGATTTATCCCGGCGCTCATCTAAAATCTCTGTATCGCCCTTGCTTCTCCTTGCATCTTCCCTAGCTCACACAAGTCTCTCGGAGATTTCTGAGGGTTGCACGTCGGGTTGACGGAAAGAACAATTTTTTTTATAAAAAATTCAGAAACTAAACGGTATTTTGAAGCGAAATCCTTAAAAAATTATTACATACAGCTGGCGGGTGTGATTTGAATGTAATTCAACTTCTTTTACGTTTCGACAAGATGAATTCCTCAAAGATTCAGTAGGTCAAATTTGAACAAATCATATGTAACATTCATTTCCAATTCCTTTTGAGACTAACAAAATCAAGTTTTTCTGTACCCGTTGTTTTTTAGTTCGCTATTTTTCATGACTGATTTCTTTACAATCGAAAAGAAACTTGCTTCTATCGGGGATTCGGTCTGGAAAAAGAAGTATACTCTTTGTTGCTACCCGAGCTTTCGCAAATTTTTATTTGCTTTATCGAGGGCTACAATATAATTATATGAACACATGTATAAAGTTAAAAAAGGTATAACATACTGTGCAATGTGAGGTTTTCTTCGATGTTGAAAGTACATAATTGAAATGGAAAAATAGAAATCGAAAAACTTGACACGAAAATTTTTGAAGGACTGATCATTTGTTTGTTGGTGTCAAATAATGTGAGGACTATACAGAGTAGTAAGTTTCAGGTATTAATATCTTTTACCACATAATCATACATCAGAGCGGAGTTTACTGACGTAGTCCTCTCCCGCGGTATCCTGTCCTGGTGGCATCCCAAACTTTAGGTCACAGGGAAGTCGCAGCTCTCGGCCCATTATTATACTAGCAGGGGTTTGGCCGGTCGACTCGTGTACTGCGGAACGGTAGGCCATCAGGAACAAATGGAGATACTGGTCCCAGTCTCTTTGATGGTCAGACACTACCTTGGACAAGTGGCGATTGATAGTCCTGTTCATCCGCTCAACCATTCCATCGGACTGTGGATGTAGAGCTGTGGTTCTCGTCTTGCGGATGTTCAGCAGTTGGCACATTTCTTGGAACAGGTTGGATTCGAAATTTCTGCCTTGGTCCGAGTGCAGCTCCAAGGGTACACCGAATCGACATATCCACTCTTTCACCAAGACGTCCGCGACGGTGATGGCTTCCTGGTTGGGCAGGGTATAGGCTTCGGCCCACTTGCTGAAATAGTCCATTGCCACAAGGATGTATTTATTTCCGTGATCTGATACGGGGAACGGGCCGGCGATGTCAATGGCGATTCTCTCGAATGGACTACCTACGTTATACTGACGCATCGAGGCCTTGGGTCGTGTCCGAGGTCCATTGCTGGCAGCACAAACAGCACACTTTCTGCACCAGTCATTGACATCAACTTGACAATTGACCCAGTAAAACCGTTGCCTTACTTTCTGCAGGGTCTTCGTCACACCCAGATGTCCTCCAGCAACTCCATCATGGATCTCTCGGAGTACTTCCTGTCTTCTGTTCTTGGGCACCACAATCTGACGTCTGTCTTCCCCACCATCTTCGGACTCCAATACACGTTTCAGGACCCCATTGTCCAGGGTAAGGGAATTCCATTGGGCCCAGTAGGATTTGAGTGCTGGGGAATATCTTGCAATTTCCTGCCATGTCTCTTTTTCCAACCGATGACTAACCCACGATCTGGATCCTTTTCTTGGTCTTTCTGGACCTCGTTATCATTCCAGTTGTTGTCAACTGCCGTGGTTCTACAAACCGCTGCTTCCTTCTCTTCTGCTCGTCGGCAGTGTGAGCAGTCGTCTGGGCACGGTCTCCTTGACAGGGCATCTGCATTCTTGTGGCCACTCCCAGCTCGATGTTCGATCTCGAAGTCGAATTCTTGGAGTCTTTCGACCCAACGTGCTACTTGGCCCTCGGGGTTTTTGAACTGTAGGAGCCATTTAAGGGCTGCGTGGTCGGTCCTTAACAGAAATCTTCTTCCGTACACGTATTTGTAAAAGTGTTCTACTCCCTTGACAACAGCCAACAGTTCTCGTCTGGTGACACAGTAGTTACGCTCCGGTTTACTGCGAGTTTTACTGAAGTATCCGATGACCTTCTCTTGCCCATCCTGGATCTGGGACAAGACAGCTCCAAGTCCCACGTTGCTGGCGTCCGTGTCCAAAGTAAATTTTCCACTCGGAAGGGGATAACTTAAAATTGGTGCGTTGATCAATGCCCCCTTCAGCTTCCTGAACGAGTCTTGGCATTCTTCGGACCATTGGAACTTTGTTTGACCTTCCGTGAGCCTGGTCAGTGGTTTAGCGATGTTGGCGAACCCCAGCACATATCGGCGATAGTATGTGCACAAACCAAGGAAACTTCGTAGTTGGTGTATGTCTCTAGGAATAGGCCACTCCTTCACTGCTCTGATCTTCTCATCATCCACTGCTACTCCGTGCCCAGAGACAACATGGCCAAGGTAACGTACTTCTTTTTGGAACAGGTGGCATTTCTTGGGGCTCAGCTTCAATCCGGAATTTCTCAGTCGCAGGAATACCTCCTCCAGGTTTTTAACGTGGTCTTCGAACGATTTGCCAACTACAATGATGTCATCGAGATAAACCAGACACGTCCTCCATGAGAGTCCTTTCAGAACCGTCTCCATTAATCTCTCGAATATTGCTGGAGCATTACAAAGCCCGAATGGCATAACGGTGAAATGCCACAGTCCCGAGCCGATGGTGAAGGCTGTCTTTTCTCTATCTTCTGGAGCCAGTTCTACCTGCCAGTATCCACTCTTCAGATCAAGGGTCGAGAAAATCGTGGAGCCGGCCAACGTGTCCAGGGTGTCGTCTATTCTCGGAAGAGTGTAACTGTCTTTCTTCGTCACGTTGTTCAGTTGACGATAGTCTACGCAAAAGCGTGTTGATCCATCTTTCTTCTTCACCAGTACGACTGGAGAGGACCATGGACTGTCGGATGGTTCAATAACTCCATCTTTTCCCATATCACTGACTATTTTGTCAGCCTCTTCCTTCTTGGCAAGAGGAAGTCGTCTAGCTGATTGTCGGATTGGTCGAGCATCCCCAGTATCAATTTTATGTTGAACTACATTCGTTCGACCCCCTTTTCCTTGTCCGGTATCGAAGATGTCTTGGTACTTCTTGACTAATTCTCTCAATCTGGGCTGTTGGGCTGGTTCAATGCCCTTGGAAGAGAGGGTAACCAATTTTTCCAGTTCCGCTGTCAGGTTGTTGTCTTGACTAACAGTACTGTGTACACTCCTGATCACAGAGGAAATTGACGAGCAGTGCCCCAAAACAGTTCCTTTCTTCAAAGTCACTGGGTAATAATTGACATTCATTACCCTAACTGGCACAATTTTATCAGCACGCAACAAAGTCTTGCCTAGTGCAATCCCTCGTCCAATTTTCTCATCATGAAGCTTGGGCTCGAACATAACCACGCTTCCATTGCTCGCACCTCCATCCAAGCGAGCCTCCAGTATGGTCTCAGCCCTCTCGGGGACACTTACATCTTCAGCCAGCAGAACACGAATCATTTCCTCACTTCTTCCATGTAGCACCAGCTCTTCTCCGTTCACACGTAGGACGCCATCTTTGAAGTTCAATTCAAACCCTCTGGAATTCATGATGTCCATTCCAATAATTGCGTAGTCCTCAATGTCCGCTACTAATGCCCGATGTTTCACTTTTGTGCTGCCTAGAAGCAGTTCAATCGGTAGCTCACCATGTACAGTGGCCGGCTCTCCTGTTGCTGTGCGTAGCTTCCAGGATGATGGTTCCATTCTCTCTGGTGTTTTAATAAAAGCAGGTCCAAGGATTGTCCTAGTCGCACCTGTATCCAGCAGCATGGTGCAAGGCTCGTTGTTGATGAGACCGTCCACAAAGACACCATTGTTTTGACGTTGCAGGTTAGCGACATATGCATTGTTAACGGGGGCTTGCTGGATACAGGTCGACGATCGCCCCTCCTCATCGACCTTCTTTAGTTTTCCTGCATCGGTGCCGATTCTGTGAATGTTGGACATTTGTTACGCACATGCCCAATTTTGCCACAATTCCAGCATCTTATCTGTCTTCTCTCAGGCAACATTTCCTTCACCACCTTCCTTATGGCAGCTTCCAGGTTAGCAGGCTCCTGTGGGTCTTCTTCAATAACTCGGACTTTACTTTGGCTTCTGCAGGATTGCTTCGCCGCCTCAAATTCCAAAGCGCGTGCCAGTGCATCCACGAGATGTGTTGGACGAGCTAGTGTCAATGCTTGTCTGGTTTCCTGGTCACGAAGTCCATCTAAGAATGCCTGAACTGCTAGTCGCTCCATTACCTTTTCCGGTGTGGCTGGGTATGCAAGGCGAATCAAGCGTGCAATGTCTGCTTCATACTGCTGTAGGGACTCGCTTGATTTCTGGCAGCGGTTTTTGAGCTGTGAGTGGTATACATGTTCTAGATGGGTCTGTCCATACCATAATTCGAGATGTTTAATCAGCTGCTCGTAGTCCTCTTGTTCTTGTGCCGTGAGGGATTGTAGGATATTTGTAGCTTCTCCACGCAACGCCAGTGTTAATGCTACCGCTCTTTCTCCTGTATTCCATCCATTCGCCTTTGCTGCAGCTTCAAACTGTCGGCGGTAATTTGCCCATGGTGTTTTTCCATCAAACTGTGGTGGTTTCATGGAGAGTTTTCCTGTTTCCGTACTGATTTTCACATCTTTCAAACCATTTTGAACATCCTCTAAGTTCAAACTCAGTTCCAGTACTGAATTTTCATTGACAGATTCTGTGGTGTGGGTAGTGTCAATTTGCTTTTTCAACTCACTGATTGTTTCTTTCATTTTGCTGATTTCTTCCTCGATTCCGCCTCTGATTTCATCACTGATTGTTTCCTTCAATTTTCCCATCTCTTCCTCAATTTCATCTTTGATTTTCTCCATCTATGTCTCGACAGTTCCCATTCTTTCTTCTAATCGGCTCGCCACGCCACAAAGTTCTTCTTTCATGGTATTCGAATTCTCTAGCAGCTTTTCTTCCAAATTTCTCGAACTTTCTTGAAATTCTTCTTTCAGACTATTCGAATTTTCTAGCAGCTTTTCTTCCAGATTTTTCGAACTTTCTTGAAGTTTTTCTTGAAGTTTTTCTTCCAGATTATTCGAATTTTCTAGCAGCTTTTCTTCCAGATTTTTCGAACTTTCTTGAAGTTTTTCTTCCAGGTCACCAGTCTATTATTATTATTATTGTCTATTTCACACAGTCTATTTCCCGGACACCAGTCTATTATTATTATTATTGTCTATTTCACACGCGAGAAGTGTCATTTCACGAAAAATGTTTATCAGTCATTGTCTATTTTCGCGAAAACAATTGTCCGAAATGCACAAGCTATCTACTTACACGAACACTCTGTATTTTATCTCTAACAATCGCACTTCTGATCACCACTGTAGTAGATTTAAACTCTAGTTAACTGACTAAAATAATTTATTTAACGAAATACAATGATACAATAACACAATACTCTAATTTACATAACTATCACGGAACTAGGTATTTATATTCGACTTTCACTTCAATGACTATCCGTCTGTCCGCTGCGTAGTTCTTTTTATATCCGACGTTGACTTCTCTGAATGCTCCAGAATTTTCCATCGAATCGCCCAGACTCACCGCACCGTCCAGATTCTTCTCGGTGCAAGCGCATCGACAGTCTCCCGCGGTTGGTCGCTAGCTATACGTGAGAGTTCAGGTCCGGCATAGCCGGCAGCTTAGCCACAATACAAAAACATCGCCGTTTCGGCAATTTAACAGTGCTCCCCTGAACTTCATATTTCTCAATCTACGGATGGCTTCATAGATTTTTGCGATGGTAAGATTTCATATTCAAATCACCTAGCAAATTATAGCATTTATATTATCCAGAGAGGCAATAAAACCATATCCCGGAGTATTGCTAATTTCTTTGGAAAACATTTTAATATAAATAATATAATATAATGAATAAGAATATTATCCATTATTATATACCGGGTGGCTACGGAAGTATTGCCTACGGAATATCTCAGTTATTGTATGAAGTAGGTTTGTGAAATTTGGAGCGTCGATATAATGACATAAGAGCTAGAATTTGAGCATACTGACATGTCGAAGT
This sequence comes from Chrysolina oricalcia, assembly GCA_944452925.2. Lineage (NCBI taxonomy): Eukaryota > Metazoa > Arthropoda > Insecta > Coleoptera > Chrysomelidae > Chrysolina > Chrysolina oricalcia. Next base: position 28,839,346 of record OX101820.2, read on the forward strand.
TAACTTCCGGTCTGACCGGAAGTAACAGCAACTTTCTTATTTTGAATAGAAACCCTATTTTTTTTTTCTTTTCGCTTTATTCAGCATTCAATTCCCTTTCTAATGACATATCACAAGTTGGTATCTAACCAGAAACTAGATCAGAAAAAAATTATTATTGAAATTCACCGAGTAGGCCGTGGAAGCAAAATGAAAGCCAAAAATTGAAAAGTTGGATATGGAAACCATACGTCACTTGATAACAGTTGCTACTACTGTGATATTTTATTTTCATTCGTCGGCGTTATAAAAAGCCGCCAAAAAAAAATTGGAAAAATTGGGAAAAAACAATACTCTGTAGGTCCATAACTTAAATAGGAACATACAACTCTTTCTTGCCTGTACTATTCAGCATAACCATTTCTTTCTAATGATATAATAGAAAGTAATTTTTTGAAATGAAATACCAAAAAATCCAATTATTATTCTTCAAATACCGAAAAAACAGATTTATCAAAAAAAAATTCAAATTGATAGGATTAAAGATAAAATAAATTCAAAACAAATGTTCGAAATGCATTCCCTCAGCGTCAATACATTTATTGACTCTGGTGATATTTTCATGTAAAACGTTTCTCAACATTTGGGGCGTGATATCTTGGAAAGCTCTACGAATTTTTACTTCTAGCTCATGTAGAGTTGTAGGCTGTGTGGAATACACCCTATTTTTAAGATGCCACCATAGAAAAAAGTCGCACGGAGTAAGATCAGGTGACCTTGGTGGCCACCTGACTGGACCATGGGTTGTTATAAGTCTCTCTTGAAAGCGATTTTGAAGATAATTTCTCGCTATTCTTGAATTATGCGGAGGGGCGCCTTGCTGGAAGTACATTCTCTCAGTTATTTCCGCTGGTAGGTTGTTAATGAATTCCGAAATTTCATTCGTTAAAAAATTAAAGTATCTCTCTCCGGTTAGTTGGCCTTGAAAAAGAATGGGGCCAACAATATGAGTTCCAACTATTCCTGCCCAAACATTCACACCAAATCTCTCCTGGAAGCCGCCTTGTCGAAACCGGTGCTCGTTTGCTATCGCCCAGTACCTGGAACAAAAGACCGTTCACACTTTTAGCACTTTACACTTCGACTATCGACAATAATCCAAATAAAGTACAGTACTTACCTTGTATTATTCCTGTTAAATAATCCATTGTTGGTAAATCTTGACTCGTCCGTAAACAAGATATAATAGTTAAATAGGTGATTCTCAGCATTTTGTCGAAGAAACCAATTACAATATTCCAGGCGCCTTTCACCGTCAATTTCATACAAATGTTGATGCAACTGATACTTGAAGGATTTCAATCAGTGTTTTTTCAAAATTTTCCTAGCAGAGTCCTTACTTATAGCTAATTCGGCGCCAATCTGCCTTGAGGAAATTGTGCTATCATATTGTACTAAATCTAATACATTTCTCAGCTCAGTTATTAATTTTTCTTCAAGCCACTGGAAATACCTTCTTGACGGTTGCTGCCTCCCTGGATATCGCTCTAAATACAATCGTTCAGCGGCATAAGAAAACATTCACCATAAATGAGAAGCATGTCAATTTGTTCGGTTCGTGAATAACGGGGCATATTTTGAATATTCCACTAACTGATTTCGATTTCCAAACCCTTTTAAAATGGCAGAATCAAAAACACTACTTCGAACGTCAAAATAATATGGATAGCATCGTTCGTGACAGCTCTCATTTCTTTTTTGTTTCATTCCAAAATACATCTTAATCAGCCTACTTGTTAATATTTTGGTTCGAATGATTATTGCAATGGAATGATTATTCTGAATAGCACAAACATCGTCCATAGGTAGATATTAGAATATCTATGGACGATGGCACAGACCAAGTACGTTTATGTTCCTATTTAACCTAGAACCTACAGGATATAATTTATCATTCCACATTATTTTTAATTTTATTTTTGCGTATGGCGATAATCTGTTTTGTTATTTAAAGAATAATAATTGGATTTTTCAGTATCTCAGTTCAAAAAATTATTTTCTATTATATCATTAGAAAGGAATGGTTATGCTGAATAGTACAGGCAAGAAAAAGTTGTATGTTCCTATTTAAGTTATGGACCTACAGAGTATTGTTTTTTTCCCAATTTTTCCAATATTTTTTTTGGCGGCTTTTTATAACGCCGACGAATGAAAATAAAATATCACAGTAGTAGCAACTGTTATCAAGTGACGTATGGTTTCCATAGCCAACTTTTCAATTTTTGGCTTTCATTTTGCTTCCACGGCCTACTCGGTGAATTTCAATAATAATTTTTTTCTGATCTAGTTTCTGGTTAGATACCAACTTGTGATATGTCGTTAGAAAGGGAATTGAATGCTGAATAAAGCGAAAAGAAAAAAAATAGGGTTTCTATTTAAAATAAGAAAGTTGATGTTACTTCCGGTCAGAGCGGAAGTTAACTTCGACATGTCAATATGCTCAAATTCTAGCTCTTATGTCATTATATCGACGCTCCAAATTTCACAAACCTACTTCATACAATAACTGAGATATTCCGTAGGCAATACTTCCGTAGCCACCCGGTAGAATTATGTTCCATAATGTCTAGTATTTCCTGATTTTATTGCCACATGTATGAATATCCTAACCAAATTTGTTGTTTGTTACATTTGTCAAAAAACAATGAAAGAGGGTGAAAGTAACTACAGTATGTATACAGGTATGCACTTTTGCTCTTGAAAGAAATGATGGGAGATACAGGGCCATAAATATTTTTGTACGCCGTATTTGTTATCAGTAATATACCAAGCGTACTTACTAGAAATAAAACACTTCAGCACAGTGCTGAATTTCCTCCAGTCAAGTCCAAATTTTTCATATAGTCCACCCAAAAATAAACTAAGGAGGAGAGCTGGTGAATTTGATTTCCAGCAACATTGCTTTTTTATAGATGAACAGAATTCAGCAAAAAGGAATATAGATTTTCAGAAGACTATTTTGTCAGTTTTGAAAGATGGGAATGATGGGTTATCAGCAGATCTTTTGGCTGTTTAAGCTGAGTATCATTCTGATTGTTATCGAAAGAAGTGCCTTAATCAATACTGTAGAAGGATAATTGATGAAAAAAATGTCGAATTGTTGCTAGATATGGAGAAAATGTACACTTTGTGTGAACTTTATACCAAACAATTTCCGTGCGAATCTGAATTCAATCCAATAAAAACAAAAAATCCCACGGTAATAGACCAATTACTTGAGCATGCGTGTTCATCCTTAAGGCCACGTTTTTGGAAAATGGAACATTTTTCGAAAAAACATGTGGATACCGTTTTTGTGAAGATTTTCATGCCCTACAAGTTTGTTTCAATACATTATATCAAAAGTTTCAACCCCTTTCATGTTATTGATTGAATAGCGATTTTCCGAGTTTTCTTGGGAATTTTCCCCATTTTCCATAGTTGCTCGGGTAAGGAACATTTTTTTTCCTTAAAGTTCTATTCAATAACTGTGTATCAAAAATAATTTCTATTAGTTTTATGGTCAGGTTTCATTAACATTTTAGCTTTGTTGGTGGGGGTTTCACAAATGGTATTATTTATTGTAATTATTGAAGAATATAAGATTGTTCATGTAGTAGCTGAACTCTTTCAGTGTGCCACTGCTTGTTAGATGTCGTTCCAATAAGATTAAACTGAAGAATTAGCCCATCTGGTCAAAGAATTTTTGGAACGAAATAAACCAAATGCATCTAATTGATAGGGGACAATATGATCTAATATTCAACCACGAGAGTACACACCGCGGCAAAAGCCAGAGCCATAGTACGAGAGAGTTATTCCAAACGTATATGCAATTAAATAAATTTTCAATTTACCTCACTAAGACTCGCTAGTAGAAAAGTTGTTCTTTTTTACTCAATATATTTGAATTCTCTGTTATTAATTGGTGTTTTCAAGCTGGAGATGTTGGGAAATATAATATATATTACACTGGAGTGAACTGTATTTTCCTCCCTTTGAGGCAAACTTCGCATGCGGGAGGAAAAGTGACACTTTCCTCCCTAGTTCAACAAATAGCTATCGATATATCCAGTGATATTAAACAATATTGGAAGTTTTCAAATACGATCTCTGGTTATCTTCATAATTTTCCTAATTGGCGAAAGAAAATAGATTGCAGCGCCACCTATAGCAAGACTTTGAACTACGAATCACGGACAAAGGTTTTTGACTTTACACGATTTTATATGGCGTTTTGACGATCTGTACTCCTATTTTCAAACAATTTGTGAAAATTTGTGATTTCTATAACTAAAAAGTGATTGTGTTTCTATTGAAAGACTCTAAAGAACGTTTCAGTAAGGTGATTCAAAGGTATTTCATCTCCGATTAGTTTTGAATGCTTCTGCAATTCAAGGTTGTATGGCGTTTTGATGATCTGATCTACTATTTTCAAACAATTTGTGAAAATTTGTGATTTCTTTAACTGAAAAGTTATTGTGTTTCTATTAAAAGACTTGAACGATAGTTTCAGTGTAGTTTCGATATTATTTTCTTTCGCCAATAGCTGATTTGCTGAGCTGTTCATTCCAACAACTTTGGTGACTCTTCCGGTATGTTTCGATGATGCTCGCTGAGTTGGAACAGAACTTAATTAGGCATCTTGTATTGAAATCTTTCACGTGGGCACCATGACAGCGATCATCTTTTGTTTTGTAGCAAAAATAGACGCCCGCAGTTAAACGGCTAACTGACTCTGACATGGTCGTGGGCTAAGTGACGAGAAAAAATCGGAAAATTACCAGTCCCATGATGAGAAATACAGTAATTGTTAATAAAAGAAGCCAATTCGAGACGGAGCGTGGTGCCGTGGAGGTCTTCAGGTTCATTCGATTTGACGTTTGTTGTGTAATATTTATAATTTTGCTTGGGATTATTGTTGTTATTGAGACACAGATATTCAAGGTATGCCTTGCTGGAGTGAACAAAATAATATAGTTTCAATTCAAGACGCACATATCGTACATCAATGCAGCGGCGTACCCAGGATTTCAGATTGAGGGATGCTAAACATAAAAATTTTCCATTTTTTTTGTTATTTTCACAAATAGGAATGCAAACAGTATGTACCCAGCAACAGTATTCACATGTATATGCTGAATAAGTTAGAAGTAAATAGAAAATTCAGTAGAAAAATTATATAAATAAAATATCGAAAATTATATCAATAAGATGGAACAGAGTGTTTCTTAAGTTTATCCACAAAGGTAGTTAAAGAATCAGAGAAAATATCAATGTCCATCATGTTTAGGATGGAGCTATAAAATTTCAAGCATCGATGTAAAGGGGAGTAATAGTAATTTTTGTTTGGTATGGATGTGTGGAACAAATTATCGTGACGAGTGGAATATTGTCGAACATTGGATTAAATCAAGTTATTTATAGACGAGAAATGAATTATACAATTCATTTGTTTCAAAGAGAATTTGGTGTCGGCGATAGTGACTTTGTCGCATGTTTCCGAAATATTTTTGTTGATATAGTTAATGAATATGTTCTGGAGGCTTTCATATATTATAGGGGTCCAAATGGTTCAGGCGAAGCCTAGCAGACTACTTAGGTATGACATGAAAAGAGTACGCAGAGTATTATAGTCTCTGGTATAATAGGTTGTTCTTAAAATATAAACCAGCATTTTGTTCTCTTTCTTAGAGATGTAAGGAATATTTTCATTCAAAGTCATTTTATAGTTGAAAATAATTCCCAAGTCTCCACTTCACTATAGGTGTGGAGATTATGATCTTCCAGGGTATAATAATTGTGGGTTATTAAATTAGAGTTTTTACTAAAAGTCATCTGATGACATTTGTTGAGGATTAGGTGGAGGGGTTGAGTTGATAAAAAGAATTCTGCTGATACTCCGCCCTTTCATATTTGCAGATTGGGTATTAAGGTAATTTAATATTAACATTTCATATATTTATTTGAATGTTGCTATATATATTTCCATTTGTTTCTGTATCTGATAAATAAAGACGAATTATTATTATTATTATTATTATCATTTCGGCAGTACTCTAAATATCGCTCAAGGTCCTCTTGAATGAGCAAACAATATTTCAAGTGTGACACTGTATGAAATATTTTCAGATCATCAGCATAGAGTTCCAGAATTTTGTTCTTTTTTTTGTTCTTTCCGTTGACCGGCTGAGAGACTTGTGCGAGCTAGGAAAGAGGTGTTTTATGTTTTGGTTCATACGAAGAGAAAAATCTGGTAATGTTCAGAAAACATCGTCATGTCTCTAAAGTGAGGACGGAGGGTTGTGAAGACTGAGCTCGACGGGTCAGTCTCGATGGGACCGTTAACCCTTTCGCTCATGGTGTCCTAAATTTAGTACACAACTTTCTTGTTTTTTTTTGTGTGCAGAAAACTGTTTAATCTAAGTATTGTTGCCATGGTTTCATAAGTTGTTATTTTAGTTGCCAACTGTAATTTTATCTGTCATCTATCAGATTCTTCAGGAAGTATTTTGGAAAACTTCAGCTGATGAGAATGGACGAATCCTATCATCTGGGTCACCAGTTTGGTGTATGTCATTTTTGAATTTCTCAGTGTGGAATTTATTCATCGAAAAAAATACTATGTGTTCACATTAGAGTGTTTTACGTAATCGATTCAAAATATTTAAACATTTTATCACTATTTTGAAGTTTTGAACATGAATTTCGGTGTGCTAAATTTAGTACACTGTCAGCTAGTGGCATTGCATATGTGGTAGACATAACCTCACTTTATATCATTAAAAAATGTATTTTTTGTTATTTTCACAGTACCATTGATTGACATGGTTATTAGAAGGGCCTTAAGTAATCAGAAGCTATTATCAATAATAGAAAACAATTTATCTGATAGAATGTCAATGAAATCGAAAGTGACTTGAGTTAGGGCACTAATTTGGAAGCTTCTGGGGGTAAATTTCATGAGTACGAGATTGATTCAGAATGCTCGTTTATTTACTTGGACATAGGTTCAGAGGAAGAACAAGAAAACAGCACAAAAACTTGCCAGAATCAACTGAATTACCTACCTACATTTTGATATATAAAAATAGTCTTGGAATATTATAGAGTATGCTGCGACATTTCTACTTTCGTTTACGGATATTTTTTGATTTGTACGAAACATTTTTACTGAATTGCAATGACTATCACAAAATTTGTGTTCTCATATTATAATATCCCATATACCGTTTGCTCATGGTGTACTAAATTTAGCACAACCCATATCACAAAAATTGGCTGTCGCAAAAAATTTTCTATAGGCTCAAAAATCTTAGAAAAATTCATTTATTATATTTGCAAAATTCAAAATTTTTTATTTGAAAATACAATAATTCATGAGTGAAAGGGTTAATGGTGGAACGATTGATGATATTTCAAAAGAGTACCGCCTGAGAAATTATCCATAAAACAGAGACAGATCGTCAACTTTTCTGTTTTTCTGTGATGTCCCAGGAAAGTGAGCGAGCCTGTAAGCGCAGCGTCACTGAGGAGTCGAATAACTCTGTTTTGAAAAGAATCCAAGCGATTCAGTATGTGTTTAGGGGCTGCACTACATACATGGTAACACTATTCCAGGAAAGATCGGATTTGTGCCTTCTAAATCATAATCAATTGACAGAAGTGAAATAGCTCTTGGCACGAAACAGGAAATTCAGTTTTTGAAAGGCACTTTTGGCAATGGACTTGACATGTCTTGCTCATGAAAGGTTACTGCTAATTGTAATACAAATACCACATAGTCCTATGGTAATACATATTCCCGCACTTTCCACTATGATGTATAGTGTAAATATCAAATTCACTATTTCAGAGGAACAATTTCACATCTCACGACAGACAACTTAGTATCCCAAAAAAGAAAATGCATTTTTAAAGGAATAGAAAACTGTATAAGAAAATATAGTTTTAGAATCATTATGAAAATCATAGAATAATATAAGAACATTCTACGATATGATCTAGAACAAAAATTATTCTCTCTAGATTTTTCCATCAAATTCATCGAAAGTTTTTAAGCATTTCTATGGTTTCATAGATTTCCAGGTTCGTAACACTGCCTCCCTCTGTAGGTTATTCTATCTCAGATAATATACCAACACCATTTTGGTTGTCGCTCGGGAACCAATTTTGGTGAACGTGGCCTCGGTATTCTGCTAACCTTTCCCTGTCAACAACCTTGGGTTTGCTCTTTGGGGTGAGCTGGCTGCGGTTTACCAATTCGTTGATCTTCTTTATGACAGCGTAGGGTCCTGTTCTATTTCTCTGTAGCTTGGGGCATATTCTTTTCTTCCGCTAAGGCTGGTAGAGCCAAACGGCAGTACCTGGTTCGAATAAAGTCCATGAAGTGTTCCTGTCAATTTTTTTTTTTAATTTCCATCTGGAAATCTGAAGACGAATTCTGCAAAACTCATGAAATTTGTCGAAGTATTCTGGAAAAACTTTGTTACTTTCATTCCTAGGTGGCATTCCAAATGGTTCATCAAACAGATACTGTGTAATTTCTATTCGACTTCGACTAGTTTGAGTTAATATAGGTCACATCTCCTGTACCATTCCTTCACATTAATCTGGATGTTGATCTCTCAGCAGCGACAGCTCCTCTGAAGCTGTCCGGTTTACCCGCAGTTATTGCAGCCCCTCTTTTTGCTTTCCAGGAAAGGAAACTGCTTGCCTCATATTGATATTGAGTCCAACATATTATTCATTAGCACCTCGCTTGTAGAAGAATCTTAGCTAAATTTAACTTCTCGTAACTTGAGTCTTGTATTTCTTGATGCATTTTTTTTGCCTCGAACTCCACTGATGCGCTGATGCTGATGGTTTGTAGTCAACCTAGTCGAAGAGCTGGCTGTATTCCAGTATTTCTCGAACCATCGATGGAAGTCTGCACCCCAATTTGTTTTATAAACTCCTTCGGTACTTGTGGATAGGCCAAATTAATAAGTCGCTCTATATCAGCATCGTACTCCTGCAAGGTTTCATTGGGCTCTTGATATCGACTCTTCAGTTGGCTCTGGAATACTTGTTTGAGATATTGCTGTTCATTACGTCAACGATTCTGGAATATTCCCTCTGCTCACTTTCGGGGATGTTCTGTAGGATGTCTAAAGCTTGGCTTCGTAGACACAGAACCAGTGAAGTGGCCATTTCCCCATTTCCCCGTGGGACCAGCCGTTTGCGTTTTCTGTCTCTTCAAATTGACGTCGATACTTAGCCCACTAAGATTGCCATTCAAATATTGGATGCATCAAAATGTTGACCTGTGAATGCCTTGGAGATATTAGTGAAAATTACTTTTTATTTATGTGGCAGATTTCTTCAGAGGTGTCCGCTTGCGTGGTGGGTGTATTGTTTGCAGCCTTTCCTTGATCATATCCACTTCTTCGTTATTTTTTTTGTTACCCCTCTTGCCACCCGTTCGTCTAATTTGTACAGCTCAGTTTTGAAATCTGGGAATCTTTTCCTGAGTCCCTAGACTTCGCTTCTGACTTCTTGGACTCCACCTCTGACCTCCTGGACTTCTTCTTTGACTTCTTGGACTTCTTCTTCAACGTTCTGCACTTTCGATAAAAATATACAGTTTTATCTGGGTATCAGTTTTCTTCATACTGTAATGTTTTGGTTTAGTTCCTAGATACATAATTCACAATTTCAGTTACGGCATATGCAGCATCTGAGATCGCGAGATCCACACCACTGACGGACATTTAGAAGCAGAAACAGCGTCGATAAGTGTTAACATAAAGATGTCACTCCTATTTGGACTAATTTTGAAATATTCAACCGATTATTCTGCTCTGGTTCACCGCTACATCGTAAGATATCTCCGAGGCGATCTGGTAATAGTATGCAGTTCATGTTGAAATATCGGAGATCTATGATTTAATGGACTCATTTCTTTTTATTCGATGATAATTTCAAATGCGAAACAAAAACTCTCCGTCCATTAATCCATTTCGGCTTTCACTGTCGTGCAGATCCCGAAGACCATAATAAAACAGACGATACAAATCGGTATGCCAGTAAAAGTAAAATGATTTTTGTTTTATTGTTAATTCACGGTTGAACTATCAAGATAAGGTCATAAATGCTGCCAATTTGCCATTTTTAAACATCTTCCGTCCAGGAGATACAATTAAAATTCCTAGACGTTGACTATGGATGTTGGTATTGCTGCAATATCCTTCGAGAAATATGCTGCATATTCGAAACATTTTCTCTGATGAATATTCCGATATTTATTGTTTAATCAACTTTGATAGTTATTGGCAAATCGTGGTTTCTCAAACGGACGGATTATAATGGGGGATACGTCAACATTCAAGCGATTTATCGAATTCGCTATCTTCCATTCCGCTTGGTTCGTATTATTGCTCGTATGTGGCAGTCTGATTATTGCAATAGATGAACAATTAATACAACATGGTCCATTGCATTTTACACGGTCGACCAGCAACCAAATTAAAAAAAAGGTATACTACGAGGGGCGTGCCTAAATTATTCATTCCCTATTTCAAAGGAAAGAATTGAAAAAGGCTCACAATTCTGGACTATTCTCGGTTACTTTGTAACGACCACTCATCAGAGTGGGTTCTATCCCTAACTTCAAGTGCCTAAGAGAAAACCAAGCTATTGCGTACGCCTTGGGCCAACACGGTGGCTACTGCATGGTCTCTTAGTAAGTTATTTGAAACAAATATAAATACACTATTCGAGAAACGAAAATATTTGAACAGAGCCATCCACAAATTGTTCGTTTTTATGTCCAAGTATAATTGTGATATGAAATTAGTCATTTTTAATACTTCTGATATTTATTTGTGATGTGTGACAATATTCTCAAGCTGTTGCGAAGAAGGCGGCAAACGATTGACAGGAAGTGGGAGAAACGTCAAGAAACTAGATTATTAATTTGAATTCGAAAGTTGATCACATATTTTGTAGTTCTTTGAAGAAGTTGCGATAAAGATCGTTCAAAACACAAGCACATATTCTTATTTTTATCACTAGTATATTCTTTGAACATATTTTTTATGATTAGAATTATTTTTTATACTACTTTACCTCTTTGGAGAAGCATTTATAGTATGATTTTCTATTTTAAATAAAGAATTTACATAAAAATAAAAAAATTCGTATCATTATGCCAATATCAATCAAACATATGAAAAAAAACTTTATTGAAATCTCATGGACAAAGCGTTATAATACAAAACAGTTACATTGTTAACAATAAAATTAGCAATATAAAAATTACAAAATCTTAAATAACTATTAGGCCAAGCTGTAGATGAAAATAAGAGACTCTTTTCACATAAAGGCGTAAACGGCCTATACCACTTTTTATGAGAGAGTTCGTTAATGAAAACCCTGGTAGAGGATTATGAAACCTACAAAATAATTCTTTATGCGACCAGACCGGTGCATTTTTTCACTGAGAAAATCCGGGAAAACCTCGAAAAAGAGACAATTTTTCAAAAATTCATAATTTTTATAAATCTAAAGCTGGACAAACAATATTAAGGAAACTGATAGATAATAACATGTGGTTCAACTGTGCGCAAGATAGTGCGCAAGATGTGTAGGTTTTGCACAATCGCGTTATAAACAATTTAAGTGCAAATCATTCTATATTCGCTGATTTGAGGGAAATCGTCTTATTGGAATTCTGTGATCGGCTTTTGGGAGTAGAGATCAATATCTACTATCTGTATATTTTTGATTTTCATCTGAGAGGTGGAAAATGTCACTAGAAGTTACTCTAAATGCTCCAAAGTGCAGCCAAAGTCGCCCGAACTCAACTCGAGTAAACTTCAGTGCCACTTCGGGTGACCACAGCATTGAAGAGTGTAGAAAGAAAAAGAGATGTGAAATAGATGGTTGCAATACACTTCATCACGAACTTTTGCATCATAAAATAGTTGATAGTACTGAACAACGTCCAACATGAATCACCCGTTGAATATAACTGCCATATATTGATGAATAAAAAGGTTTTCCCAAAAATCATACTGGTTGTTATTTCAAATGGGAATGATCCAATAAATACTTATGCGTTATTAGACGATGCTTCTACTGATAGTTTGATGTATCAAGATTTGGCTAATCAGGTGAATGAACAAGAAGATTCTAGAGTGGTTAGTTTCAGGATTCGTTCTAGTACTAATCATGACAAAAGCTATCATTTACGACACGTAAGAACAATAAAAGGACTAGCTTCACCCAGACAAACTATACACCTATATCGTCAGTAGAACGACTTCTATGACTCAGGCTGAACCCAAGATTCTGATTCGACAAGACAATTGGCCCAAATTGGTTAGTCGACAAGTAATCAACGGGCATTGGAATGCTCCAGCGATGAGTAAGACTTTACTCGGATGGGTACCTTATGGTATCTACAAGGTTTCCCATGAGGCTAGTTCCAGACACGATATGTCATATAGACACGATAGTCAAGGATGATTTGGACATATTACACGACTTAGTCAAAGAACAATGGAAGCTGGATTCGTTTCATAATCAAACCCGAGTAATGTCCAAGGAAGATGTACGAGCTCAAATGATTATGGATACGACAATTGTAAGGAAGGGAAATAAATTTGAAACAGGTCTTCTGTGGAAAAATGTCAACTCAATTCTGCCGGAAACTAAGAAGAATAGTTTGAGACTGGTGTGCACTGAGAAGAAGATGACTAAAGATTTCATGCATGGAAAGATGTATTGTGATAAAATGTTTGATATGGAGAAAAAAGGGTATATCACAAAATAACGACATCCGACGACACTGAGGAAAATTCTAAAAGGTTATGGTATTTACTTCACTTTGGCATAATAAACGCTAACAAACCGAACAAACTCAGAATTATGTTCGACGCTTCTTCTAAATCGAATGGCTTGAGTCTGAACGACTGTCTTTGACTGGACCTGACTCATACAATTCTCTTCAAACCAGTTTATTGAATTTTCGTATCAAAAACATTGCTTTTACGGCAGATATCAAAGAAATGTTTCTGCAAGTAGTGTAGGGGGTTATTGAGTTTCTATACGTAGGCTGAAAACGTATTTTGTTATGATCTGAGTAACCCAGACTTCTGTGACATCAACAATTGTATTTGCAGCACTCGCACAGTGAAAACAACAAGCACTGGAGTAGAGTGTAATTGAATAATTATAGAGCGGAAGCTGTTGCATACATACATTTTTTTGTTTATATTGACATGTAAGATTTTAGGTGTTTGCCACTTGCGAATTACAGCATATACCGGAAAAATAAATAATAATAATTTTAAATACAAAAGTATTCTCCCACAACTGCATTTTCTCTGCCAACAATCAAGGTATGGATTTAAGTCTACTTCCTCCATGCAAAACGTCATTAGAAAACCACATAAAACGTGTCAACTACCAATGTTACTTATGGAATAACGCACATGTAGCTAAACCCTCCTCACCAACTCCAGTGGGACATGGGTGGAAATTGGAAAATGGTGAACTCGAATTCGATTGGATTAAAGGAGATCCGTTGCCACTCGAACTGCTTGATGTTCCAGAAACCTTCGAGCCAGACGAATTTGAAGATGAAGATGAACCAGAAGTACAAAACTTAGACGACATAATATACGAGGATGAAGAAAATGACAGTTGATTATAAAATATATTATAAAATCATATGCTGTTGAGATTTTTTAATTTTTTTTTCATTATTAGACGTTAGATGAATACCAAATGAGTTCATAAAAAACATGGTAACTAATGTACCTACCCTTTTGTAAAATTAAACTTAAACAAAACTATTATTTTTTATTCTTCAGTTTTTCTTTATTTTCCGGAATATGCTGTAATTTAAGAGAGGCAAACAATTCAATTCTTCATCCGGTAGGTACTACCAACAAAAAAAAGTATAAGTCATAAATTCCCACGGGGGGAGGGAGGGTTTCATATTGGTGGCTTTTGGTCTATTAATTGATAGCAAAAGATAATTTCCAATGAATTTTTGACAAGAACAGTGTCAGCTAAAAGTATCTTGTTATTATGAATTGATTCCATCGCTAGGTGACCTCTGACAGCTTCACCCATACATACAGAGGTACATGGTGACTCGTTACAGTAGGAGTAAGGAAAAAAATCACAGCACGCGTATATTATTTCGTGGAATTGATAAACAGAGAAAATCTGACATCTATGAAATCCATGTTGTATTCTTCTGCTTCACATGTTGACCTTGTTTAGCTCTAGAAGCAAAGAATCGAAATGAACGAGATTTCGCAAAAAAGTTCCCCAATGCTGCCAAAGCTGTTATTGACCATCACTACATGGATGACTACCTTGGCACAGCAGATACTGAGGAAGACGCGAAAACTTGATAAATGAAGTTAGTCATGTACACAAACAGGAATGATTCATAATCTGCAACTGGATGGCGAATGTTCAGTTAAAAATGGTTGGTTGGTTAAAAGCTGACGAGCGAGATACCGGGTTTACCTTGTGGTTTCCCAACACTGAGACAATGTTCAGAGTGTTCTTCAAGACTTGGATCAATTTATTAGCAGAGTCGATGAAATGTTTGGAAAACAATATTGACACGACGACAGAACGGATTTTGGGAGTTTGGTGGAATCCAGAAAGAGACATTTTCTGCTTCGAAACTAAATTCCACAAAATCGACAAAGACATTTTAATATCACTTCCTCCCAGGAGAGAAGTCAAATGGGCTTGTTCCCTGCTCTGTTTTTATCTTATTCTTTTTCAGTCGTGTTTTCATAGTCACATATTCCTTAACAATTTCATTTAATGCAGCAATTTTCTTGTTTTTCAATGCTTGGACTCTTTCAGCGGTAAACATCATCTCAGAAGGCAAAGCAAAATAGGTTAGGGTCATTTATCAATTCATTTATAAGGCAACTTCTAATTTTGCCTAATAATATTACTTAAACCGTAGAAGGAGGTAAATGAGGCGAAATAATTTATTAATAATTGAATGAGATGAAACTCAGAAGAATCTAAATAATTCAAATACAACAAATACCAAAAGTTGATTAGAACAATCAACTTTTTAGAGAATGCCGACTAATATATTCAGAGAATGAAGAAAAACGATATTACCCGGTTTGAATGTTGAGTTGAACAGAGTTGAATTATGACCATTACAATAATTTAAGCAAACTGATAAAATAACTGCGCAACTTTAACGAGTGAAACAAGAGACTGATCTAATTTTCCACCTTCTGTCCAATTTCATAGTTCGATCATCTACCCTCTCTGCGAAGTGCTTTCAGGGTCGCCTATCGGGATATCATAAAAATCTGTGCCTCTCACCAGAAGATAAACATGTGCAGACTATTCAAATATTTGAAAGTAGTTGTTTGTTACTCTGAAATTTTCCATTTGGAAGTAATGTTACATACTGACCCTTAAAAGTAATATGATACACTAGTTTATTTTTAAGATCTGTCGTAACAAATACATATTTCTGAATATATTTGTTAGAATACCAAATGGTCGGTTCAACTAAATTATTATTTCCGGTCCTGAAATGCATCTGTAAGTTCGGTTACACGAATGAAGAAAACACTTGTATTCTGTTTTTATAAACGTTCTACATCAAAATTTGCAAGAGTCACTCTGTATGGAATTTGCATTCTAAGATTCATTATTCTGCACTTTCAATTCACGGACTATATGTCAAAAAATTATATGAATGAAAAAATTCAACATGTTCTTAAAGTAATTAATTATGAAACTCAAATCATTATCGTAATGTTTGACATTACACATCGGTAGTAGGTAAAAAGGATACAAACCCTTACATAATCGGTTCACCACCTCTTCAAAAAGACGCGATTCTACAAAGGCACCGTGACAATCGTTACCATAAAAATGCGAATGGGTCCAGTAGGACACATTCGGTACCAGTAGATTTCCTTATCGGCGAGACACTTGTACTTGCCCATCAGCGCATCCCATCCGACTTAGGAAAAAAACTCGATGCACACTTTTGGATCAGTTTTCAAGTGCAGAGCCAATTATTCTACAACTATATAAAGATTAGAGATTGCGGCCGTAATGTTTTATTTATGTAAGACGGAGTTTTCAATGAGACGTACTTTCTTGGGTTTTTTGCAATGTGAATAACGACCCTTAGATGGAAGCAGGAGCGTAGCAGCGAACCTGATTGATGGTTGTATATTTGAACAATCACTGCGAAACGAATCAATTGTGGAATACTTCTGAAATAATCCACTGGCAGCGGAAGGAGATACTAAATCAACTAATCTGAATATACGTAGTATAAATAAAAAAAATTACGAATTCTTCATATTCTTGGAAAAATGTAAAAGAAATTAATTTTTATAGTTATTTATGCAACAAGTGCACAAAGTGAATGTTTATTGCACTCGACGTGAAATTGTCCGACGAGGCCGTTAGGCCGAGTTGGACAACACGTCGAGTGCAATAAACAATTTTTGCACGAATTGCATACAACATTTTTTCTACGTTCATGCAAAAAGCAAAAAATGATTTATTGAGGTGCGGCACTAGGTGTAGGAAAATGAAAAGCACAACTTGAATACTTTATTATTAATATCGATTTGCATTGAAACAGGAACTAATACGTTACGAACAATTTAACTCAAACTTTATTTTTACCCTCAATGTTGAAAGTGAATGAACAATTGGTGCAATTTTCAGTATGAATATTTCGTAGTGAAGTACCTATTGCCAATCTCACAGAATATCTGCTAAATATGTAGTAGGTTTAAACGTTTATGTTTGTCATGATGACAGTACGTTGAAGTAGAATGACAGATGAGTGCAATAAAAACTTTATTGCACTAGTTGTAGAAGAAAACGGAAAGAGAGCCAATTCACCATTTAATTTTTGAACAACCCTTATATTTATAGCCAGACCTGAATAGAAATTGGGATTAGGAGACCCAGGCTAATTTGAGGATAGATAATTTACGATTCTAAACAGCAGTCTTGTCTTAAATCTTGTAAGAGTAGTTGTTTGGTAATAATGTACCTTTTTCTGGTGAATGATCTGTTCCGAAATATCAGTTCAATGCTTTAGTAAAAATAATAAGGTAAATATCATGGAATTTCATTGAATTCACTGATTCTGATTGGGTTTGTTTTAGGAACTTATAAATTGAAAACTTCTTGGTTATTCCGGAGGTTCTAATTCTTTTCTTTCAGAGTATAAATGATTTTTGCCAATTCCTTTATTTTATCAAGCTAAATTTCATCTTCCATCTGAAATCCAGAAAAGTATTGAGGGTAATAATAAATAAAGTAACTTGAGTAATTGAAACTAGTGTGTGTGTGTAGAACTGGTAGCAGCTTCTTGATATGGTTTGCTGGAGATTGAGATTTGAATAGAAAGAAAATTAATAATTTTCCTGATGTGTTCCTATATAAACGCTGATATAAAATACTGACAAAGGCACCGCTCGGCCTAACAATTAATGGTATCATATTTGATTTAACTTCCTTCCTAAAACAGTGACACATCAGTTGTCCATACTTATCAGTGGAAAGTTCAAAATTCGAATTCACTGAAAAAAATTGAACAACATTTATTACGGGAATTAAATTATACTGACGGATTTTTCTTTTTTTGGGGGATTTGAGGTCTCTCTTTCTACAATGCCAACGTTTTGTCAATTTATCATCTTTGGGGCATTGAAAGATACAAAAAGGGGATTTTTTGTATCAATAAAACAGTAGAATTAACAAATAATAATATACTAATCAATTTGCTACTACATCATAGGAAACAAGTTTGTGACGAAGAAGGAGCATGATAACAGGTGGTGGAAAAAACCGTTAGATTTCCAGAACTACGCGACACCTATTTACTGGGTACCGTTTAACAGTTAAATGCTTTATCGGATTTAAACGGAAGCCGTCGTAAAACGAAATGAGTCTTTTGAAAAAAAGACCTATCCAAAACCTCCACTTTCTACATTGATCACATAACATTTAGTCTCTATAATCATTTTTTGAAGAAAGAAAGTTTTGTAGAAGTAGATTTCTCTAGGTACATTCTTGTAAAAATATTTACAAAAAAGGGCAACTTCGAAAAGAAAAAAGAGAAAGTCGTTTAATTGAGCAAATGATAGATTTCGATACTGAAAGGAAACAACTCAAAAAAATTTGTTTGATGGTGGCAATAAATAAAAATGCATAAAAATGAGGGGAAATATCCCGTTCATTTATTTATCTACTACTTGAAAAATATTTCTTTTATTATATTTGAATTGGTTATTGTATAAAAGAAACAACTCCACTTTTTGGTCAAAATGAAGTGTTGTATAAATATTTCAGATAATTAGTCAGTGCACCGTTGAGTCTTCAAAGGAGACAAATCCGATTTACTATATGAAAATTAAAGCGGCACAAAATTTTGGTGAGTGCATGAAGGAAATAAATCTACTACTTGTTCCCTTCATACACTCAATGTGAGGGCGTTGCAAGCGGACTTTTGACAGCACCCATTATTAGTCATTCTAAATTATTATTAGTATGCATTAAGTATTGACTAAAGCAATATTATTTTGTTGTTCTAAGTTTTGTTGTTTTGTAATAAAATAGATAAGAATATATCAGATTCCAATAGTGATAGCGAAGAACCACAATGTAAAGGAAAAAAAGGTGTTCGAAACATTGAAAATTATAAGAATAATGTTCGGATACAAGCAAGATTATTTGGGCAAAAGTATAAAAGTCAAAAAGGAACCGAAAGAGCTGCAAAACAAACAGGACCGAACTGTAGGTGAGGATTCCATTGATTTGAGACAGTTTTTCAAATTTGATCAGTCAATCAGTCTTTTAGGTAATACTAAATTTATTTAAATTTTAGATGTGAAAGAAAATGTATGGAGATGTCACACGATGAATGATTATTTTCAAATCGCTTTACTGTGGTAAGCCCAAAAACGAACAAAATACCTTTTGATGGGTCTTGTGAATATTGAAGATATTAAAAGACGCAGGCCAAAATATCCGGAACCAAAGCAGAATCGTCGAGGTAATTTCAAATATCATGTTTTGAACGGAAGCGTGCTACGTGAAGTATGTAAAAAAGCATTTCTGAGTCTTTATGCTTTATCAATTAAAGCAGTTTTTCGTCGACTACACTACTTTTGAATAACTCTAGACCTATTGACAAACGTGGTCGTCATGGTAATCGAGGTAATGATTTACCTGACGCTATTATCTGTAAAATCCAAGCTCATATTTCTGCATTTCTGACGAAAGAAACTCATTATGGTAGTAAACCATTAACCCTTAACTGGTAACGTGGAATTTTGAAACACAACTGGTAACGTGCAGTCTGTGAGACTGGCACTTTTTGGAAACAAAACAAAAAATTCCCATATAATAATTTTTTCAAAATATATATTACGAACACTTGAGTACACATTTTTTTGAAATAATATTGCATAAAATAACGAAATAACTTGATCTAAAATAATTTCGCAATAATCTTTTTCAACATAACGAAAATTGGTAGTGATTTTAGAAAGACCCATAAAAAATTTAAAATCATAAAAAAAAATTTGTCTCGTTATACCAACATAAAAGAGTGTCATCATATTCTTCATCCCCATAAATGCTTATGTAAACGGAAATGTGCCGTCTCACGGACTGTGCTCAACTAAATACTAAATATTTCTCAGGCGTCCTTTACCCAAATTTACTCCCAGTTGAATGGGGCACCACTAGCTAATAGTTTAGGTGGCGTGATTCGCAGAAAAGCGAAACCGTTTCAGAAAAACCTCGAAAATAAAAATGGCTGCAGTCTCACAGACGGCACGTTACCAGTTAAGGGTTAAAATACCTTGAATCGACCTTAACAGTAAAAAGAAATGTATGACATGTTTTGTTTGGAAAATGGAGATCTTGCAAAACGCGTTAAGTACGAATACTACTTAAAGCAGTTCAATAAAAATTTTGGATGTCGGTTTGGTAGACCACAAGTAGATGTCTGTCCAACATGTGAAGAGTTGTCTGTGAAACTAAAATCACAGGTGTTAAACGACAACGCAAAGCGTGTGGCTAGTGCATAACTAATCATCCATAAAAGACGTGCCTAAAGGTTCTATAAAAAAATTGAATATGTCCGAGGTTTGTGTGCCGAAATCCAACATATAGGTGCGATTGTTTTCGATTTTATGCAGAATCTGCCTTTACCTGATATGCCAGTAAACGATATGTTCTACCTTCGAAAACTTTGGCAATATGTTTTTGGTGTTCACAACATAAAAACCAATGATGCTACATTTTACACATACTTTGAAGATACCACCAAAAGGGGTTCTAACGAAGTTACAAGCTTTCTAAAAGATTACCTAGATACAATACCAAAAGAGATTACCGAACTACATATCTTTAGTGATGCTTGTGGCGGACAGAACCGCAATCATACTATTATTAGATTTTTATCAGCTCTCACCATGAATGGAAGGTTTACAATATTTTTCTGTTCGTGGCCATTCATTCCTGCCATGTGACAGGGATTTTGGTCTAATTAAAAGAATAGTGAGACGCCAAGATCGAATTTTTACACCAATGGAATAGGTTTCTATTATCGCTAATGCAAAGAAAACTCGACCATATTTTGTGGTCAAATTAGTTCAAACCGAAGATATACTGGACTACAAGAGTTGGAGGCCTCAATATTAAAAAAAAAATTGTACAGAAACCATTACTAGAAAGAGGGGAGCAGGGGAAAATCGCCAGAAATTTAGCATTTCTACGTACAAACACTTCATTTATAACAATTCTGCACCTGGTTACGTCATTGCAAACGATTACATATTTGGGTTCGTAACATCTGAATTTTACCTAGCAAAAACTGCCAATAAACCACAGTTACCTAATGACCGAGCCTACACACAAAAAGTGCCGATCAAGGCAAAGAAAATAGAAGATGTCGCAAAAATCGTCAAGTATATTCCAGACGAACATCTACACTCAATTTGAAAATGGGCACACTACTGCCTTGGAGTACGATTCCGAATAAAAATAATGTATAAGTTGTTATTAAAATATGTTTTGATGTTCTACAGTTTTCATTAAAAACTGGTCCTATGTTCTGCATCATTGTTTTATTGCCTTTATTTGCATTATGTTTGCATGATAATACGGTTTATTGTATAAAGGAAACAAATCCAGCTGTTAAAAAATCACCAGTCACTTTTATGTTCTATCTCTGCTCTTCATGTTATACCTCATTATATTTGGGATGCTTGTCCCTCCATTTCTTCGGTACTGCATTTTGAAGTTTGACTTACCGTTTGTGTAATAAAACGTTTTTTCAATTTTCTCGAAATCGTCGTTCCCTTTATACAACCACCGATTCATTTATCTTTACAAAGGTGTCTATAGTAAAAAACTACAAAATCGTGTTGGCGCCAAAAGGACCCAAAGGACCCGAAGGACCCAAAATTCATATTTTTAGGTAATCCATTTTCATGAATGGTTGAAGAAAAAAGATTTAATCAAAACGCCCTTTAAGCATTAAACTAGTGGTTATTGGATTTATTGTTTTACTTCTGTGAAGTTAATTTCAATTCCTGTGGGATGGTTTTGCTTCAACCATTTCGAGTTGAGCATCTGTTCCCACTGTCTCAGAAAGAAACATATAAAGGAATTGCATAGTACGCAGTACGCACCTGTACCATCAGATCACTTCGATAGTTGGAAGAGAAATACACAATCTATGCATGAGGCCGTCTCGAATGTTTAGGTCAAAATCAAAGGTTGACTATTCGCAATCAATCGTGACCCAGGCCTTCTTCGATGTTCTCTTCCATTAATTAAAAGTCTTCCTTTTCCACCGAGGGATGTAATGCAAATGGCGACAGCCCGCGGTAGACTTGGCCATCTTAGATGAAGAGATATCGTGACTTCCCAGTGACAAAATGATGTATACAACACAGTCCCAGGGAAGATAAAAATATTCATCAGGATTGTAGTTTATGGTATTGTGAATGAGAACTTCCATCCATTCCTTCGTGTATAGGTATACGAAAGACCTAGCGGAAAATCCTTAGTATGCTGAAGTTCACCTTATTGTTTTCAGGGAATGTGTATAATAAATATTCAAAATGTTTCAGTATTACTAATCATCTAATATGAATAAAATCAATCAGTTGATGCGAATCTTTGGAAATCTTTCGAAAAAATAATTCTAAAAGATTTTGGACTGACGTTACTTGATGGAAATCCATAGTATATTACACAGATGTGAAAAGGATACGATTTCCATAGGTTCCATTACTCTCGTGACATGTTTTGCTAATGGTATAGCTTTATCAATCGATCAGTACAGAAGATTATATTTTCCGTTGAAACCTAACTTATTGATAGCTGTACCTAGAAATCTCCTCAATAACTACTCATTAAAAATATAAAGTCAACAGATTATTGAAATCAAGTAAGGAATTTTGAAGTTTATTGATTTCTTGAAAATCTACGTAATTAAGCTTGATACCTTTATTTTCCACATGAAGAATTTTGATGTTTTAATCAAAGTTATGATCTTCTTCAAAAATATTATTGGCATATGTTGAATTTACTTTCTTTTTAACACAACTCACACGATGTTCATGTATTCGGCTTTTGAATGGTCCACCTGTCTGACATACATATACTTTGACCTGATTTTCCAGATTTTTGTGTCTTATCTTTATTATTTTTGATAAACCTATCCTATATGTTGTTTGTTTTATAGGTTACTTTTAAATTTTGTATGTGTTAAAATTCTGCTAATTTTTGTGTAATGTGTCCTGAATAGGTTATAGTTCTGTAATTACTCTCATCGTTCCTAATAGTAGGGTAAACTTCTTGGATGCCCTTTTTGTAGTTTTTCAGTAAGAACATTTTCTATTGAATCAACGTGATCTGAGAAATTAAATGAGTTTTCTGCTTCTATTTCTATTATGAATTTTATGTTTGGACGAATAGTGTTAATATATTCATGAAATTGCCAGTTTGTACGTCTAAACCATTCTATAATGTCAGCTACGTATCTGTACCAATATTAAAACTGTGTGGGGAGTGGGTGAATTATTTTTTCGGTCTTTTCCGCCCGAACTCGGTAAAAGACGGCGAAGCTACACAAAAATTCTCAACGGCATTCACCATTCAGGCACTGACAATTTCAGAGGTTCGCGAATGTGTGTGAAAGGTGGATATACTCGGATGTAGTGCATGTGGATTTTATTTTGATTAGTGTGTACGTGTAAACTCATCGGACACAGACAATTACAAACTTACGGATGTTAACGGTGCATATAATTGACCGTGGTGTTAGAGCATTTGGCTTCCATCCAGGCGGTCCAGGTTCGATCTCCGTTGGCGTGTCACTGAGTTGAAGTGGTTCGGATTCCACTTTTATTTCTACTGTAGGTCCCGGATCTCCCTTGCTTGCACAAGCTATGCTTTCGAAGGATTTTCTCAGAAAACCAGGGAGTTTCCTGAAAACAAATTTCACAATTTTTTTTATATTCTGAATTTTAATTTCAGTTGTATACCGTGTTTTTGATCTAATATGATCTCAAGGTAGGTGAATATTAGTGATTTTTTTCATCTGTCGAAAACATCAGATGGAGTGGGTTAAGTTATGTTCGAGAAATTACTAAATTTTCATTTTGAAAATGTTTTAATCTCATAAGATTTTATTGTGGGTACTCGAAAGTGAAGTTCAGTGAATGTTTGTTTTCATTTGCCGAAGATATTAAAGTCATAGAATTAGACTACTTAATATGTGTGAGAAATTATATTTTCAGATCTTGCTTATAGGAATTAGCTTTCGATAAAGATATTTTCATTTCACTGTTGACTTTAGTTGGAACCCTCTGCCTGTCAATGTGAAAAATGGCGATGAAGGAAGAAATTGAAAATATTTTGAAGAATAATACATGGGAGTTTGTGAAACGCCCCAAGGAAAGGAAAATCATACGAAACAAGTGGATATTCAAAACAAAATATGACGAAGTTGGAAATATTGCGAGATACAAAGCTAGAGTAGTATATATAGCCATGGGCAATAGTCAAGTTCCCGGTATAGATTTCGACAAAACGTATTCACCAGTTGTCCAAAGAAAAACCATTCGTATTATGCTGGGGCTGAGTGTAGAGAATACTTGGAAAATACGTCATGTATATATATATATATATATATATATATATATATATATATATATATATATATATATATATATATATATATATATATAACAGCTGCATATCTCTATGCTGATTTGGATGAAGTTTCATATAAGGAGATTCCAGAATGTTTCAAACATTTGTGCGATGAACTCGAGAAAGATTTTCCGGATATTCCTTCGAAGAGAGAACTACAAAACTATCCATACATTTGTAAATTAAAAAAGAGTATATATGGTTTGCATCAATCTGGAAGACTATGGAATAAACATATAGAGGCTTTATTGATCTCTAGGGAACTGGAACGTTGCATTGCTGACCCATGTTTTTATTATAATACAGAAAGAGGCCTAATATTAACAACATATGTAGATGATATTCTTTTTCTATTCTTTTTTTAGAAGAAGATATAAAATCTACAAATAAAATGCTTTCAGAGAATTGTCAAATTAAAGATTTGGGGGAAGTTAACCATATTCTTTCTTTGCAGATTAGTATATCAGATTAAAGAATTTTTCTGAATCAAGCATACTAGGTACTCGAAAGATTTGCTAAAAGAAATTAATATGCGTTAAATCAACAGTGGATCCTGGAATGAAATACAAACATGATGATAATGCCAAATATTTAGAGAAAGAACGTGCTGATTTATATCGAAAAGCTATTGGGACTTTACTGTATCTTGCGTCGAATACCCGTCCAGATCTATTCTTTGCTACAACATATTTAAGTCAGTTCAACCAAAATCCAGAAGAACACTGGTCAGGGGTGAAACACATTTTTCGATATTTAAATGGGACGAAAAATGTGGGACTTGAATATAAGAAATTAGGCTGGCTGGTGGAAGCCTATACAGATGCTGACTGGGCGACAGATATAACAGAAAATCTTCCAGGGGTATGTTATCATCATAGGAGGTGCTGCAGTAAGTTGGGCCAGCAGAAAGCGAAGATGTGAATCACATACTAGTGTTGAATCTGAATTCAATGCTTTAAATGAAATTGTAAAAAATGTATTTGGATAAATAATCTGCTTGCAGAAGTACAACAAGAGTCACTGATAGAAGGAGGGATAACAATAAACATTGATAAACAAGGTGCCAAGAAACTTGCTGAAAATCATGTAACATCTGACCGATCGAAACATATTGATTTGAAACTCTTCAATGTTCGCGACAAAATTAAACTTGAATACATAGAAACATTATTGAATAAAGTCATTTAGTTTTTCTCCATTTTAAATCAAAGTACTGATTTAAATACGAACAGAGGTCAATAATTTTATGATAGCAAATATTCTATGATCTCGTTTTCAATTCAGGCCCCTTTGTATGAATACTAGAAACTCGTAGATCCATTTGAAATCCCTGAGCTCAATAAAGCTTCCAAGTGATTGTTCATTTCCTACGACTACTTTGAAATCATGTTCGTGCAACATCTCAGACTTCCGTTCAACAATACAACAAACATTCCAGAACGAACTAAATCTTCTCAAAGTAAGGAAAAAATATCATGGTCTCTTTCAAGCACGCTCGTTACCTACATTTCATGCATCGGCATAACGTACACGGCTTTGCATAGGTTTATGGCCAGTGTCGAGGAATTTTAGATCACGAATTTGACGTTCAGATTTCTTCACGTGGAGGTCGAAAGGTCCCAATTAGAGCATTTTCGAACGATAAGAGGTAATTATTTGAAAAATGCGAAAATTGACACGATAACAATCTGCACAGCTAACGGATGCGAGGTATTGTCTTGTAAAAAAACTGCAAGGATACTGCTGCGATCATGATGTGTATTTTGTTGTGTAATAGAACAAGCTCTGTTATGTTCTTTGCGGGAACATGCGATAATTATCTTGTCTTTTTTAGAAATGTTTTGCTGTAGGTAATGGCTGTTAGTGAATGTTGCTAACATGAGTTTATTGACCATGGTAACAAATATTTATATTAAATATATCATTCCACAGAAGTTATTCATTCGGTGAAGTAGTCTATGAACTATTGGCCTCGACAACAAATGTATTTCAACAAAGCTAAAAATACGTAAAAATTCACATAGTGGGTCAGATTGGACACTTTTAAAGGGAAAGTCTTGTTTTCAAACTAGAAGGATGAAAACTGATGGCTGTGTCTGAGGTTCAATTTTTATAGCCAAGTCAACCCTTTCACTCACGAATTTTTGTTTTTTGGATTGAAAATTGAAAAAGACCATGCACACATCTTATGGGAAAAGTCTTTTGGTGAAAATGACTGGATTTTTGATATGTTATAGCTGAGTAAAACTCTCCTTTGGCACAACTCGATCGTATTACTAGATTCGGCGATAGAGGGCGCCAAATCATGAATTTTGTGACTTTTGGAGATTTTTAGCTGAATTGAAAAATATCAATATCTCCTTTACATTCAATATTGTGTGCGACTGAGCATTCCCAAAATTCGCGAGAAACCGTTTTTTATAATACAGAATAAAAAAAGCTACAGTTTTTGTACAGGGTTATCAACAATGTACCCAATGAATTTGCCTACGAGGTTATAAGTAGATTGAGTTTATCATTGAGGATCAATCAGAATAGTTTGTTGATCGATCAAACTATAATGAAGCTATAAAAACAGAGTCTTTGAAATAACGAAGGGTCCATATTATATATACATGTAATTACTCCAAATCATGAATTTTATTGTTTTTGAGTCAATTCAGATAAATAAAAAGCATTCACATATTATTTGTAATCGATTTTCAGTTGTTGTTCAACTGAGCATTACCATGATTGTGAATGATTATTTCATTAACCTAAAAAGGATTTTCTACAGGGTATAGTTTCCATTGAAATCAATTTTTAGTGAAAGAATTCGCCTTGATTAAGTTAATTATTATTGATTATCGATCAGAATGGAAGTTGGTCCCTCAAAACAAAATGCAAATGAAAATACATAGTGTTTCTCGAGGATTCAATCATGACTTCGTTTTCAACAAAGAGCTGAAGCCATCCATTTAACCGAACTACTTAATTTTGTGTTTTATTAGGATATGATGTTCTGAGGATATTGAGTATATTTGAATTGAATGAACTGAGTTCACCCATCTGAATTCAAGGAAAATTCAATTATAGGCACGGAGTTATTGAACTATCCCTTGATAAGAGAACCTAGAGGAACGTATATTGTTCATAATTTATGCATGACACATATATTTTTGCTCAAATTCTATTCATTAACCCCGGCTTTTTGCAGTGAGATTTTTCCGGGATGCTCTACCTACTAACCTCTGCAACGATTAAGGCCATCCAATCTCTGTATAAAACACACATATAAGTCACGCATAAGCTCTGAAGGAGGCGTGAATTCTGCCTATTACCAACCCACCCCTTGAGTAATCACGGGCCTGCCCACTAAGATCGTGGGGGGTCGTATCAAGAGTCCCACTTAGAGGGGGCCAGAATTCGACTTGGCGTTGGAACCGAGTGATGGCTGGCAACAGTCACCATCCTCTCCAATCCTCCCCTTCCCCGGAAGGAGAAAGAATGATCCAATGTGTTTAGACAAGGAATGGATATGTTATATTAGTCTCAACATTGAAATATTTTGAATTTGAATTTTCTATTCATAAAGTATTCATCATGGTATTCGTGATATCAATATCCAATGAACAGTTAGAAACATGGGACAAATTCAACAAAAATTAATCAGATTTTCATTTGAATAATTATTGTCTTCCACTTTGATTCTTTTTTAATCAAATTTACGTTAATGAACGCACAAACGTTTTATTATTAATGTACTAATTTTATAATTCTCATAATGACATGTTTCATGACATCTCATATCTACCCAATACAAAATATGGCAAAATAATCCAATTTTTATGGAAAACCTGCTTTTATTTCGGAAACCTGACTCTTTAGGTATAAGAATATAATACATCATTTGGAAGGAAATTAGATCTTCTTTCAAGATATTTGATAATATGTTCCATTTGAAAAAATACACTTTTTACCACTTCTGTATCTATCGGTAAAAGCACAAATTTTCAAAGACCCTGTATGATAAAGAACGAATTTCCTCAATAATAACTGATACACAGTACATGGTTAAACTACTTAAAAAACTTTAGATTTTTATGTATTCAAATACTGCAGTAATGAACATTTTAGATTGATAGAGCAGAACTGATATTCCAAAAAACAAATTTTCGAAATAATCCTACTTCCCGTTTTCCAGAAGTGTCTTAGATACCATCGAGTTTGGGACACCCTGTATATTTTGAGTAGAGTACGTAAACCACTCTAACGAAAAAACATAGTATTTTTTTCTCACAACAAATTCCACACTGCGAAGTTCAAAAATACACCAAACTGGTGACCCAGATAATAGGATTTGTCCATTATCTGTCGAGTTCATAAGTTGCAGCACGATTTTCAAAAATGTATATTGAAGGATTATTGTGGGTTTTTTACTATTTTTAGCTGGTTGAAATTGTAAATGAAATGAAAAGTTTTGTGAATAAATATTTTTGGTTTTTCAATTTTCAATTTATAGATTGTAGATTTTTCTAGATTGCCCTGCTAGATACTTACTTTTCATTTCTGTTTATCCCAGTTACTCTTTCTTTCCAGTTGCCTTGCTCAGTCGGTCCTAGAGACATGAAAAACAAACTCTATCATCAAGCAGAGTTCCAGGAATCGGGGTGCAATTATTGTTCAAAATATGTGACTTGTTCAAACGACAACGTAGTAATTTCTCCTACTCATATACTACCTATCTGCATGTAACTAACTTAAAATTTAAATTTTATTCGCTAACATTTACTCTGAAACGCAGTCCAGCGGTGTACTTATCAGCGGATCAATAGTCACTACCTATGACATGAAGTTATTTGTGAAATATGAAATAATATTCTGCAAGTGCGTAGACATAACCTTGCATTTGAGGTAAATAACTCTTTCAAAACGAAAGTCTTTCAAATAGATAATTGTTTTTATAACTAATAATTAATGCTAAATAAAAGTTTTTTTTTATGATTATTAATAGTCTTGTGCACTTGTGCGGGTTTTCAAAAAAAACTTTAGTTCCAAAGCGGAATTTCACGAAAACTGTTATGATTGTTTTGGGAGAAGCGTTTTTGAATAGACACTAAAGGATTATTGGCGAAAGTTCTGATTTACAAGGAAAAATGTTACCTTATTCTGAAAAACTCCATGACGATTTCTTGGAATTCTGGAGTCTGGGTAAGCTGATTTTTGCTCATTTAATGCCTTGACACTGTCTATGTTTTGTGAAGTTTCTTTTTAGTTAGATTTTGTAAGTACATTTTGCTATAATTTGTGGAAAAATTCCACCAGCTTCTCATAAACGAAACAGCCCCAACTCTTGATGTATTTTTTCCACTCCTTTATTTTCTTCTTTTCTTATTATTGCTAGGTACGACGTTTTTACGCGAAATTCATGGCACATTAGGATCACTTTTTAATTTAGTATCACTTTTTATTTTAGTATCACTTTTAATAATTGATTTCTTAAAACTACTCAACCCATTAACAATTATGTTTCTATGAAACATACTTAAAATCAAACTATTTTATAATGATGAAGTTTCCACATTTTTTGAATTGAATTTTTTTTTTCTCATTTGTATTTTGATACTATTTTGACGTATTTTGCTACCTCGTCATTCTGCTTGAAAACTGCCTGTGATTGGCTGCTATTAGAGTTTAATGTACTGGTTGATTTTATGTTAGCTTTGAGTTTCTACTCTTGAGTTAATAAAAATTATTATTTTTGAATTAATTTTTGTGTCTTTTTGGGACTGTAATGTGCTAATTAAAAACTGACTGAGTTTTGTTTTTATATTTTGAAATTTGACTGTCAATTAGTACGTTTCTTGGAAGCGCTTCGTGCTGTCAGAAGGTTGGAATCGTAAAGTAAGATTTCTTTGTTAATTTTTACTTTTAAATGCTTGTGCATGGTTTCAGTTTTGAAAATGGTCTTTCTAAAGAAAAGTAAGCTGTTTTGTATGGAAATAAAATGTCTATTTGGGCTCTCTGATGGAAATTTTGTTGATTTTGTGACTTTTTATGTGGTTATTTCTTTTCAACGTTTCATTTCATAACAATATATTCGAAAAGTTGCTGTAAAAAATTCTTCGTTTCCATAAAACATTTTCAAACCACTTTTTACGCAGAATTCAATAGTGTAAATAATTTAGTATATCAACAGTTACTGATGGAAAAATCTTATTTTTTAAAATGAGACAACGTGAACATTCCTGCACATTTTACTAGAGCATGAAATTACTATTCAAAAAATGTAGCACACTTGATATTTTGCTAGAGTCCTCTTTGGAATGCATAAATGAATTGAAACAGGCATGTATAAAATAAGTCAACATATAGAATATCTACTTACCCTTCTAGAAAATTCTTCCTCACTATCAACTCAATAAAATCCTTTATAATGCTTTTTGGTCGTCCGTTAGCAAAGAAACTTTGTAAATATAATATCAGCATCGTAGTTGACGGGGTCAACCTACCTATGAAGGATGTTGTGAAAAATTTGGGTTTGGTGTTGAATAGCTTATTAATATTCTGTTGGAATGTTTCAAACATCTTGAAAAAAAGATATAGTAGCCTTAAATTGATTTACAGGAGTATATTGAATATTACTGTGAGGAAAACGTTATCTGAAACTTCAGTCGTTTCACTTGCAAATATTGCAGATGTTGTATACGAACCAAACCTACTGAAGGTAGAGAAATTCAGGATATTAGGAGTCAACAGAAGATGAAAATTAGCCGAAGTCTTCTTGCATGTGTTCTTTCTCATAAGATCACAACAGCCTGTCCACCTATTCAAAGGGATGAAACCTCCTCCAAGATACAAGTCAACCAGAAACAAAGGCTCATTCACTTGTTACTGCTATTGGCTGTATAACAGACACCCGATCTCTCATGAAGAAATGTCTGGTAGTGTAATGAAAATGAAACTGTCCTCCGATCTTTTCCAAAACCACAGTTTCTGAACTACCTATCATGCATCCTCTGCATGAACTCCCATGCCACTCACCTAATGAACAAAATATTGATCATACTTATAAGAAGTTTGTGTAATCGAGTGAATATTTTCTCTATCTCTTCTATATTTCCTATTTTTTTCACTTTATTTTCTATTTTGTTTTGTATACGCTTCATTGAAACTTGAATGTTTTTTTCTTTGGTGTCCTGTCATCGACTGCTATGGTCATTAGCCACGTGTTCTGGATAGGCCTTGTTACTAACTCCATACGCCACCTTAGGAGCAGCACTGTTAATTGGAACGCAACAGCGAATCGTGCAGGACTCACCCCAGTCCAGCCACGAGATTTGAATCATTTAATCGGTCATATTAAATTTAAAAATCCCAGCCGCAACTGGGGCTCGAACTCCGGACCTTTCGACTCAAAGTCGGACGCTCTAACCACTACGCCACGCCCCAACATTTGAATGTTATTAAAATAGTATTATGTTTATATTACTATGATTTTTTAGTAATAATATTATGTGAACGTTGGATTGAGGAACAAAAAGCGAATTAGATTTCATAGATTCCAAGTTCGTCTATCGAATCCTTCCTCTTGATAGGGATGTATATTTCATTTCCTGTCAATAACAGCTATTACTATCATTAAATATATTGGTATCGATAATCAACCACATTGTCTTGAAGCCAATCCTGATGCCTAGTGCTTACTTGAAAGCGCACCGAACAACCATGGTGGTGCTGTGGGTTTTCGGGTTTTTCTGCAGTTGTGAATGTACCACCACCATAGCCATAGAGCGCCATATCAATAGTAAAACTATCCACCGGCCAGGCCTTTGGGTACATCTACTAGTGTTTATGGGGGTTTATTATTATTATTATTATATCGATTCGGGTTCGTGATGAATTCGAGTCATAACTCAATTCTGAAATAATACGTGTCTATTTAATCGCATGGTGAACATTTTTTTCCAAATAAATCACTCAATACCTATTTTAGATAAGTTCCTGCTATTATTACTGCCATTAGAGAAATAAGAATCTCGTGCTTATTGGAACCGCGTCTACCGTGTAAGATTTATGTTCATCTAGATTTGTTTTACAGATATCACATAGGCTCTTTTCATGCGTTCGACGCCATTAGAGTCCCATTAGAACCCTATCTCACGGACAAAGAGTGCAGATCGCGAGTGATTCAACTGATCGAAGAAACAAAAATATTGCTGATTTCCTCAAAAATTCGTTCTGGTGCCAATTTTATTTCAAACAAGGAAGATACTGGCAACATTTCTGCTTTGTTGGTCAGTTTGGATTGAGAAACACTTGTTCAACGGTAAAAGTAGTACAGAAACTTTTGAGGGACATTGGTCTAGGACTTTGAAAGTGGTTCGCACACTGCGGAGACATTCGGTCCGATTCTTTAAAAAGTGTTTATCATAGTGGATAATTAGTAAGGTTGTTAAATAACCACTTTGTTAACCACCTAAATAATTCCACTTTATACATTCGGCATTATGTATGATCCCATTTTATCAAAGTTGTTATATTTTTGACATATCCACTTGAGTTGTTAATAAGAGAAGAGAAGTTAGGTACACATCTTCTTTTTAATGGTTAACTGTCAATTTAATAACCTCTAAAATATTTTAATTTTCTGAGTTTTTGTGGAAATGGCTCCCAAAAATCGAGGACCTAGAGTAACATCTGAGCAGATAGAATGCATTATTCAGTTCTTGGGCCATAATAAAATTATGCTCAGCGGAAAAACTCATCCGATGAATATCGATGAATTGCCGAAATTATGGAGTCAATTGGCTACAAAATTAAACACATTTAATGGACCCGTGAAAACGGCAGAAGATTGGAAAAGATACTTTATTGAATTGAAATCAAAAACGAAGAAAAAAGCAAGGGATGTAGCTGTCAATATCCGATGCACTGGATGAGGAGGCAATCCAAAAAAATTAAGTGATATTGAGGAGAGATTGATGTCTATAATAGGCTGGGCAACTATTGCTGGAAACAGTGAAATGCCAGACGAAGTGGATCCATCCTTAGATTCAACTACATCTCAAATAGGCCATGAACAAACTTCAACTCAAGTGGAAACTCAGGATAATCTAATAATTGAAGAATTGTGTGGAAATGGTTTTGAAGAAATTGAAATCGATGATGAAAATACTGTTGGTAAGAAACATCATTTTCTTTCTATATAGATTCTGTTTCTTCAGAATATGAAATAAGGAATTCCTGATTGTAGGGAATGAAATGCAAAAGGAACCACTAGAAAATGAGAGCGATATCCATGAAGTCACATATACAACAAAAAGGAAGAGACAGAAGCCAAAAAAAATTACATCTACTAACATTTTACATGAATCTGCAAATGTTTTTGCTGAAAGTTCCAGAGACTTGAGTGAATCTTTAAAATACTTTGCTGAAAGTATCTTCACCTTTTCAGAAAGTGTTAAAGCCCTTGCTGACAGTATTCGTTATTATGCTGAAGTGGAGAAGGAGAAAAATATGATAACAACTGAACTTGATATTTAAATTTCAAACTTGAAGAAGAGCTTTGTACCTGTTTATTTTAATATAGAGATTATATCTTAGTTTTTTTGTATTGAGAGAAGAACATAATGTTTAGTTTTATAGTAGGTATAAAAGAATGTATTTTTCATTCATTATCATCTTGCATAAATGAAACAATATTGGATCTCAGAATGTGATTTTAATTTAACAAATATTGGATATAAACACATTGTAATTTTTGTAGTAGTTTCATTCATCCAGTATCCTAATCAATCTATTCCTGATGTGTCTACCTGCAGTTAATACATCTCCACCCAGTTCTGAAAATAATTTTTTTTAATCAGTAATCTATAGAATAATGTCTGAAGGTTAATTAATAGAGGAGGTTCTATAACTTCTATGTTTGTTTCTTGATACTTTTGGGATTTTTCTCTTTTCGTTTCTAGAAGTAAAAATATGACAAGTATTTCAATATATTTGTAGAAAGGACAGAAATTAAGGAAACAATCATATATACCTACCTATCTATGAAGGTTTTGGGTCCGACATAAAATGGTAAATCTGTTTTTTTTTGGAAAACCAAGTGTCACTGACTCGGCTGAATTTCTCTTTTAGGTATCTAAAGGTGAAATTTAGAAGGTAGGTCAGGGCAGGTCTGTGCTACAGATATTTTGAAATACTTATTTTTATTTATAGAAATAGGGGGAGAAAATCTTAGGAATATAAAGAAATAAATAATCTAGGTATTGAATATCCATACCTAAATCTTCATTATTGATATTTACATCATTTTCATGTACTGCTTCATTTTCTTCATAGTTTATATAATTATGTTCTACACAAATGTTGTGTAAAACAGCCACAGAATATATAATCAGCCCTGAAATTCTATGACTGTAGTGTAGAACTCTGTGATGAAGTAGACTCCGGAACTTTTGTTTCCTCAATCCGAAACATCTTTCAATAACTATCCGTGTTCTACAATGTTTTTTTGTGTATCGCCCTTCTGGAGTATTCTCTTCAGCATCTGGAATAGGTGTCATGAGCCATGGCAACAACGGATATCCAGAATCACCAAGTAACCATGACTCATGATCACCTTCTTCAAAACATCTTCTCATATAGAAATTGATAGTAGATACATTCCATATTGCTGCATCATGGACTGATCCAGGATATCTGGCATTGACTGCCAATAATTTCATTCTAGAATCACAGACCTGAAACAATTTAAAGTTAATATACCTACTGCTTATATCTGCTTAGTAATGAAGTAGGTACCCTACACAACATCCTAACATGACCCCAATCGGTCACAACTTTATACGTCTCAACTACTAAAGAGTTATTATTCCTTCTAGGGACTATATTTCCTTGCTGGTATTTTTTAGGTTCATAATCAAATTAAAGTAAGTGCAGAGTACTACTTGATTAAACGTCATTGGATTAAACTCAAATATTGGAATATTCTTTTGGTTCATAGTTATCAATATTATGTAGTTGGATATACTTACTGCTTGCACATTGATACTATAGTAACCTTTTCTATTCAAATAGGCAATTCCTGGGTTGTCTTCATTATCTATCGGTGGGCAGATTATAGCTATGTGGGTACAATCAATAGCTCCCAAAACATTGGGAAACTGGTACTTTTCCATAAATCTAAAATAATATTCAATCAATTATTATTACATAGTTACAAGCGCAATATACTGACCTTCGTTTTATTTCCAGTTTGTCTTCTGGTCGAGTTGGAAATTTGACTAGGTTACGAAATACATGTAATCCTAGAATTTCTATAATTTCCTGGATTGCTCTACTAGCACTTGGCTGTGACATGTCTACATTGCAATCAGTACCCAAAGAAGCCTGATAAGAACCTTGTGCTAGTAAGTGTAATGCAGCAAGCACCTAAAATAGTAAAATAGTGAACTATCTATGGGTATATGATGATTATGTCCAGTATTCATCAATCTCAGTTTACCTTCAAGTGCAGTGGTATAAAAGTTATTCGTTTACTGAAATGTTGAACATGGGGTTCTATTAAAGGTATCAACACCTCCAACACCAGTATTTTTGGCATGTGGTATATTTTTCTGAATTTCAAATCACTAATATTAAATGGGTTTGTGGAGTCCCGCAAGTGTCTATTATTCGATGCTATCTGTCTCCTGTAAATAATTAATTAATAATCAACAGTAATAAGTACCTTCACCTATCTACTATTTTTTTAAGTAATATAGGTATATCCTTTCTTATCTTTGAATTATTTCCTCAGCAACATCCAATATTAAAAAATGAAACAAATTTCCTGCAACTAGAGCCATTTTAGATGAATCTTCCAGACCAAAACTGTCATAAATCAGAAATGTTTCTATTTCCATCAGTAAATTAGGGTGGATAAATTAATCACTTTGATAGTGGTTATCCAATTGTCAGTTGTTAAATTTTCTTCCATGTTGGCCTTAGAGAATACTAAATATATAAAGTGATTGAAATAATTACTGACCTTCATATTAATCACCCAAATGACAGTTGTTCAGTTAACCACTCTCGGACCGATTGTGTGGCTCACACAAATTACTACTCGAAAAACTACATTTCTATGGAATACGCACTGTTGCATTGGCATTTTTCAAGTCTTACC
This sequence comes from Chrysolina oricalcia, assembly GCA_944452925.2. Classification (NCBI taxonomy): domain Eukaryota; kingdom Metazoa; phylum Arthropoda; class Insecta; order Coleoptera; family Chrysomelidae; genus Chrysolina; species Chrysolina oricalcia. Next base: position 28,875,776 of record OX101820.2, read on the forward strand.
CATCCTACAGGAAAAAGGTGGTCACTTCTCGAAAGTAGATATAGTTAATTATAGAGTTCCCCATGGATCTATTCTTGGGCCGTAACTATTTATCATTTACGTAAATGACATTTTTCATCACCTCAGTCCACTGAAGTGTATATGCTATACCGATGATTCTACCTTGTATTGATCTAATATTAGTTATTATAACTGTAATATTGGTGGTAGTCTCCCCCATTCAACCATTAGTTCATATGAGAGAGAGAGTATCACCACCATATGCGCTCCGGTTCGACTCAATAAAAAAGGTGGCACATTTGCTATTCTAACTGCAGGAAAACTCCGGAAAAACCTACAGTACCACCAAAGGAGTCACTGAGGCGAGAATGAATGCAACTAGACGAGATTGAAAATACAAACACAGACGCTCATCATAAAACCAATAATGACCCCTTCATTTCTGCTATCTTTTGCCAATCCAACTTCAGCACTAGGTGTAAACGTTCCACTCCTTCAGTGCAGATGCACATGATCATCGAAAAAAATATATAACTTAAGAAGTGATTCAAATGGAAATAATATAAGGTATTTGAATTCAGCTATGATCAAATCATATTTGAATAACTAGGAGTTAAACTGTAATACACTCTTTCAGACAACAGACACTTTACATCTTTTCTAAACCAAAACAAGTGTTTGATGGAAGGTTTTCAAGCATCTCAAATCCATTATAAATTATTCAATCGATACATTCAATTCATTATTTTGTCATGTAATACACGAAAAAAAAATGTAAAAGTAGCAAGTAAATTTTGCATACCACCAAGTGAAAATTTGCATACTATATGGGACAAGTTCACGCTTTATTAGCCATTAGAAAAATTAGATTCCTGAATTTGAACACTTGCTGTTATTGATGTAATTTCAGGAACGCAATGTAACCTAACGATATTAAACTCTTTAGTAGAAGCAAACTTTTTATTTTATAAGCCTCAATCTACGTTTTATTTGCAGTAAGTGCTCAGTTTGATAACTACTAGTGACAAGTAAATTTACCATTGATGAAGAATGATCTACTAAAAAAAATATCAGTTGCTACTATAAAGTATTCTACTGCAGCAACATTTTTAGATTATTACAGTAATTTCAGTTTACTTGGCATTATCAAATGACTCACTTGTGGGTAGTTTATTATTGTCTTACCTTTAATAGCGTTCATTCCATCTTTGGTATCAGGATACAACGGACTCAATTGAAATATCCACTTGCCCTCAGTTTAGAGTTATTAGTTCTTCAAAGAAGGATCATTTGTTTTTCATAAAGCCTTATTTTCAACACTTTCGTTTCATTCTTGAATTTGAAATGATATGAAAGGGTCTGTTGCAACAAGGTAGCAATGATTCAGTTTAAACTATGAAAAAACGTACTTGCATGGCATATACAGGCTAGCACTACTAAAGAAAAACTGGAGAAAGAGATTGCAGTTCCATGACAACATTTTTTCGTGAACTATAAGTTGTTCATGTGGAAAGAAGTACAAATCATTTTGACGGTTCTTTTAAACAAATCATCGCCTCTGGCCATACCCTTACTGGATCACCCAGTCCAGCCTGTTTCTTAATTAAAAATTTCGGAACTTTGTTGAATCTGTTTGTATTCATCAGTATGAATGCTAATGCTAATGTCTTTCCTCATTATGATCATAACAAACCCAAGTTATGCATAACATGATGTAGAATTAGAACGTTCTGAAAATTGGAAATAAAAGATGCCTAATGAAGAAATGAAATAAAAATATGTACATTTTTAATATTTTCATTGAAAACTGTTGTTCAGTTTTTTGGGAAAATTATCCTGATTCTATTATACATAAAATGTCAATATTCTAGAAATGTTAGGTAAAAATCCACATTCTACATACCAACAAGTAAAATACATAAATCAAACTAACACTATTCACCCAACTCATAACAGTAATAATAGTATAATTCCGGCACACGAAGTAACACGCCCACATACAACTACTAACTCAAATGCTGGAATTGGAATGAGGCCAGATTTGCGAAACCGTTGATATCAGTGCAACGGTTACTACCGATTGATCCCGAACTGGTCGCATATCAACAAGTAGGTGAACAGTTTCATTATCGTAGGAACACCTAGCTCTGTTGCAAATAAACTTTTGTATTATGCCTGTAACACGAGTCTCGAGTCACGAGTAACAAAGTAGATAAATATGAATATACACTTTTCCAGCGCTAGTAAAATATTGACCTGACATTATACAAAGTGAATTATCTGATGTTCAAAGCACTTGCTGTATGTGAACAATATTATAGCTACAAGTTCATGCGTTCAGATTACTCATTTTTTTAGAGAGAACAAGTAATTTTTTTTTAATATACTTAGGTATTAATTTTCTTACCACAATCGAAAAAAAGTCAGGAAAACATTTTACTTGGACCATTTTTTTCCGTGTAGGATCAAAAGAACTCCTTAACTCATTTTCAACACTTTTATTCTCCAACGTTAAATCTTCAAGGTGAAATCTGAAGAAAATCATATAAGATAGATAGATAGATAATTTATTTTTTTATATCATTTAAGTTTTACACATTGATAATACAAAACTTATCAGACTAGTCAAACAGTCATCAGACATACACACATGTCTTAAATACGATAAAAATAAAATAAAACATTCGAAATTACATTCACAATTAATATTCTAAAAATACCTTCATTGGATAAAAAGCATTCCCACTCAAATAATTGAGAAGTTTCTTTAAGTTAAATGTGCTGTTATTAGCAAAAAAAAAATATCCTGAAATCTGAATACTCAATAGGACAGTAATATACAATGAAAATAAATTTGGTCCAAGTATGGAACCCTGAGGAAATCCACAATTAATACTCTTCAATTCCAAGTCTGATGAATTTCTTACTATCCGATTTCGTTCACCCCATCGACTAAAAATAGAAAATATTTTGGGAATGGGACTAACGTTCTGAATACGTTGAAATGACAAAATTACAACTATGTTCATGTTTAACGTTTTTCCGACAGACAGCTATGTGAGATTTAACTGAACAGTAGGCAATTTACCAGTTAACTTAAAATTGTTTTGGTGGAGATATATTTGCAACTAACCATTTTTCAAATATCAAGCACCATAGAGGATATGCAATATTTAGATAATAATAATATACCCAATTTGATTCACTTTTTTACTTTTGTGACAACAAATTGTTGTTGGCTTAATGGAAAGAATATATCATTATGGTTTGTTACGATATCAGATTTTGTAGAAAACTTTATAATTATGAAAATAAATAAAAATTCTGTCTCTCCACATACCATTATTCTAACTATCTAAGACAATACAAAACTGTTACATCGAATCTTTCGATATTTTCAAAAATGAAGTAACAATAGATTTCGTCCCATTTTTTTTATAAATATTTCTTCATGTAGCAGCAGATAACTTTGATTTTCATCATTTTCTGAAGGATCCTGGGAAGACGCAACATTTTCAACATTGGGTTCTTTTCGTAGCATTTACAGATCCTAGGGCAGGCGTGGTCCTAAGGGGATGTCACGAGGTCATGACTCCCACCAAAATAATCCACAAATACACAGTTTCCAATAAGCTACTAAAATTTACGAACTTTTTAAATGAATTACTACTAACTTCTGAGTTATAAAATCAAAAATATTCGTAATAATCGAATGAGAACTCACTCTCCACAATTGAAAAATGTTACTGTACGTAAAACAAGCAGTGTTGCCTGGTTGAAATTTGGAAAATTCTCACTTTCGTTAAAAAATCTCCACTTTTTCAATAATATCTTTTTTACTATTTTATCACTAACATTTTAATTTCTACGTCATTCACTTCTATACTGTTTCTGAATTTCTTGTTATTGGTTTTGGGCACTCATAAAGTTGAAAAATCAGCATAAAGATGGGCGGAAAATTTTAATTGTTGTATAGGTGATATCATGATTAATTTGTCAAATCAAATATTTCCGTACCAAGCAGTAGTACAACTCCAAAGAAATTAATTGTTATCTGAATAGGAGAGTTTATTCCCCATAATACAATGGTGACACGAATAGAAAGAGGTGAAAAACCATTTGTGACCTAGATAGACATGTCATGGTCACCATTCTCTCTTGACAGTCCATACTCTTGATATGTGAGAATTGCAGGTGAGAGTTTTGTTTCCTTTGTTCAAGTTCGACTCTGAGCTCATGTCCAAGAACGTCACCAGACGCGTTGATACTACAAGATTCTCATTGGCTAGGAGCTCATTAGAATCTCCTGTTCGTTTACTATCTCGAGTCGGCTTTTTCGGTAATAGATTTTAAAATGACGCCATGGTCGCCATGACACTTCGCCTCTTTCTATCTTATTTGGATCGTGCCAGGAACAATCTGGCAAACCTCGCAGAATATCAATCAAGTTACTGCGATGATATCTCGCTCTAATTTATTTTCAAACTGCAGGACCTCATACAAACATGTAGCATCCATCCCAGTAATCGCTGATAGAAACGGATAACAGTTATGTCTAAGAACACATTAGAAATTAAAGGAATATGTATCTGTAATGTCTTTTAAATACTGATGAATATCGAATATGGCTCCATACGGATTTGCGGTTTCACTATCCAACTTGGATCTCATAAATTCTCTTAAATATTTTTTTATCAGTCTCCATGAGACATTTTTTGAAGGGATGGGTTTCAAAGTTGAGGCAGGAGCTCACAGACAATAGTTTGAAACTGCCCTGTTGTGTTACTTCTACAATCGACTTTTGTGATAAAGACCTTTATCCAAATATCAATATTTACTTAAAATTATTTGATATTTTGCTAGAGTCCTCTTTGGAATGCATAAATAAATTGAAACAGGCATGTATAAAATAAGTCAACATATAGAATATCTACTTACCCTTCTAGAAAATTCTTCCTCACTATCAACTCAATAAAATCCTTTATAATGCTTTTTGGTCGTCCGTTAGCAAAGAAACTTTGTAAAAATAATATCAGCATCGTAGTTGACGGGGTCAACCTACCTATGAAGGATGTTGTAAAAAATTTGGGTTTGGTGTTGAATAGCTTATTAATATTCTGTTGGAATGTTTCAAACATCTTGAAAAAAGGATATAGTAGCCTTAAATTGATTTACAGGAGTATATTGAATATTACTGTGAGGAAAACGTTATCTGAAACTTCAGTCGTTTCACTTGCAAACATTGCAGATGTTGTATACGAACCAAACCTACTGAAGGTAGAGAAATTCAGGATATTAGGAGTCAACAGAAGATGGAAATTAGCCGAAGTCTTCTTGCATGTGTTCTTTCTCATAAGATCACAACAGCCTGTCCACCTATTCAAAGGGATGAAACATCCTCCAAGATACAAGTCAACCAGAAACAAAGGCTCATTCACTTGTTACTGCTATTGGCTGTATAACAGGCACCCGATCTCTCATGAAGAAATGTCTGGTAGTGTAATGAAAATGAAACTGTCCTCCGATCTTTTCCAAAACCACAGTTTCTGAACTACCTATCATGCATCCTCTGCATGAACTCCCATGCCACTCACCTAATGAACAAAATATTGATCATACTTATAAGAAGTTTGTGTAATCGAGTGAATATTTTCTCTATCTCTTCTATATTTCCTATTTTTTTCACTTTATTTTCTATTTTGTTTTGTATACGCTTCATTGAAACTTGAATGTTTTTTTCTTTGGTGTCCTGTCATCGACTGCTATGGTCATTAGTCACGTGTTCTGGATAGGCCTTGTTACTAACTCCATGCGCCACCTTAGGAGCAGCACTGTTAATTGGAACGCAACAGTGAATCGTGCAGGACTCACCCCAGTCCAGCCACGAGATTTGAATCATTTAATCGGTCATATTAAATCAAAAAATCCCAGCCGCAACTGGGGCTCGAACTCCGGACCTTTCGACTCAAAGTCGGACGCTCTAACCACTGCGCCACGCCCCAACATTTGAATGTTATTAAAATAGTATTATGTTTATATTACTATAATTTTGTAGTAATAATATTATGTGAACGTTGGATTGAGGAACAAAAAGCGAATTAGATTTCATAGATTCCAAGTTCGTCTATCGAATCCTTCCTCTTGATAGGGATGTATATTTCATTTCCTGTCAATAACAGCTATTACTATCATTAAATATATTGGTATCGATAATCAACCACATTGTCTTGAAGCCAATCCTGATGCCTAGTCCTTACTTCAAAGCGCACCGAACAACCATGGTGGTGCTGTGGGTTTTCCGGTTTATCTGCAGTTGTGAATGTACCACCACCATAGCCATAGAGCGCCATATCAATAATAAAACTCTCCACCGGCCAGGCCTTTGGGTACATCTACTAGTGTTTATGGGGGTTTATTATTATTATTATTATATCGATTCGGGTTCGTGATGAATTCGAGTCATAACTCAATTCTGAAATAATATTTAATCGCATGGTGAACATTTTTTTCCAAATAAATCACTCAATACCTATTTTAGATAAGTTCCTGCTATTATTACTGCCATTAGAGAAATGAGAATCTCGTGCTTATTGGAACCGCGTCTACCGTGTAAGATTTATGTTCATCTAGATTTGTTTTACAGATATCACATAGGCTCTTTTCATGCGTTCGACGCCATTAGAGTCCCATTAGAACCCTATCTCACGGACAAAGAGTGCAGATAGCGAGTGATTCAACTGATCGAAGAAACAAAAATATTGCTGATTTCCTCAAAAATTCGTTCTGGTGCCAATTTTATTTCAAACAAGGAAGATACTTGTGATAAAGACCTTTATCCAAATATCAATATTTACTTAAAATTTTGGCAACCCTCCGTATAAGCGCCGCGACTTCGGGGGGTCTATTCTCGAGTTCATGCGAAAGTATTTTCAGACGATTGAAGTAACATAGAGCGATACCAAAACCGCGCATTGGAGAAAGATACAACATTGAATTAGAATACGTTGAAACTCAAGAATAGACCCCCAGAAAGGTAATTTTCCACATTGAGGCGCCTAAAAACTTGGCTGAGAGCAAATATGTCAGAAGAGAAACTGATGGGCTTAGCACTTTTGAATGTACACTCCGAGATAACCCCTGATGTGTCAAAAATAATTACCCGATTTTCTAAAACAAATAGAAGTCTTCCTTTTAGTTTGTAATTGAGATTTATGTTATGTTCCAATGAACCTTCATTTTATTAAAAATTATTCCTATATGTTTCACTTGTATCACGCATTGATAAAGTTCCCTTGGAACTATAATGAAGAAATTGTGAAATGCCTTTACGGCCATCGTTGAATGAATGATGGTTTTTCGGGTTTTTAGGCCGACGTTTATTTAGAGAAAAACCCGACGTTTCGCCAACACGAGTGGTTGACATTTTCAAGAGAAATGTTTACAGTTTCGATCACTGAACACTACTTGTTATCAACAAGTAGTGTTCAGTGATCGAAACTTCGAGTTTTTCTCTAAATAAACGTCGGCCTAAAAACCCGAAAAACCATCATTCATATAATGAAGAATGTCAGTGGGTTTGATAAATGACTTGAAACTTTATGACCGTGTAGCCAAAATGTTTAGAAATATACCTGTTTTTGTTTCATTTTAATCAAGCCAGTTCTGTTGAAGTTAGGACAATTTTAGTTTCCGTCTTATTCAAAGATTTCGGGTGAGCGCGCCATGCTCACGTGACGTCATTTTACAACGCAACGTTCTCACCGTACTCTCAATTATTGCTTTGCTACCAGATGTTCCATAATATGTTCGATCACAATAACGTTTTCAATATAAGTGTTTTTATGAATCAGTATTACAATAGTATAAGTATTAAAAATTTGAAAATAAAACAGTCTAGGCTTATTTGGACTGCAAATGGTAGATATTTGGTGTTTCATCTGATGGACTCACAAATGAGTAGGTATTTCATTAAAATAAAGTGTCCATACAAGAAGAAAACGTTAACATGTATTACGAACATGGAAAAATGAGCACACAGTATCATGCTCAAATACAAACACAAATGAACATGAGTGAAAAAAAAAAATTAATTTTGCGAGCGTGGATTTTGAGAGTACAGAGCAGGATGATGTATATGAAGTACCGTACGATAAAGATTAATGTGAAAATATATTTAAACAATGTGAGATATTTTGGAGAGACAACATCTACGATGAACTCATTGAATAATTGTTATGCATGAACAAATAAAAGAAATTCAAGCAAGTAAGTTGTTTTATTTATATGTTCTCAAGATACAAAAGTTTGAATAATTTGTACTTAACAAGCAACTCTGCAAATTTACTATTCCACATGCAGAAAAAGCAATAAACTCTACCAAATCAACTTGCTTTAAATCTACACAAACATTTTTTTTTTTATGTTTTGGTTCTCACGAAAAGGAAAATCCTTTAATGTTCTCAAATTCTCAAAGAACATTGTGAGAGCCGAGAAAAAGTAGGTAGGAATTGGTGTTCGTCTTGAATTTTTGCAGACTGCGTGCCTCAGGGAACTTCGGAGCTGGCCGATAACTCCTCTTTTGAGTTTTATTCTACATCCAACTGATCTATACTTCACGTAGTTTTCCATGTCACTTTCAATCTGAAACAAAGAAAAAATATATAGTAATAGATGAATCTTCCATTATTGAACTTAAATCCCTAAAAGGTAAGATATACTTACATCAAAATAATCTTTGCAACAAAAGTTACAACTTTTGGCTCTGGGTGCATCAGCCCTCTTCATGATTTGCATCCGTTTTTTTTTCGACTTTTAGGTTCGAAAGGGACAATAAAAAACAACTTTCGGTTCAAGTTTGACGCGTATTGGATGTAACTACTGAAAAGATTGAAACACATGAACAACATTGAAGTGTGGCGACCTATTTTTTGGTTGTTGGGAGGAGTTTCATTGATTTGCCAATTAGCCTTCGGTCCGTCCCTGACTTGACCCCCCCAAAATCTTTGGCTGGGACCGCGCCTTTCCTAGGGAAATAGCAAAATTGTCATACGATAAAAGAAACTTCCTGTATAGAATCACCATACTATAAGAAAGCCTCCATCTGGAATGAAAAAATTGGCATCATGGAAAGATTCTCATAATATAACATTCTTGACCCCGCTCATGCAGGCACAGTCAAGGCCACGGCTGGCTTTTTTATAATCTTGCACAATATTAATGTTAAATAACTACAACTTCACGATAAGTGATGTTATTAGTGAGCGCCTCGAGCTCCATTCGAATAAAACATCCACCATCACAATATTTCATTATTTTTACTATAATGGAACGAAGAAGCGTGTAGCGCACAATAGGACGGCACAGCGGCCATAAGCGGGGATTTTTTTCAGAGATGACTGGATTTCGCGTTATAGTTCAATCGAATTAGCCCCGAAGGAAAACTCGAAATATCGACGGATCGTTGGCGAATTTCTGAAACTGCGTTACATAATGTAGATGTTGCGTCTACAATCTGTAACTCTTGTATGTTCTCCATGAATTGGGATAAAAGTAGGTACTTTTCTTTGAAAATATAAAGTTTTTAATTCAAGTCAAAAAGACATACAATATGTACTATTATATTGAGATATTTTTGTTATGCAAGAATTCAAAATTTGTATGTCTCAGTAATGTTGGCACTGAATCTACTAGAAAATTATAATTGACAGAGCAGAACACAGCTAGTAAAAATTGAAAAGTGTCTCAGTAATCCACCGAATATCGCAGTAGGTGTTCCTTAAGGTACAGTGCTAGGACCAATTTTGTTCCTCGTGTATATTAACGACATTGCTGCCCTGAATAATTTTCATGGCCACTTAGTTTCATATGCAGATGATACTATTATTGTTTTTATAAATGACACATGAGAAAAGGTATACGAATGTAATGAATTGAGCCTCTCCCAAATTCACAGTTGGCTGAATCACAGCCTATCAACAATAAATTTTCAGAAGAGTAATTTTATCACCTTCTCTCTAACTTGTGAAGACCAACCTGCAGAAAGATATACTTCAGTACTTAGCACTTCTTGTCATGAAATGTGCCTCAGAGGTTGTCCACAGGTCGAAAAAACTAATAAAGTGAAGTATATCGGTGTGTTGGTGGATCAACACCTGAGGTGGTATAAACATGCATTATATTTAACAAAGAAATTACGACAAGTAATTCATAAGTTTTATTCGCTACGTGATTCTTAGCAGGAAAAACCTTTTAATAGTTTATAATTCACTAGCAGAGTCAATTTTAAGATATTGCATTGTAATATGGGGAGGTATTTATCACATCACTCAAAAAAATGCAATCTACTTAAAATTGCTTGCTAAGAATACTTTTCAAAAAGGACAGAATATATAGAAGTCTGTATGAGGAATCCAAGCAACTAAATATCAAAAACTTATTTGCAAATCATTGTCTGTTATATACCTATCGAAAGGCAAAACCAGTTGTTAATCCTATTGAACATTATGTCACCCGATTTATAGAACACAAATCCATTGAACACAAATCCATTGATTTTCCGATATTCAAGAAAAGTCGCATAAGATTTTATTTTTTCCATTGGCCCTAAACTTAATGATGCACTACCATTATATGTGAAAGAATTGAGAATGGAAAAAGCTTTCAAAAATGAAATAAAAGTACTCATAGAGATTGAAATCTAAATCTCTTTATACACTGGAGCAAATATATATTATGATGTCTTTGCGAAATTATTTTTAATCTGTTACACCTGAAAATTCAACAAACTTCTAAATTTTTAGTCCAAAGTAAATTCAAAATTATTGATCACTTTTCTGATGCCATAACCTGACGCAACTTTAAAAAGTACAAAAACACAAGCACCTGTGCTTAGTTTGACTTCTTACTGATCGAAGAAAAACATATACTTAGGTACCCGTATTCACAAATGAAGATAAAAATTCCGACAAATTGTATTGTATTTTACCTGAGTTTGTAATGTATTCCTTATTTATTATTATAATGCTTCATGCATGAACCCATACTCCCAATTAAATTAGAAGATTATAAATCTCTATTCAACTATCAGAATTTTTTAGGATTTCGGTAATATTTTTTTTGCCAAATGCTAATCTGAATGGTACCTACCCTCATCTCGATAAATTTGAATAGTATTACCGATACTACTTATTGTTAAAAAAAAATGTGTTTTTCCGTTAACCAGCTGTCGTCCCCTTACGAACGGCAGCCCTCAGAAGTCGAAACTTGTGCGAGCTGAAGATTAACGAGGTCTTACCTTTTTACGTGCGATTCCTAGCACTTTCTCGGGCCATCAGAAGAAGTTCTGCAGTCGCTAGGGTTTGAACCTTTGACTGGCAGTGATTGAAACAATGTCACTTAAACCACTTGGCAACCTGGAAGAAACACTGCATTTGCTCGACAGATAGCGCAGGAGGCACGTCAACTTGAAAATTTTGAAAGGCAAAAAAATCGAAATTGTGAAAGTACATGTAAAATAAAAAATAAACATGGTTGAAAAGAGAATTGAATTCTCATTTCAAGGAAGTGTAACTTGACCTCCCATGCCATTTGAAATTTTCAAATTGATGTACCCCCCACCCCCTTTATTGGGCCAGCACAATGTCTTATATTTCAGAAAGTAATATCGGTAAAACAATTGAATACGGAATACATGTTTGTAAGTCATACCGTTCAAAAGTTAGCAGGGGGGTTAAAAAAACCGCACTGTGTGAAACTTCAAGAGTACAAAATTGTTAAAATCAAACAGAACAACATTGAAACTGGGTCCAAACAAGAAAATTCTTATTGAGATGTGTTATTGTCTACCTGATCTAAGAGAAAACTAACTTATCAAAATTATATTTTTTCTTATTCCAAAATATTGTAATTATCATAAAATATACTCAAAATTAAATAAAAATAGGTAAAATATTGTTGCGCATGTCAGAATTTTGCTAGTATGTGCACTGTGCATTCGAAGTGTTCGTGGTAGCCTTCTATATTCGATATACAATGATTTTCTGAGATTATGGTAAAGATAGTTGATGAAATTGAATTTGATGCAATTTTTTGAGAAGTTCGTAGATTATCTACACAGAAAAAGTTAATGAATGTACCTTGATATTCTTCTGCGCTGACTGCATCTGTAACTTATATCATAGGTAGTTTTTCTTTTCTTCAGTAAAGTTTATCATGGTAATGATCCTTTATAATAATTGTTGTGTTTGTTAGGAGTACTTGTAATTTCCGTCATAGAATGTTTTAATGAGCAATTTATTCAGTTTTTAGATATATTCACACTTTTTATAATAATCTCCTCCTCCCAAATATCTTTCAGCTTCCTTCCACTCCTTCCATTTTTTTTTTCAACTAAGTCTAGTTACCATTCCAGCTATTACTGCATATTATCATTCCAATTGATTGATTTGTTCTGCCACTTTTTGAATAAATTCTATCTTATTTTATAATTCCATATTTGTTTTTAATTCAATAACATTTGAACTGTCATGTTTTATTTCAATTCGGATTCAACAATCATATACATCATGATTCATTGTTATTTTCTTTTTCATTCTGGGAATAACAATGAATTTTAATAATTTCTAGTTTTGATATCTGTTACAAAATGCTTTATTATTGCTTAATTATATTTTCTAATTTTTATAGGATTTCGATCAATTGAAAATTTGTGAATTTTGAAAAAGACCCTTCTTGTTAACAGTAATGGTTTTTCACTGTGCTTGATGTTGAGATAAAGATGTTCTAGTCCAGGTAAAGTATATTTACTCAGGTTTTCATTCAAAGGTTTGTTGGCATAATACCACTTGTTTCTAGAGTGGATTATTGGCAAATATACTCGAATCGATCTCTTCCAAACCTTATTCGTCAGATCTTGGGATATTCGCCATTGCCATTTGGAGAAATTTCCAGATCAGTCGTCTAATAGTTAGGAGGTCCTAGTAGAAAGTGATGAAGAGTCAATGCATCATGGTATTCGTGGTGTAATGATACTGCAGTCAATGGTCGATGAATTTTCCTGAGAATTCTGAGCTGTGTGATATTGAAACAATGCTGAGGACACTCGTAAGACCATTTGTAGCCATTTTATAAGATTTAGTAACACACTGTTAGTAATGGTTCTTTCATCACTTTCATATTTATTATATTTTTTATTTCAATTTTTCGTGTTCAAAATTATTTGCTTACACTAAATCAACACCTGTGGAAACTTTCTCCAGGATAATCTTCGTAACGAACTCGATTTTACCGCACTATATTTGTAATAAGCATAAATATTGTCTTACCGCAATGCTTCTAATTTAACTGGGAGTATGGGTTCATGCCGGGACTAATATCCTACATAAACATTGCCTTTTACATTAGAAGTTATCATATTGCAATTTATAGTACCTATAGTTATTGCCTACATAGGTTTATAGCTCTTTGTGGGTGATATCTGAAATATTCGCGATGCCAAAGTTAAGCGGAATATTTGTACATGAAGTGAAATAATATTCTAATGAGAATATGAATAAAAATTCACGTTATGCATTTTTTCATGGGAATATTGTAATATATTCACTGTCACTGTAAAAGTGATTTGGGGTTAATATATTGTTAATAGTTCTCCCTTTATATTCTCCAAATAATAACTCTCGGAACAAATTCAGAACAAATTTTATCCCATGCCAATTACAAATTGAATAAAAATTATTGAAAACAAGAATGAAATTAGCAAAGCTTTTGCAGAATTCATTTCAACAAATGTGGAAGATGATTATACAACGGTGCAGTTGTGCAATACTTTCTATTTCAATCCCATTATACCTGAAGATGTATTTGATGCTATTAACTCTCTGAGAAATGTGAACTGTGGATGGGTTGACTGTCTCCCTAAAAAGGTAATCAGGTCCTCATGAATCTGGTATTATAGCGAACATAACCAACTTTTCAGTTGAAAAGGGCGCATGTCCGTCTGACCTCAAGGTAGGAATTGTAAGTACAATTTCAAGAAAGGTTATAAATTATGTTATGACAATTTTCGACCAATAACGATACAAATGGCAATGTGTAAAATAAATGAAGAATGTATTTATTTTATGAGCAAATGATTTCCTTTCTTTCGAAGTACATAAGGTCATAACAGAACATCAAAATGGCTTTATGCCAGGGAGATCAAAGGAGAGTGCATTTATTGCGCTTTTCAACCATATACATAATCCATTGGATATGAAGAAGTATGTAGGTGCCATGTTCTTTGACCTCTCAAAAGGTTTCGACTCAATTAATACTAACATAACAATAAATACATTATGTGAATTGAGTTTCCGAGGTAAATTTCATATCTTAAGGTAAGAAAAATTATAGTAAAAATTGACGATCAGAGATCTCTTCCACATGATGTGGATGCTGGTGTACCTCAAGGGTCGGTTCTTGGTCCGCTGATTTTCTTATTGTACGTAAATGTTCTTCCTAAATACGTCAGCACAGAGCATCTTATTTTATATGCTTATGATACCAATTTGGACGCTGATGCAGATACGCCTGAAGAACTCATTGCAAAAATTAGTGTATTTTCAAGAGAATTCACCATGTGGTGTGAGAGGAATTCTCTGATGGTTGATTCTGCTAAAACCATTTGTATGCAGTTTTCCGCCAGAAATGAAATGTCTGAAAATATTAGAATATCAGTTGATGATGTTTAAATCCCTTTTTCAGTAATATGGGTTGGAACACTGATATCAATCATATTCACAAAAAATTGAATATCAGTTACTTTGCTGTATTACAACTGAAAAATATTTATATGTTGAATCAGTTAATAAGCGTGCACTACGCTATTGTTCACATCCACATTTCATATAATATTATTCTTTGAGGTGGAGCAGTGGGTGCATCCAGAGTTTTCATTTCTCAAAAGAGGATTATAGGATTAATATTAAACATAGACTATAAAGAAACATGCCGTAATCACTTTAAAGAACATGGAATTCTCACGCTATATTCTATATGCATCTACAAAGGCATTTTGTATGCAAAAAGTAAAAATCACCATTTTTCTCTCAATTCTGATTACCACAACTACCCAACTCGGTCATCGAAACATATTAGGCCTCCCAAACATGGAAACGGTCTGGTAGAGCCCGATGTATAGGGGAATTCAATTTTGGACCACTCGCCCGCCTGTATAAAATTGGAAGACAACTTCAATGTATTGAAGCAAATACTAAAAACTTCTTATATGATGAATGTTACTACGACATAAATGAATTTTCGCTCCAGGCACTTCTGCCCTCTGACTTATCCTATATCATGTGTGATCAAAAACGAAGAATAAAGTTTTATTATTATTATCTCTTTTGAAAAATCTGGTTGATCCTATAATATTTCAATTTCGAGACCCTGTTGACAATAGTTGATGTAGCGAATCAGTGAGTCGCCCCAGAGCACCACATCAAATAATAATGAAAACCGCCATCTATCCGCACAAGCTTTGGCTTTGGGGGCACTCATTTGTGACATTTGTTCCTCTTTTTTTCAAATCTTACAACGCCATCAGTTCAATTTCAATGGATGCTCTGTAATCAACAAGACCTTATTAATTGATTGTGGTTTTGAAAAACGAAAGAAATTGATGGGATGCCTACATTTATTTGTTCCTTTTTCTACAAGCTCGCTTCCTACCCAGTGAGTTTCTCGTCAAACTCAATTTCCCTTTCAATAGATTCAACATCCTGTTATAATAATTGAACACGTACTCCACTTTAAATAGTCTATTTGTGATCAAAATAGAACCGATCGATCAACTTGAAGGTCTTCCTAGATTCGAATTCACTTTTCGCTCATAATTGAAACCAAATAACAGCAAAAGTTAAATGAAAAGTTTTATGGAGTATATTTGAAGAAAATTGAACGTATTTTCTGTTGTGATTGCATTTGTGGTCTCCAGTTATAGATGACTGGTCTTTTTCGAGATCAAAATGATACAGTGTCTTCCTTGACGGGCGTTTATTTGGGGTATGCAAACAACCATAAGAAAATGGAATTTGACATTTTGTTTGTGTTTTTTGGTTGTAGTAGCGAAAATTTAAAGTTTGCTTCATTGTTTCAAATATGTAGGTACCCATTTTTCATTTGAAACCTGAAAAGTTTAAACTGTCGCACTCATAGTCATCAATGGTAACAATTGTCTTACAAAAACGTCATCATATAAGGTGCTATAAATAAAGACAATTTCAAATTGACAAATTGTGTGAAAGAAGAAAATAGTGAAGATCTGTTTATTGATTTTTTTGAGATCTTTCAATTGCATTTCAAAAATGGTAAACCTACCAGAACTTTTACAAACGAAAAGAAAAAACTGCGATACTTTAACTTCTCAAATTGACTATTTCGCTTCAAATATAGATATGACACTATTCAATGAAAAAGTTGAATGATTTGATCTTGCTGATCACTGTGGTTTGATGTTTCAACTAAATAGTGTTGGTTATCTAAAAATCAATCCCTACATGAAAAATAGAAAGAAACGTAATACATGCGCCAGGAGAATTTGATGAATCTGAGAAAATTTCTGATCAAAGAGAACTACCACTTTGATTATGAACGTAACTTGGCGTGTATGTATGCTTTCATATGTCCTTTGATGATTTTTTTTTTCGTTTGTACAAAAGTTATTTTTTGGGACTCATAAGATTGCCGGACAGCGCGTACCAAAAACAGTAATTTCTCTCATCAGTGAACCAAATAATAAAGATAATACTATTATACTATTTATAACCAAAACTTAAGTACGTATGCATAATTATCGATACACACATCAAATGGGATTTACATACCGCATACCTGAAAAATAAATTGAGAGCCATATTGTATAAATTCAGGAAACACAAAGAACTCTACCTGAAACCTATCTTAGAACATTGTATTATTCCCTAGTTGAAAGCCACCTTCGTTATGGGATACTCGTTTGGGGCTTAGCTCCAAAAATGTATCCCCACATTTTGGAAGTTGTGCAGAGGCGATTTCTAAAATTAATTTTTCATATCCAACAAATACCTTACACACTGAAAGGAAGATATTCGATATCAGGCAATTATATAACCACTGCTCCTGTTTGCGACATCACATACATAAGCAATATTACAAAATACCGGAACATGAATACAACACTCGGAAAAAACAACACTCAGCTAAGGAATCATCTATTTCAATAAATGCGTGAAGCTGAATACACTTGTTTAAATAAATGAAGCGAAGTTTTGTATGGAAGTGTATAAATTCTCTTTATTGCAAAGCGCTTTCGACTTTCGTCATCTTCAGTGCTTCCTGAAAGTAAATACTCAGTTGAGAGAACCGAAATTGAATTTGAAAAAGAGGTTATGAAATTTGGAAAATTAAATTACGTGAGTACTTACATGTCAGGCAACAGGAAGTTTCGAAATATGTAAAAAACTTTGTTTAAAATTACAATAACATATTATTCTGCATAAGAACTAACGAAAAGCATGTTAGAACTGAGACCATTTGGTTATTGTAAAAGCGGTGAGGACAAGACAGAATGTGTCAAGTCAAATGTCAATGTCAAAGTGAAAATACCAGTACCAACTTGAAGAGTGGTCTATTAAATATTAATTAGGAAGTGTTACCTAAATAAGTCAAATGTCAAAGTGAAATACCAGTACCAACTTGAAGAGTGGTCTAGTAAATATTAATTGGGAAGTGTTACCAACGTTAAATTAATTATATTTAATCCTCTGATGGAGGGGAAAGAAATCTCTTTCCAGGTTTACTTGCGTATTCAAACAGAGCTGATTTTTGGTGAGTTCTTTGGAGATCTCCAGTTCCTCGAACAAATCCAATCTAAGAAATTTTTTTTTATCAATTTTGTGTAAAATTTTAGAATTTCTGTTAGGGCTAAAATTGTGGTTATTAAATTTGAGATGATTACCAAATATAGATTTATCTGGTCATTTAAAGAGACCAGAGTGATACCTCGATAATTTCACTCGCCGTATGAAACACACCTTTTCTGCAATATTATGACCAATAAGGGACGTATGTCTCGATGATACGCAGTTCCTTTCTTTGAGCCCGTAATACCACTTTGTCATGGCAACCACGTATCCAAACAACAACGGAGAACATGATATCATCTTTCTACTAGTATTAATGTCAGTCTGACAGACTTCATGTCTATCAGGTATCATCTGTAACTATTGAAGAATTCACTATAATGGAAGTTTTTAACCTTGTTGGTTCGTGAAATTATCTCAACAAATACTACTGCGCTCACAATACTATCGCTAATTCTGTAGGAAATCTTAAACTCGATCAAATTGCTTTGAAGTAACACCACTCGTCCTAAAGGACTCTTGGTGTTACCAAGCAATTTGATCTCGTTTATTTCTGACAGAATTACTATCCATAGTATTTCGAGCACTCGTGGTATTACCACCGATAATTTCACTCGCCGTATGAAACCCTCCTTTACTGTAATATTGGGACAAATAATGTATGTCTCGATAATACGCAGTTCCTTCCTTTTGAGCCGGTAATACTACTTCGTCATGGCAACCACGTATCCAAACAACAACGGAGAATATGATGTCATCTTGCTACTAATATGAGTGTCAGTCTGATAGACTTCGTGCCTATCAGGGATTATCTATTCACGACGATGGAACCTTTTTTACTTTGTTGATTTGTGAAATTATCTCAATAAATACAACTCGGGCTCACAATACTACTGAAAATTCGGTCAGATATTCCAAACCGGTCAAATTTCTCTGAGGTAACACCACTCGTCCTAAAGGACTCGTGGTGTTACCAAGCAATTTGATCTCATTGATTTCTGACAGAATTTCTATCGATAGTATTGCTAGCACTCGCGGTATTACCCACGATAATTTTAAATAGCTACGTTTTACATCCTTTCGTTACTTTACTGAAATAACCTGCATTATACTATAACAAATTATATATTTGAAACTTCATTATCATATTTTATACCTATATATCTATTATTATTATTAATATTACTATTATCAATATTAAATTCATATGCCCTCACTCCGAAACAACTGTGTATACTTATCGGACTTTGCTTTGTTTCACGAGCATGATAAAAAAAATGTATTTGTATTTATTTGTTTATGTGAATAAGGTGATTTTATTATTATAATTATTTGACGAGTTCTGTTGAATGAAAAAATATCCCATGAATTTCAACTCAAATATAGGTTACTTCATGATCATTTATGATTTTTCGATATCCTCAACGACGATGATACTCTGTCAGTTCCGTCCATGCTCGAACCAACGTAATGGAGTATTTTGTGACCGATTAGTTTCGGATGTCGTGGCACAACATGACAATGCCATATCACCCGTTCCTTCATTCGTTTGTCTGCACTACTTCTCGTGAACACCTGCAACCGGTAACGTTACGCACGTTTCCTCCTGTATTTGTTTCTCTTTTTTGTACAGGGTCGTTGGGAAACCTTGTGACCGTCGGTTGATGTTCTTTGGGCCTACTTTCACCATATGATGTTGGTTCGGTAGGACGTTCATGGATGGATATAAAATTAATATTACAGTTAAAAACTTATATACTATATGGGATAGCTCTCCAACTAACCTGGTACATGTAAAATGAGGTTTATAAAAAGTATTACTTGCCATTCCGTAGTTGATTTTTGCAACTGTAATCACTAGCCACTAGTTGATTAGTAATCCACCCATAATTAAGTTTTTTTTGCAGTAAATGAATAATTTCTCATTACTAATCACCAGTTACTTGTCATTGAATCAATAAATATCTTGTTATAATAATTAGTTTGTAGCCGAAGATAAGTGAGCAGATATCTCCCAGTAAGTAAGCAACTAGCTTGCCTTGAATTAATGATTAGCTGATGGTGAGTTAGTTACCCCTTTCGTATAAGTTAGCTGATTATATTCTGGTGATAAATCAGTTATCTTTTCATGATAATACAGCTAACTTGTGACCAAAAGACAACTGAGTTTCTGTCCCAGTAGGTAAGCAAATAGTCCTTTGTTACCTGCCCACTATCTACCAGGCGCGTCCCAGGTGGCGAATAGGGAACGATCATGGCCCTCACAGGCCTGAGCCAGCGATAGCCATAAGTATGGTTCGGGGGACTGAAAACCCGTCAAATCCTTTGCGAAAGCATTGTCGCGAACCAGCTCACGACTCAATCCATAAACCGCTTGTAGTGAAGCGACCGGAGGGACATCTAATGTCCAGCGGTACGTGTCACAGGGGGTACAGGAGTCCTGGCTTATTCGCCAGACTGCGTGTTGAGGATACTCTAAAATCATCTCCTAATCTCAAAGTATTGTGCGCGCTGAAGAGATGAATAGACGGGGGGGTACTCGTCCACTAGCGACAATACTCTGAGAATCAGGCGCACCCATAGTTTCATTCAGACCTTCGCACGTGTGGGGGCTCCACGTGCAGCTACGTCATTTCCACTCACTCTTGGGAACCTCACCCAAAACCCCAGCTCCCCTACCCTTATTGCAGGGCTCCTTCTCGGGGTCCTTCGCAACCTACCTCCCATCGGCGGGCTCCCTCACGGGGTCCCCAATCTCCTCGATCACAATAGCGGTGGGCTCAACTACAGGGAACAGTCCAAACCCCGTTCCAAGCTGTGCAAAATGGGCCAGATTGAGAGGCCTACATGCTTAAGTTTCCGACGGCCCACATACCCTAATTCAGTCTATCTATCTAGTCCATTGTCAGTAATCTGATAGTTGACTGTAATTAAGTAGATTAAATATGGAAATGTATCAGATATCTTGCAGCAATAATCAAAAAAGATATTTCTGACCAATGCATTGCGAGTTTTAAGCATTGATCTGGTCTAGGTAGATTTGACTAAGTACCAAATGTCTTAAAACCATCACAAAAAAATAAGTTATATTTCGATCCGAAATTTAAAAAGTTTGTTACGTATTTTTCCAATGGTTCGTTTTCATTCAGAAGAAAAGTGCAAAAAAGTTGTTCAGCAACTTTCTGTATGTAAGTCATCAACATATCAACATAATTGACTCATTAGGTTTTTCAAATTTTATTGGACGCTTGTTCCAATATAGACGCGAGTCAAGACAAATTTGAAGCAATTTTCCAAAAGAGCACTGTCGTGCAAACTGTGTTTATTATAACCACATAATTATTAAGATGATATTGAAAAATAATAGAACATCACCAATTTCCCAGTTCTGAACAGAAACTTGCTTCCAGTTGAGACAAGCCAGTTTTCTCGTGCAATGTAAATTTGTTCAGTTCCTGGCAAACCACCAGATGTATGATGAACAATTGTATCAAAATTGTGAATTAATACTTCATTATAATCAACCTTCAATTCGTCAGGCATTTCATCAATGCCATATTAAAGTTAGAAGTTCGAATCAACTGAAATGAATTAAGGAAAAACCAAAAGGACATTTACCGGCAAAGGGTTCCATTGAAATCAACAATGAGATAAACTAACCTTTAGCTAACATGTGGTAGAAGTCCATTGTATCTCGAGGTGTGGATTTACGATGCAGAAAAACACAAAGTCATCAACATACTTGTTTTAATTTAATTTAACATGAGGAGGAAGTAGAGGCTTAGAGCCTATATGACTCTTTTTACGAGAAGGGGTAAGAAATTATATGATATAGATATATGATATATATGATATAGATGAATATAACACTAAAAGCTCGTTAGCAAACCATATTCTTAATTACAATCATAGATTCGATATTGATACCGATCTAGATAATTTTCTCTAAGTGTTTAATTTTGTTTCTTCTGATAATTGTTGTACAATAGTGTTGTGACACATAACCGTCCAATGAGTTTGTCTCGTTCTTTGCAATGTTCTTGTAAACAAGCGGTACAAGAAGACTGCGAATCCTCATCAGAAATGGCATAAAAACACCTATCCATATCAATTATTTCATAGCACCAGGAATAGAATATAATGTGCAAACCATCATTTGATGGTAAACAATCGGCCATTGGTGCAGATTCTGGCAAGCATATCTCTATCTCCAATGGAACTGCAGGTGCTACTAGAAAGGTCATAGGTGAATAAATTATCTATGACAGATTGATTCGATATCTCAGTGGACAGACTTGCAGTGGATTTTTGTCAACAGGTCTTGGTAGAAATAACTAAAAAGGAACACCAACATTATATCGTGATGTCATAGCAAAAACATTAGATTTCAACAGTTTCTATCCAAAATCAGATTGAGTCCTGTTTCTCAATAGAACAGTATGATCTCACCGTTTTTCTAAGCCTTTGTCTTGACTCCTCATGTAGGAGAGATTCTTGAGGATTGGTTTCAGAATCACTTTTTTAAAATGGTCTGACTAAGTCCTGGAAAAATCAATACCTATTCTCTGGAATAACTACAGATATTGATCCATTCCCGCTTTACTGTATTATACGGAATGTCAATGTATCATCATGGTATGATGTAGGAGTATTGTTACAATATTACATGTAATGAACAACTAGCAATACAAAATACAAGAATTAGGCATATGATTTTATTGTGATTTATATGAGCCACAGGCTTTAGTAACTTGTAACTTTAGTTATTCGCAAGGATAGCCACCTTGATTTTCCTCCAATGACGTAATCTCTTCCTTTCCTCAGTCTTCCCCTTGTCTAAATGCTCACTCATTTCCTAACTGTGAAATATTGGAGTAATACCAAAAGACTTAAGTATAACTCTATTTATTCTTTTTCCAATCTCTGATCGACATATATCAAAGTATGTTATTCAAAGGTATCCTGGCAATGGCAATCCTTGTTCCGCAATCTAACTAGTACATACAAAGTAAAAACTAATATAAAACAACCGTATCGATCTGCAGGTCTTATAGTTCTTTTTGTTCTGTTCCTAGCTATACTGGAATCATGTTCGCTGTTGAGACTAGCATCCTACACTTCAGGTTGAGGATTGACATTCTCCTCACATGAAAATGTTTCTTGTTGAGACTCAGCAAGGTTCCGACTTGAATTTTCAACAATGATACCATCTATCAAACCACTCTGAAATTTTTTTTTAGAAATTTGATTTAAATGGCGCTTCCACACAGAGAGAAATAAATGTATGTTTTCTACACAATTGTAAATAATTTCAGCACAATTTGTTTCTAAAAAGTTGACAGCACCAATTTGTTCAATTTTCTTCTATAATATTGTATAAGAGATATTGTGTATAAACGATACACTTCAGTGTTGTATTATTCTGAATAGTTTTGTTTTAATTTCATACACAAAATATACAAAAATTAATCGGTATGTTGTGCGACGAATGTCAACAACTTGTGTACTGTTTATGCATAAATTGTAATGAATGGCAACAATTTGTGTACCAAGTTTGCACAAATTGTGTAGGTATTTTAAATATAGGATGCAAAAAATGTCACAAATTTGTGTACTCCGCATACATAAATTGTGTAGGTACATTGTACATATTTGTGTACAAAGCAAGGCCAATTTTTATAGGTACCATTTATAATTTTGAGAAAGGATACACTTGAGGCACATAACATCCAAACGGAATAAGATGAGAATAAGCATCAGTTACAACCTGCTCGCTTCTTCATATCTTTTTCTGTTCAGAAATTATAAGCTACATTTTCCAGAAGGTTGAAATAAAATTAAATTTCATTCAAATAATGTTTATTTCATCACAAAGAGCTAAGAACAATAATAACTGAACTATAAAGTCTAATTACAAATGAAATAACAGAAACACAAAATATCAAACAGAACATAAATGAACCATACATTTTGTTATTTTGGAACACGCTGAATAATAATAAAGTTTAAAGTAATCTTCGTGTCAAACTATATTTATTCAAGTAGGACGTAGGTACGATGATGCACCTTTGACACCGTTAAAAATTATGAAAATAAGTCAGTTTGTAGGTTTCATGTTATAACAAAAAATAATAGCAATACTAACCTTCAAATATTGGTATCAGTTTGCACAAAACCACATACACATGAGCAAATAATATTAATTTAGGTAAGTAAACTTAACCAGCTTCGCCATTCGATCGGCATAAAACAATCAAACAATAATGGACTAGACATTTGGAGTGCTGCGCATGCGTATTTAGTTGGGTGAGAAGACGCCTTGGTCAAGTTGTGGAAAATTACACAATGGTTTTGAAATAGTATACAATTTGTGCATATCAAATAGAAAGTGCACAACGGGTGTAAGATGAGTTCAATGCGTTGTAGATATTTTCCAAATGAATTGTGTTATGGTAGATGTGCATATTTTTGTGTATTTTTAGGCAATGTGGAAGTGCATGAATACTATACAAATTGACTTGCACAAATATTTATTGAATTTCACAAAACGCGTATGATAAAAGAATGGACAATTGTGTAAAATATCTACACAACTGTGTCTTACACAACGTTGTGCATGAACCTGCTGCAGTCTTTTCTCTCTGTGCACCTTTTATTTATTTCCGGCACAATACATATGAAAGTACAATTTCCTATTTTTTTCTCAATTACGGCTGGTATCCATGTAACTTTGTTCATTTCCCGATAATCCTTGACAATAACCTTATCACCAATAGTGAATGACTTTCTTTTAATTCATCCAAAATGAGCAATCTGATCGTTTTGTTTAGAAATCACCCTCTTTCTCAAATCACTCGAGTCAGGTAAAAAATTACTAAATCTGTTTTTGAGATCATTACCAAATATAAGTTTAGCCAGAGAAACACCCGTAGAACTATGGTTGGTATTTCTGTAATCAAAAATAAAAAGTGGTTTAATGATGTCTGAATTCTAAAGATTTGTTACGACCCAAAAAATGTTCAGTGCATTTTTCACATTTCTAACAGCATTTTCTGCTGCTCCATTTGACTGAGGAAAATATGTGGCACTTGTAGTATGTTTGATTTGAAATTTCTCCAAAAAATATTTAAATTCTTGACTAGTGAATTTTTTGGCATTATCAGAGACGATAGTATTTGGTAATCCGAATCTTGCAAACGTACTGTGTAGTGCTATTGTAGTGAACTTTGATGTTATAGTATTCGTTGGGAACACTTCGATCCACTTTGAATGGGCATCAACAATAACTAAAAAATATTTATCAAGAAAAGGTCACTATAATCGATATGTATACAAAAAAATGACATTTCAGTCCAAGACCAAGGATATAACGTATTTTAAAGTGATGTTACCCTATGATTACAACAGTTTTCACAACTTTCAGCTAAATTTTCGATATCTTTGTTTATTCCTGGCCAGAAAAAAGGAGCTCTAGCAATTGATTTCATTTTGACTACACCTAAATGAGATAACTGTAATTGAGATAGCATTCGATTCCTCATACTATGCGGAATTACTAATTTATTATTCCAAAGTAAAACGTTATTTTCAATTGTTAGTTGATTTCGGATTGCAAAAAAGTTTTGAAACAAAATATCTTTGTTTGAAAAATTCGGCCAATCATTCTTCACAAACTTCATGACCTCGCTCAGAATTTCATCGTTCAAAGTATTATTCTGAATTTCCTCAAAATGGGTTGTAATTATCTCACGATCCATAAAGAAATTCTTATAATCAACTTCAATTGATTTCGATTCCTCGATTTCCCTATCGTGAATAGGTAATCTCGATAAACAATCAGCTTTATTTTCCTGCGAATTAACATATTCTCTTTTGTAATTATAGTTAGACAAAATTACAGCCCAACGTCTGATCCTATTAGCTGAGTACTGCGGTATTTATTTTTTGGGATTGAATATAGCCAAAAGAGGTTTATTATCGCTCACCAATGTTAATTCTCTACCATAAAAATACTGGTTGAATTTGTTCAAAGCAAAAATTATGGCTAAACCTTCCCTTTCAACTTGGGAATATTTTTTTCGCTGGAAGTGAGAGTCCTAGATGCATATGCAATTGGTTTCTCTAAGCCATTATTTAAAATGTGTGAAAGAACCAGCCAAGACCATATGGGCTGGCAGCTGTGGAGACTCTATTTTTAAATCAGGGTTATAATGAACCAAAACATCTGTTGACATTAAAATATCTTTCACCGTTTGGAAAGATTCTGCACATTTTTTGGTCCACTCCCATTTTACATATTTCTTCAATAGCTCATGTAAAGGATGAAATAGCATTAATAAATTTGGAACAAATTTTCCATAATGATTTACCAGACCTAGTACAGACTGCGCAGGAGCATCTCTAATTACTTTAATTTTTTCCATAGATGTATGGAGTCAATCTTTATCTATTTTATATCCCAAATAAGCAATTTTGTTTTGACTAAAACTACATTTTTCTGGAGAAACTTGACCTACCTCCTGTAACCTAGCTAGCACCTTCTCAATTCTAAATGTTCTTCCTCATTTTTGCCACAAATGAGAATATCATCCAGGTGTTGTAGTTTCATCTTTCAACTCCAATGATACATAACCCTTGTTGAAACAACCCACCCAGTCCTGGCAAAAACATTGAATTATACTTTCTAATCAATTTAACAACGTCAAAAACAGACCTAGCAGAAAGATGGTTCACCTGATTCACTGAAAAATCGAATAGTTGCATGAAATCTCGACCAAGAATTGGAGGACCACCATTCTCAACAACGAACATATCCACATCATGAAATATATCATTATAGCCTACACTCAATCTGCACATACCTAATTTAACCATTCTTTTATCATCATATACATTCACATTTTTATCAGATACAAGTAATGAATATATTTTTTTGAAATACTTATTCCAAAGTTTATCAGATATGGCTGAAATGCTAGGTCCTGTATCAAGTTGAAAAATGAAGGAATCATTTCCAATTTTCAATTTAATTAAAAATGGATTTTGCACTGAAAACTCATTGTATACTGAAAATAATCCCTCGCATTCCACGAAATTTTGTACATCTTTTGGGGTTGACCCATAATTTTTTTAATTTTTTGAAGGGCAGATTGGAGCTAGATGGCCCTGGTTACCACATATGTGACAAAAACGATATCGAAAACGACACCTGACAGTTAGATGGTTTTTCCTTCCGCAACACGCACATGGAACCTCCACACTTCTCTTTGGTTGCTGCTGTTGCCTTCCAGTATCTCGACTCTTTGAAGACATCATCTGAATTGTTGGTGGTTCAGTTTTCACCGACAGACCCTCACATTGCTGCTTCCCCGAAACCATCTCTCTCACTGCTACTTCAATAACTTCTGCTAACGAACTAGTTTTATTTTTCTTGAAAACTTTACTCTGTGCAGGCCCCTTTTCGTATCCGATGACAAATCTGTCACCTAACATCATGTCAATGACACTCTCTTCGAACTCACAATTCAAAGCTAGAAATCTTACTCGTGCAGCCCATTCATTTGTAGTTTCCGAGGAAGATTTGAATGCTGCGAAAAATTTCGCTCAGGCAACAAATGAAGATTCATTAATTTTGAAATATTTGTTGAAAAACTCACATAGTTCTTCGTAAGATTTTTCTTCTGGAAGTTTCGGAAGACAAAGACTGTATATTAGTTTGTAAGACTCTTCATCCAACGAATTCAACAATATTGCCATTTTCTTGCTACTATCTGTGATCGCATTTACCGTGAAGTAGTTATCTATTCTGCGCCTATATATTACCCTGTCACTATTTTGAGCAATGAATGCTCTTATCTGCCATAATAAGACTACTTCTTGGTCTCGGACATAGTTCTTTTTTGAAAGATGATCATAAGAATCTTGGTCTGAACTTGGTTGTTTACCGGACCATTCCTCGGACTTTCCCTGCTTTCACCCCGTATATCGCGGTGTAGCAAATACACTACTGGTTTTACTACTCTGGTTAAGGCAAAGCCGAAGACACAATGGCTGTATGCATCTGGTAGGGCGGACAGACGCCAAGGGAATATTTCATTGCGGCACACGAGAATCTTGGCAATAAATAGCATTTTTATCATATCGATTTCGACTTTATACTTGCCTTATTTTGTCTCGCCCGCTCCGCTCTCTCGATGTGGATTGTGCTGGTGACAGTTGAATAGCAACAATGACCAAGGACGACCATCTGTAACAGTGTCTTCTTTCAAGGTCGCGTCGACCGGGAATATTTTCAAACAACGTGGTATTGAATTAAAAAAGTAAGCTCTTTGTGGAGTTGTCATAGGAAAGGAAGTCTCAGCAAATTAGACTGGTGCCTAAAATTTTTCTGATGAAGTAAAAAGTAACAAACAAGGCCCAGGTGGAAAATGTTGTTGGGGATCCAACTTTATAGAAAAAAAAAATTAAACACGAAAACACTCAAAATGGTAAAATGGGGATGCAATTAAGCAGTTGAAAACGGTTTTTTGCGATTTGCGGCGAAACGTGACCTCCCAGCGGAAGATTTTCAATAGGAAAGTTGTAGATAAAAAAATCAAAAACTTTCGCATTCAACACTTTTCGAGGTAACCTCAAATTAACCGTAATGACACAGAACCCAAAAAACATCAATTTTGTACCAAAAATACTAAAAATGGACACAGCATAAGCGTCTCCGCGAACCCATGAGCAGACGAATGGGGCACAGGCTATGGGTGTATTCATGATAAAGTGCGGCTTTTTATAGTCTTCTCCCCCTGTTAATTTCTGATCGTTTCGACGAACAAACATGGGATGAAAACAGTTTTGAATGATATCACTGATACTAGTTTTTGAAATGATTGCTAAATAGAGGGAGCGGTGGCGCATATCAATTTAAATATTTCAATTAACTTTGGGAGTCAGGTGACATATCGTTCAAAACAAAATTCAATTATTTTTCCAACCATCTACATTTTTTTCGTATTCCGTTGAAAAAAATGTTTACCATACATACTCGGAATACCTATCAAGTACAAGTGCTGACATATACAAGGTGTCCCATATAAAACTCCGCGGACAAATATCTGAAAATGAAAGATGATATCCATATTATGTGAAAGCAGATGATATTGATGTCAAATAATCCTATTATTTAGGTAGATATCCATCACTGGGCGTCATCCGTAAGAGCGTCGCGACACCGACGCCAATTTTTTCTAATAGCATCCCAGACTATTTAATACTTTTTTGAATTCTGCAAAAATTCTGAATTCAGGCATATAGCACACTCATGGTTTCCCTTGAATACTGAGGAAATACAGCAACTTTGTTACATATTATAAAGAGGGCCATGAATGAGCCAAAAAACACTTACACGAGTTTGATAAAATTGATCTATCAGTGATAATTACGTTGCCTGTTCAGTTTCATCTAGTTGTGTGTTTCTGTGAAATTTCAGACAATACAAACTAAAATAAATGTTTCAAATTACCAAAATATATTTCAATGATGATAATAACTAAAAAATAAAAGTTATAGCATGAATTATTTCAGTAAGTGTTCGAACTGCGTCCCTTCACGTAGAATACACATATTGTATCTTTTTATTATTTCTCGATTCGTCACAGCTAAAAGCGTCTTTCGCGATATAGAAGCACAAACATTTGTGATAATATTTTTTAAATCATCTTCATTTTGTGGACGTTGCATGTAAATTGAGTCTTATATATCTCCACAAAAAAATCCAGTGGAGTCATATCTGGACTTCGAGCTGGCCATGGTGTTGGACCCTTATTTCCAATCAATTTCTCATTGGAAGTATCATCCAAATATTGGGTAATTATTCTATTATTATGAGGAGGTGCCCCATCTTGTTGCCACCACATATTCAGTCGAGTTTGTATTGGTAAATTCTCCAAGAGATTCGGCAATACACGTTGGAGAAAAAGCAAATACCTTTCTCCATTAAGAATTCCTTCGAAGAAATGAGGTCCTATAAAATAACCATCAATGATTCAACACCAAACATTAAATCACAGTCTGATATCTCGTTTCTTGAATCCAATGAGGGTTCACGTCAGACCAATAGTGCCAATTATGTTTGTTTACTATACCGTTGTTATGGAAACGGCTTTCATCACACCATAATATTTTGTTCAGAAACTGATCATCATCTTGAATACGAGTGGACAACCATGCAATGAAGTTCAATCTCCTATCAGCATCTCCTAAATATGGGAATAGATTATAGCTATGAAAAATAAAACATAAAGATTATTACCTGGCTGTAGTCCTTGAACCAGATCTATTTTGTAGGGATGTAATTTGTTTTCTGACAAAATACTTTGTATTGACGATTTCGAAATATCACATTCCATTGATACTTGTCTGGTAGAACTATGTGGTTCCAATACCATTTGACCTAGCACTGCAACAGTGTGATCCTCATCTGTAGCCGTTCTTTGTTTTTTTCGATTCCGTTCATTAAAACATTCATTTTGTGCCAAAGATTTGGCTAAGCTAGTAAATGTTTTGTCTGACGGTAGTCTTCTGTCAGGATACCGATTGGCGTATATTCTCACTGCTTCATTTGCATTCCTTCTTGCTTCTCCATAAATACATATCATATCCAAATCTTCTGCATTCCAAAATTGTGTAGCATGTAAATGTTCGCTACTTCATTTTGTTAATTTTTTATAAAGCTTTAAAGCAATGTAGACTTCACCCTGTGGTGACCTACTTTCAATGAGCCTTAACAAATTATACGTATATGTTCCTAGTTGGTTGTCTAACGTCATTCATAGAAACCTTATCAACATACCCATGGTAATTTCCATTCAAAACCACATTTATTGATCAATTTACATTTTACAAGTTGTCATTACGATGAGAATAATTAAGTTCTGGATGCACCATCAGAATAAATCATTACTTTTCGAATTGTTCTCATTGAAACTGCATAGGTTGTGGTCCTGTCTAGCTTTCCAAGTAGTGCTTGTATTTCTGCTTACTAGAAAAGTGTGATCTGTTTTACGTTTTGCAAGTGTTGATCTAAAAATTATTGAAGGTGAATAAGGAATTTCTTCGTAAGAAAATATATCCTACTCACTTTGACATCCAATGATGTCTTCGAACTAGTGCTTCGTATGTATGTCCGAGTTCTGGTTATTGAGAAGGTTCATAAGGAGTGTCTTTGAATTATTGTCTTTGTTTTAATCTTTAGGGTTTAAAGTGATTATAAACTAAATGTTTTGATTGTTTTCATGTTCACGTTTATTTTCTAAATGTCAGCTGTCCGATGATATTTCAACTGTCAGCTGTCAACTGCCATGTTAAAATATCAGTGTAGCCAACTTAGCTTTTGGGGTTTCTGATCAGAGACAAACAAACACACCATTATTTTTATGCTGGTCAGATTGGTCGGTTAAGCATGGAACATGCAAATATCGAAATATCTGAATGTTGGTATCATAACTTCCTGGATGGAAAAAATCTTCAAGGTGGATATCGTTTCCGACTGAGAGAAGGGTCAGATAGTAGAATTGGTGGAAGCTACAGGTGTATAGCCATACAGGGGTTCCTGGTTTTGTTCGGCTGACGAATCCTGAATTTGTTAAGTGATCCTTTGTGGATATTCCATCCTACTCATCTCACTATCAACTCCAAAGACCTGGCTTTTGATAAATGCCTATCTTGGAACAATTTGGCGTTTGAAAACTTTGTACCACGCCGACATTTTTTGAAGATAAAACCCTTCACGGAAGGTGAGTTTTCCAACTTTTCCTTTCATCGTTTTCATGCTAACGACTGTTTAGAACAGCTATTTACTAAAAAAACATTTATAGGGTTGTTATTGTTCCCGGAGGAATTTGACCCAGAGAATTGTCACGTTTCCTTGCCTGGTTGGGTATCTCCCAAGCTTTGGTTGAGCCCCAAGTCTTCCTGTTGGTTATTTATGGTATTATAGCTCCAGTATAGCTGATTTGCTGAAGTATAGAATGCCTGGTATTGCTTGATGAACTGTTGAATTGCTGTAAAATGTGATGAGGCCTCCTTTATTGATAGTCTTCGTAGACTCCCTTCCTTCATCACTCCAGTCCTGGTTGGCCTAGGATCTAGTCCAAAAATCTTCACGTTGGTGTCACCAGAGGAACAGGTTTCACTTTCTAATTTTTTATATTGGATGAAATCCTACAAATTCAATTTTAATTATTTATTATTATTCAATATTGATATTATCTCCGGTTGAAGTTTATATCTTTCAACGACTATCTGTAAACCACCACATAGTACTATGGGCTGGGAAAATGATTTCCTAATTAAATCTTACAATTTTAACCTCAGATTCAACAGATACCGAATATTGAATATTATTAGAATCAGTCTTATTTTTGAGAAACTGTTACTCTGACCAGTGAAGATTAATTCATATTAAATGTGTGTTTATTTATGTTTTATTTATTTATTGATTAACACTTTTCAACTTGACAACATCCTATGGTAAAGTCTTTTATAGTTTTGTGTATAACATTTAATTGTCTTTATTCGGTTGCACAACTTCCCAAGTAAGTACTCTTTGACATAGACATATTAAAAGTTGCTGTGGCGCCTCCTCTTATTTTTGTGACCATTCTGTTACTGTTCAATGATATAATTCTGTTATAAAGTATAAACGAACCCATGGTGCCTACCGACGAAGAGCTGCCGTCTGCACTGCTCCTTTTTATTTAACTTTAAAGAACAGAGGGTTGCAATTGAACCATTTTTCAATTTTAGGAAAAAACAATACAAAACTAAATACACTTCCGTAAAATCTGACAGGTTCTTTGACAGATCGATGAAGACTCGTATTATTGCATTTATTTTGACGCTTTCATGGCCCTCTTTATAATATGCAATAAAGTTGCTGTATTTCATCAGTATTCAAGGGAAACCATGAGTGTGCTATATGCCTGAATTCAGAATTTTTTGCAGAATTCAAAGAAGCATTAAAAAGTCTGGGATGCCATTTGAATAAATTGGCGTTGCTCTCGCGACGCCTTTACGGATGACGCCCAGTGATGGATATCTACCTAAATAAGAAAATCCTTTGACATCAATATCATCTGCTTTCACAAAATATGGATATTTTCTTTCATTTCCTAGATATTTGTCTGCGGAATTTTATATGGGACATCCTGTATAGTACCTAGATACCCTCATCTCGATAAAATTGAAAGGTTTGATGTGAACAATAAGACAGAAAATATTTAGAATTGTATTTCCTGTACTACTTTTTGAGAGCAGATACATTGCAATTACTCCACAGATGGCGCTGAGGGCACACCAACTTAAAAATTTCGAAGTGCAGTTTGATATTGTGGTAAAACGTATGAACGAAAATCAAAAAAATGAAGATTTGCAATTTGACTCCACAAGCAATTTGAAATTTTTAAATTGCCCCTTTACCAATCCCACCCGATACACACTACTACAACCATGTGTACCCAAACATCATTGGTTTTCGAATCTCAATATACCCCGCAGATTCATCACAACTCTTATAAGACTCAAGTTTGGTCATGCCTGTTACCCACAACATCTTTATCGGATAAATATAATTTCCAGTAAAAATTGTGAACATTGTGATCAAGAGGGAGACTTAGACCATATATTTTTTGCATGCTCCAAATATTCCGATGAGTCGAATGAACTATATGACAAACTTTTTAGTTTAAATATGCCGAATCCTTTCAATGTCATGTCGATCTTAGCCTCAAATAGCATTCAATTGTATAAATGTTTAATGGAATTCCTTTACAAGACAAATATTAAGCTGTAGTTGGTTTTAGAGTTGGTATCCATGTGTAGACCTTTCCTTGTGTGACATGTACCTATTAATCCGTGGTCTAATTGTTGTGTGTCTCAGAAAAAGTCGTCCCGAAGGACCCCTGGACGTGAAGCGTGTGTACCTGTCTATTCCTGTTGTACGGTCTTCAATTTCAAGCTCTTATTTCTTGTTGTTTTGTAGGGACCTATTTAATTATAAATACTTCTATCATCTATACTATCAATACCACATACTCTACTTGTGTCTGGCCGAATGACGAAATGTCAAAGCCATAAAAAAAAAAAAAAAAAATTGCCCCTTTATATGGCGATCATAATGTCTTTGATTGCAAAACGTAGTATCGGTGATACCTTTCAAATGGTATTTGTTCAGACGTTAACAGAGGGGGCCTAATAAAAGCAGCACTGCGTTCAATTTTTAATGGGATAACTTCCTTCGTATCCATCATTTTGTTATGAAAATTGACAAACTTCTTACTTTAATGACTATCTGTAAAATGCACTGCATGCCGAACAGTAGATCCATTCAAATTGTTGGGCAGTAGTTATTTCGTGATACTTTGCAATGAGCTGCTATAAAAATTTCAAAGATGAATGCGCATACTCTATACCCTTACGACTTACGACAAATGTACGCGGGGGTGGTTGCCCCCTGATCCAACCAAAAAGTTCGGCAATCATATTATCTTGAGGTATAATGAATGAATAGTTGAATCAATAAACTGCCCAACATTTACAACTGATAATTTTTTATTGAATTTTTTTTACAATTGGCCATGCCGCTCACCTATATAGTCCAATCAATAGGGAAAAGTGCGTGCAAAAATTAAGATCCGAAGACAAAAAATATAAGCGTACAGGAAATTGAAATTCAGCATGAGTTTCTATTTCAAGCGACTCGATCGTGATTACCGAACATAACCTAAAAAACTGGCAAAGTTGCGAAAAGCGGTTTTTTGTTGATAACTAAAAAACTACAGCATCGATCGAAAAAAGTCAAAATAGGAAATTGTAGGTATCAAAAAGATCTATCAATTGAATCACTTTTCCGATATCATTGATACTTTTCGAATTATATCGGAAAAACCGTGTTTTCTACAACTCGTTAACTGTAAGGTATTCAAACTTGTTACTTACCGTTATTTAGAGCCTATGACATGCCAGAAATGTCTTTCTTTGAAAAATTGAAAAATATTGATTATTTTTCAAAATATATGAAGTTTTCTCAAAAAAGATGCTCTTTCAATATGGCTACTCTTGCTCAGGGAATGATGCTACAGTAACGATTCGTAGCTTATTTTAGTTGTTTTTTCATATTATCGAATAAGTATATTGAATTTTTTAATTTTAAGGTCAAAAAATGACTAAAAAAATTGCACAATTTTTTTACAGGTTTTTTTTAAATATATTGCTCAATTTTGTTTTTATATGAATGACTTTTATGAAAATGGATTCCTAGCATGATATCAAGAATTCAGAAAAAAATTGAATTCCTATGATCACTAGGAGCCGAGATAAATTTTTTATTTCAAAAGAATCTGGAAGACGCAATAATCATCGTACAGCAGTCACCTTCAACGATATTGAGGTTGAATACCTATATATTCAATAAAAAAATACTAGGATATGTTTAGTTCATTCGCAGTATTATTAATTTATGAATAAAATGAGGCGTGCAGGCGCGGATAGCGATAGCTGTAGCGGGTGGCGAAGTGGGGATAGCACTGAAAACTTATGTCGTGAGTTCAAAGTGGCTTGTGCTTGAAAAATAATGAGTACCTATCTCTGCTTGTTGTTCACGTACGTTTTCTTTCGCAATGTACACTAGTACTTGAAATTGAACCAATAACTTTCCTTTTCTTTTTCAATAACACTGTCAGGACGAAAGTGTCTTTAATGTAACAGTATTTGTATCCCCACTGCGCCAACCGCTGCATCGATCCACGCCTGAACGCCTCACTTTGTTCATCAATTAATGATACTGCAATTGAACTAGACATGTCCTAGTATTTTATTATCGAAAATATAGGTATTCAACCTCAATATCCATGAATATCCATGAAGTTTGTTCTTATTGCGACCTTTAAATCCCATGACATCATCGTCTCGTCAGGTGTACCTCAAGGATCCCACCTGGGTCCCTTAGTATTTAACTTATTTGTAAACGATTAAGTCTTGTTTCTATCATTCTAAATTTCTTTCATTTGCTGACGATCTCAAATTGCATTCCAGGATAATATCTGAACTTGACTGCATGTTGTTACAGTCAGGTCTACAAAACCTGGCAAATGGTGGTGTTAGTTGAATGATATGGAATTAAATCCGGAAAAATGTCATGTTGCGCCATTACATAGATCTCGTTACATCACTCAGTTTAAATACATCATCAATGGCATTGAATTCAATGTCAAGTAGCATATGAAAGACTTAGGAGTTGCTTTCGATCCACAACTTTCTTTTACTGTACAAATATGAAATATGACTACCAAATCTCTTGAACTTTTAGGTTATGTCAAAAGGATCACTCAAGACTTCAAAAACGATAAAATACTTAAGTTGATGTACCGTTCTTATTCAGATCTTATTTGGAATACCTACGCTTCATGTGTCTGGTCACCTTTTTACAAAACTCATATAATAGAATGGGAGATGTTGACAGATTCACATCAACGCCATGTTAAGATAGACAATAGCAGCGAAAAAATTATGTGCATTATAGGCAATTATAGGTTGCACGTAACCAAAGGGTACCAATGATGGTGTAAACTGTGAGGTTAAGTGCCGGAATTGAACTATTTATATGAAGGCCACGCGGCGACCGCTCATATTTTTCATCATTTTGGTCAGAATTTTCATATCTTCCACTGGTCTCAGAGGCATGAACGAGAAAATTGTCACCTGGAATCTGTCACCTTCTCCGAGTCTATAACCAAGCTAGAGATGATCGAATAAACATTTTTGCGTTACGTACCCACATACACACTTTGTCCAAATTAATGTTAGCGATCAAACCACGTAAAATACGAAAATATAACAGAACTGTTCGAATAAGTATGAATCCCTTCACATATTGGTATTACTCGTAATGACAAAGCAGACACAGTTGCTGAGAATGTCAACATGAATCCACATTCCATCATCGTTAATAACATCTCATACCTGGACAGGAAGAGCGATATTTTCAGCCACACGAGGAATATATGGAGAGACAGATGGCGTAGAAATGCATAGAATAAGTTATACCAATTAAAACCAGATCTGAACCCCACACAACGACTTCGCATAGGCAGTACGAAAATGACACACCTCATCAAGTAGGACCTTCCCAATATGTGCAATACCTGTAGAATGCAACTTAATGTGAAGCACATCCTGATAGAATGTTCTTCCTACCATAAACAAAGAGATTTGGCAGGACTAACCATAGTGATCTACAAACTATTCTGTTCCATAATAGCTATTTGTGTATTTGGAGCGCAAAGTGATTGATTGCCGCTCGACAAAGAGAGAAGCAGAGTGCGGTAATCTTTGTAGAGCAGCAATAACAGTCTGTGCTTGAAATACACACATGATTTTTTCTAAAAATCTAGATCGCAGACATAAAAACGAACACTTCATTCAACATAGGCACATACCTAACAAAAAGAAAAAGAAAGGAAATAACTTGAAAAAAAACGAATGTCTAGATCGAACTCCAGGCCTTTAGTTCACTAGCAGCTACACTGACTTTGACACCACCACAGTTATTTAGAGTGCTTTGAATTTGATACAAGAATAGGTTCGTTCTATAACAAAAGAGTGGAGGACGAGCGTTTTTTCAATACTTTCGATGTAGAGCGTCATATGCTAATTTGGTTAGCGGTGGTAGAAAATTAATCAATGTTTTAAACAAAATATGATAACTCTGATGTTGGTGAGTTAACTAAATCTGAGACATTTTCTGTTAGGAACTGTTACTGAAGAAAGTAATACTATTGGTTATGTAGAGGAAGGAAGCTCATATCACACCGAACTCATAGATGAAACTGTGGAATGTTGTCTTTCTGTAAATACCTCAATGGTTGATGCCGATAAAATTGAAGAAAAAATTAGTATAATAACAGAACTGTTAGGCACAGCACGCGTTCATCTTATTTAATTGCAACATCATCTATCCCCATATATTGAGCACCTATTATGAACCTAGTGTCAGTTACTTGAAAATGGTGTTATAGCCGATAATTGTTGTAACAAATGAAGTGAAACTTAGTGGAAATCAGACGAAAGTTCAACATCTCTACAAAATGAATTAATTATCAATTGATCAAGTTTTCTTCTACTTGATTTTCTTCTACTTAATTGTGAGTTAACCACAGGGCTCATGAGAAGCAGCAGCATGCTGGAGGGCATTATAGCTCACAACATTCTGGGAATGCCCTCTGACATCATGCCTAAAACTATCAACCTTCACACGTCCTACACTGTGGTCTTTCCCGAAAGAGAAGACTGAGTCCGGAATGGAACCAACCTATGTAGGGCAAATTAACGTTGGTTCACCGATGGTTCCAAAACTCAGGAAGGCGTCGGAGCCGGAACATATGGAATGAACCCAGTAGGGAAACGCTCGTTCAGTATGGGTAAACTAGCTACGATATTTCAGGCAGAGGTAACTATATGCCATTGAAATGTGCGCCAGGGAGCTGGAAAATCGATACCACACACGAAAAACAATAAAAATATTTTCAGGTACTTAAAGCGCTTGAATCCAACTGCTTTAAATCTAGGGCAGTATAGAACTGCAGAGACATGTTAAACCGACGCAAC
Source organism: Chrysolina oricalcia (assembly GCA_944452925.2). Taxonomy (NCBI): domain Eukaryota; kingdom Metazoa; phylum Arthropoda; class Insecta; order Coleoptera; family Chrysomelidae; genus Chrysolina; species Chrysolina oricalcia. The sequence continues at coordinate 28,914,301 of OX101820.2, forward strand.
GCAACAACGTTACCATAGTCTGAATACCAGGTCACACCGGCCTAGAAGGAAACGAAATAGCGGACGCCCTAGCAAAAGGGGGGGCCGAAACAACGTTCACTGGACCAGAACCGGTAATCGGTTTAGCATATACACTGCCAAGAATGTCATAACAGCTTGGACAGAAAATAAAAGACTCGAGTACTGGCGTAGTCTTCCGGGCCTAGCCCATTCCAAAGCATTTATTGCTTGTACAAGGAAAAAACAGGACTCTGACAAACTGCTACAACTGCATCTCAGACTTATAGTAGGTTTGCTTACTGGCCACTGCAAACTCAAACATCACATGCATAAAATCGGACTTGCACAAGATGCAGAGTGCCGGCTATGCATGGAGGATCATGAAACGGCTAAACACATTCTGTGTACATGCCCTGCAGTTGCCAAAACCAAATTCTCAATATCTGGCGATACGACAGTGAGACCAGAAAACCTGGTAAATTGTTCTCCCAATACATTCCTCAATTTCTTCAAGAGATTGGTTATACTGGGAGAAACATAACCATAGGGTGAGCCACAATAGGCCATTGGCAGCAGTGGAGGGCCTGATACGGGCCCACTCACGTTCAAACCTAACCTAACCACAGGGCAATCGATGACTTATGGTCTACTACCTATTACGTTATACGTTATAACTGAACAACGAGCAGTGGATTGTAAGCTACCAACCAGAAAATTAAACCCCCTTTCATTAATCACGAAACGTATTATTGCTGTTGTTCCCACTCCCAACTGAGAGCTGGGACGGGTAGTGGCAAATTCAGTGCTCATCAACTCTCTTGAACTCTGCCTCTAACAGCAGTTGTTTTCAGTTATATGTTTGCCACATTTCATATCTGGTAGTATCATTGGGAGATTAAATTATTCCGATAGTCCAAATTATTTACAATTGAATTTGGAAAAAACATAATGGTCCCTTCATTTAAGACATCTTGTATATCAGAATGCAATCTGTAAATTTGTCTTGTATACAAAAATCATTGTTCATCCCATTAGATGAAGAGGGCATTATCTGTAGTAACATTCACGGTTTAACACCCGGTATAGTTGCTAATGACAATCCGATACAAACAACATCACTGAACAATGCTTCAATCTTCTATAAACTGTTAATCGGCAATCTTTTCTGAAGCCAAATGAAACACTTACATAAGATTTAAGAGCCCAAAAAAACACCGACGGTGTTGTGCACAATGATTCTAAATTGAAAATAATTCGCAACGAAGTCAAATTATATCTTCTTTCCAAGAGGCAGAGCTACAAGAAGTACAAGATGTTGTTTTGTTTTGGTACAGAACAATAAACATGACAATGGTGCAAGGCCGTATAAATTTTCTGTTTATTTTCCTATCCAGTCTGCTAGTCTGTAAAAATTGCTATACAACCGGCATATATCCTATTGAATTTTAGACTTTGATGGAAATGCAATGACTGATAATTGATAATTAGGATTCTCCTGTAGGAGTTAAGGAAACCCGTTATGTAGTTGAAATTGTTTGCCAAGAATGCAAGCGAATATTGAAGGAAAAGTACTGCTATAGACGGATTCATTTTCTCAAGGGGATTTTGTCATAGTTCCCACTAACGTTACAATTGACAAAATTCCACGAGCTATTGGTGATCGGTTTTTAGTTGTCAGGTTGGTATAAAAAATTTGTTTTTAAACGTTTGAAACACTGAATTGTCAACACTAGTCAATTCAAATTTGTTTAAATTTGAATTTATTGAACAAATATTCGCAAAAAAATCGAGCTTGTTGCAAATGTTGTGTTCCATTTTGCGGATATACAATAAAAATAGTTTTCACAGATTCCCAAAAACTAAAGAACTTGCGCAAAAATGGTTGTGCCCTTTGAATCTTTCCATCGACGATATAGAATTATTTTATCATTTAAATCTGATATTGTTGAGTGCCATTCTCGATGTTCAAACTCGAAATTTAGGAAAACACTTTCCTTTCTAGACCCATTTCTCTGAAAATGTTCCCAATACTTCAACCAAAGAAGGTGAAAGAATAACTGCTTTCTGTTTCTTGTAACTACGAAGTTAGTAAGATTTACTTCTGTATTTCTGATGTTGGTGAGTTAACTAAATCTGAGGCATTTTCTGCTAGGAACTGTTACTGAAGAAAGTAATACTACTGGTTATGTAGAGGAAGAAAGCTCATATCACACCGAACTCATGGATGAAACTGTGGAATGTTGTCTTTCTGAACAAGCTTATACTTGTGCAGAGTTACAGTTGATCCCTGACGCGGAGTGAAGCACACAACATAGAAAGTAAAACAAACCCCCAATGTGCTTTTCAAATTTGGATAGAAAACGAATGACTAGGATTATATCTTCCAAAATTGTAAATCTCTTTTTTATCAACGTCCACCGACAGAGTTGTTTTTGATACCAGTACCAATACCTACCATTTGTTGGAAATAAAAACATTTGTATCTAAAGGATTGAAGAAAAAATATACAGTGTGAAACAATGTGTAGAACACGACTACAGTAATGGCAAACAAATTCTATGGCAAATTAGCTCTAATGGGATTACATTATTCTGGACTGGGCTTTGGATCCTATACCAGTATTAACAACATTCTATTTTGAATATTTCAAATCCAATCATGAGCTTTATACTGTGGTTGTGGAGTCGATTGTTACCACTACTACATACTTTGGCCAAGGACAGAACAAACTGCTAGAAATTTGATGACAGTTGCTTGAATAGACTGTTTTCTATCGATTTGGAGTCTTTAAAGACCAAACACCATTTCTACTGAAAAGCAGCTATATACAGTGTCACACATAAAGTTCGCGGCATATGGAAGTTTTTTTTATTAATAGATATAAAGAAAATTTGACTTCGCAGTTAGTTTGTGCTTGAAAAACAAGTGAAAAACAGCATCTTTTCTTTTTTCATGCTCCACTATAAACCTGTCAAATTTGACATTTTTTTCGAAAATCCTCAAAAAATCAGTTTTTTGTTGGAAATTTTGAAAAATGCCAAAGAAAAAAGTTGCTCACTTTCCAATTTTATACATTTGCTCCAAATTTGGACTATCTACACTGTCACTTCGACTTTTTTCCAATTTTTTTAATTTTTCGAATTTTTCGCTCTATCGATTCGAACAAAACTGAATCATGTTTCGTTTCATAATTTTGATGAATATAAATATGAATAGTTATGAAACTGTACGTCACTGTTTAGTTTACAGAAAAGTATTATATTTCGTGTTTGTTTGTAACTATTGGTCAGAAAAATAATCAAACTGAATACTTAAAAGTCTATTAAAAAAAAGAAATACGAGTGCACTTTTTTAATTTTCTGTCAACAGGCCAATGTGGATTTTTTCTGGGCAAGATATGATATTGAAGTCTCATATTCATCAAAATTATGAAATTTGAATCATGTTTGGTTCGAATCGATAGAGCGAAAGATTCGAAAAATTATAAAAATTGGAAAAAAGTCGTAGTGACAGTAGAGAGTCCAAATTTGGAGCAAATTGTATAAAATTGGAAACTGATCAACTTTTTTTTTGGCATTTTTCGAAATTTCTAAAAGAAACTGATTTTTGAGGATTTTCGAAAAAAAATGTCAAATTTGACAGGTTTATAGTGGCACATGAAAAAAGGAAAGATGCTGTTTTTTACTAATTTTTCAAGCACAAACTAACTGCTATGTCAAATTTTCTGTATATCTATGAATAAAAAAAACTTCCATATGTCGCGAACTTTATGTGTGACACTGTATAATTCAAAAGACCTCTTTAGGACTTTTCATTCAAGGTTTTCCGGGTTTTCTACAGCTGTTAAAGCGAATGCGCCACCGAATCAATTTAAGCAGCCTCAAGGCTCCGTTACATTTTTTCCATTATTTCTTTGTTATTGCTGTATTCAATATTTTAAATGAAAGTTCTTTTTCAAATATTGAGAACTGTAAAAATTGTGTGTTCCTTTTCAATTTCCGGAGTTAAATAAAAACAGTGTTTGGGACTGAATTAAAAATAGTGTCCATAATTATATTCTTTATTTACCATGAATCTTCATATGAATCGGTCGTTGCTCTTTCAATATACTTTTCATGATATAGGTAGCAGAAAACACATTTGAAACATCGATTTTCAGAAAGAAATTTTCCATTTCAATCAATGTGTACAATCAGAACTTTTATCAAAATATTGAATACACCAATAACGAAGAAACAATGAAAAAAAAATCCGGGGCGGCCTAAATTGATTTGAAGGCGCATTCGTTTTTACATCTACAGGAAAACCGGAAAAACCTACAACACCCACGTCATTTGAAGAGTTGGAATTACGAATAAAAACTCCTAAAGAGGTTTGTCGAATTATTAATACCTGCTTTTCGCCAAAATAAGATGTATGGTATCTACAAAGGCTACAAAAGTTCCAATTTGAAAGAAAACATTCAATTTATGCAACACTCCCGGAAATGGGGCATAGTAGTGATCTACACATTGTTTCGAGTGCGTTTTTCAATTGTCTATATTTATTAATTTATTCATTCATTAATGTTTCTTTATATACCAATGTTTTAATTTCCAAGAAATGGTAGATATTGGTAATGGTGTCAAAAACGAGAAAGGGGTTCCTGTGTTAATAGCAAGTCCACATGGGAAACATATGAAACCTTTATTTTATGTTTCATATTTAGCAGCAGCCGCATCCTCATTATCCAACAAAGCTTTCAAGGTTGCTGTTAATATTCGTCATTTATGCCAAATTTGCAAAAGAATATTTTCATTGACTGGCGCCTAGTCATTTGTTAACTTCTCCAAATTTGAGATGCACTCTAGGTATTTGTTTTATATTAGGATGTGTGGTTCACTCAGCGTCAGGATACAACTATCCAGTAACTCTGCTCTACACGATTTTAATCATCTTCAGAAGACAACATTCCACAGATTCATCCATGCGGTTGGTGTGATATGGGATATATTTTTCTGCATAACCAATAGTATAACTTTCTCCATCAATAGTTCCTAACATAAAATGCCTCAAATTTAGTGAACTCAAAACATCAGAGTTACAGAAGTTAATCTTACCAACTTGAGAGTTACAAGGAACATAATCATCAGTTACTTTTCCACCTTCTTTGGTTGAAGTATCAGGATCATTTTTAGATAATGCGGGGTCTAGAAAGGAAACATATATAATAATAATGATAGTAATAATAATTTTTATTAACAGTTTGTTTCAAAATACAGACATACAATGAAATCCTGTCAAAAAGCAGGATTCAAGAATGCGGTTTGAAACCTAACATTTTCGCTTGAACTATTGTTATCACTAATGGATACGGTTCATTTTGTTTCGAATGCTTTTATGAGAACGGTTCAAAATCAAAACTAGTTAGAAAAGAGGGAATATCGAAAATTACTTTTCAAATTAGATTGACTTGGAGCAAGAACAGCTGTAAAAAGTCTTCCAAATATTTCTCGAGTCATCCTTCTGCATAATTCTCAACTTTCACAGATCAAAATTGTGGAAAATATAAATATTTCGAGATTATTTTATCTTTCTGTGCACTGATTCAGCATTTCAAGAAAGTGAATACTCTTTTGAATCTGTTTGTTATGAAGCAGTCTTGTTAATGACTGAATAATAATTCTATTTGTTTCACACTTTTTGAGTATATTCCTTAATTTCAATGATTTCTAGGTTATATAATCGTTAGGATTTAAATTTGACATTTTCATTTCAAAATGGCCGGTCTGTTTCCTTGAGTAGATGAATTACTGCGTCACATTTGACAGCGGTTCGAAATCAAACTTCAATGGGATTCATCAAGAAAAACTGCTATAATAATTGTTTTCTCAAATTTTGAATTTAACTGGCTCATTAGAATTTTGACATGAGAATGGAACTCGCCAACATAACATATCATCGCAGAGTTTTGACATAAACGATGTCTTCCACTTCTTCAAATTTTCTCTTTCTTGGAAATGATCGCCACAAATTCTTTTACGATGAAAGAATTCTAGTTTGTCGGTGGGAAAGTTCAACAACCATTTTTCTACAAGTTCTTTAATTTTCGGGAATATGTGAAATTTTTTTTTGAATAATCATACACATTTTTTTGCAAATAAATTTTCAATAGATTAAAATTAAAAAAATAAATGAATATGACAGTGTTGACGCAGTGTTTCGAACTTTTAAAAACAAAATTTATTACCAATAACAATCGATGAGTCTCTTACAGATACTTACATGTACAACTCCTTCTAAAATTAAAATGTCAAAATAACGCGTAGAAAATAATTCAAAAAACAATTTTTCCGTTTAACTTTTCAGTGGTCGTGTAAAATTTAGTAGTTGTACCTCACCAGTTAGTTAGTGTTAAGGAAAGTGTTACTTACATGAGAAAAATCTTGAAGTTTGGCTACATTACAATTTGGAGTGACGTAGTTCAAAACGATGAAATTGTCATTGTTGAATTGTCATTGTTCAAATTTGTTGAGTGTCTCCAATTGTTTCATTATGGCTGTCCAACCTTTCTCTGGGTAAGGTTTTCTCAGATTTTCCTTTGCTTTCATTCACCATTTTCCAGCTCTCTTTTGTTGTGGTTTAGAATTGATGAGTCGTTTATTGTTATAGTAACAACAATAAAATACTTCGATTTCTCTATATTACTTTTCATCAAATGGAATTCACAAATTTATAGTGAATGATCAGAAAGTGTGCTGTTTGAACACTTGTTTTTTGTAGTCAATGTTTGTGAAAAGAGAATCAAATAAAGTTGAACTCGTACCGGTGATTCGCGTTGGTTCATTGTGCTCTCTATATTATCGATCAAAAACTTTGCTGTCAATAATCAATTAATTTAATTCACTGAATCACTTCCAAGCTTTGCAGTTTTCAATGTAAATAATCGAGATCTATTCTTGATAATTGCAGTTAGACGATAAGAAGAAAAGTCCGAAGATTATGAAGCACTAATTACATAGAAATAATTTAAGTGAAACGCCATTAAACTACCACGTGCACTTTGAAAACTAATAATCAAGATGGTAGTTTGCAGAATAGAAACCATTACGTCTGCTTTTTGCTAGCAATTATATTTATTAGTACGATTCTTTATCAATCGCCGCCGCCAAATGATGTTCTATTGCCATCATGAAAAACTAGTTCTCCACTATGTCCTGGAATTTCGTTCTAGGAAATACGGTACCAAATATGCATGTTTATTGTTTTTTTCACCTTCGATATTCTGGAAATATCAAATATTGGTACTGTTATTTTAAATGGTTTTTAATAGTGGTAAAAAGAATAAGAACGATATTAATGAATTAATTTTGTAGTGCAATTATGTATTCAAATATTTTTATATGAATTCTTTAATATAAACTGCTTTTTGTTATAAAAATTATTGAAGAAAGTCGATACTCATTGAAAACGTTAAGAAAATCATGATTCATAAAGACTTTTTCTCTCAGATTTGAAATTAGACACTTCAACAATGAAAATGATCACTTATAGACCTTCGAAATACAAAAAAAAAACACCAAGACAATTGTTTGTGAAAGATAAGGGTATTTTTTTTCGAAAAATGCACATAACTCGAAAACTGACCGTCTTCTGAATTGCGAAAAAATCATGCTCTTTCATTTGTACGCGAGAAAAAAAATACTAAAAGGTCATTTTTTCGCCATTTTGACGTTCAATTTGAGGTTATGTCGAAAAGGGCTAAATGAAAAAGTTACCGATTTTTTATTATCTACAACTTTTTCTCTGAACATTTTCCGCTAAAAGCGTTTCGCCGAAAATCTCAAAAAACTGTTTTCAACCCCCAAACTGCATCCATTTCACCACTTTGAGTATTTTCGTGTAAGAATATTTTTTCCCTAAAGTTGAAACCTTAAAAACGTTCTCCACCTGGTCCTCGCTTATTACTTTCTTCTTATTTTAAGAGTTTAATATTCATTTTGGCACCAGCCTAATTCCACAAAAGCACGAAGAAACTGTCATTCTCGTTCTCTTTCCCAATTTTGAATTTACCTTCTGTAGTTTCAAATTTCTTGGATTTCCTAGAACTTGCGTTTCACAATATTACGATATACCTATCTCGATTTGTAGTTTTGGGACAGTTGGACTATTGTTCATTGTTTAAACAACAATAAAAATAATCATATTGTAAAATTATAGTATGTAATATGAGCAGAAATGAGAATCCAGACTGAGGGAAGATTTTGATATTAGAAAAAGAGATATTCAAATTCAATGCAAGGTGTTCCACAAATTACCCGAATTTTTTCAACTTAATATGTACTTTTATATAAAAAGTCTATTTCTTGAAAAAAAATGTAGAAAAGGAGATAAAATTTTTAAAACTTTGTAACAAACCACTCTACAAAAACTGTTCAAAACCTACACTGGCGCTGCTATCACAGTACTAAAATAACAAAACAACTTTTGCAACATGTATTTTGTACGATTTATCTGCAGTGTTTACTCCTCATTAAATTCAACGATCAGTTTTTATCTCATTTTTTGTTGGAGTTTTACTATTTTTTTACAACAATAAACTCATTCGGCAGAGCTCATTAGAAAATATTGGATTAGTTATGTAACAACCAATAAATTATCATACTCACTATTATTTTACATTTCCATTACTTTTTATTCACTGAACTTGTGAACATAAACCTGATAATGTGAAATTACACTATCTACTGATTTTTCCATTTATTTAAGTATTTTCGTATTCCTCTGTATAATTTTATTCAATATATTTTTGGAATTATTAAATCTTGTAGATACTCAGATATTTACAAGTTGACTTGCTATATCACAATTCAAAGTTGTGAAATCTAAAATTGAAATTTGCAAATTCGTAATTATGAATTCCAAAATCAAAATCAATCTCAACATATAGGCCGTCAGATAACGACGGATTTTGCTCACTCATTTTCTCGTTTCTTGGAATTTCTGAAAATATTTGGAACTTCAAAAAATTCTGTTCTTCAATGGATTGGTGAATCTCATCAAGGGTTTTCAACTGACCCCCTAATCCATTAAAAAAATTGTGTGAGTGGCTGTCACTTTGAGGGGGGTGAAGGAGGGGCGATTTTTTATGTCACAGAGTGTCTTTTTGAAAACATAACTCGAAGTGACTCAGGGTTTTTATTAAAAAATAATAACGTAGAAATTTAATATACCTACCTATCCATTACTTTAGGACCTCACTGTATAAAACGTCGTAATCATGTTTCTTGAAATCTGTTTTTCTTCCTAAACGAGAAAATGAACAAAAATTCCTGTGATTTTCCTGCAAGTTTTCCAGTTTCATATAGTATATGATAAGCAAAAGGAAAATGAATTTTCTATATGCCGAGCACACATCCGATTGCTAAATTTTGATTTTTTAGGCTCAACAATGACATAATTCCCAGTGGTCAAAATCCCAGAAAAGAGAAAATTAGTCAGCAAAATCTGTCGTTATCTGACGGTCTACTATCCCACTGCAAGCTGTTTCTGATTCAGAAGAACACGTGAGAGATTGTGATTGAAGGGCAGGTGTCAGGTTGATGCCGTGTTCACCAACTATTCTAAAGCATTTGACAAAGTCCATCTTCCTACATTATTAAACCGGTTAGAGAATGTAGGTGTCCATGGAAATTTTATCGAATCACCTCGGTTATTCCTCAGAGCTCACATCTGGGGCCTCTGTTATTTTCAATATTCATCTATTAAATTAGTTCTCAACTTTTGCTCTCCACGCAGACTGTATTGAGATGTAATCTGACATTGATAGAGTTTCTAATTTTTGTAAATAATATAAGCTATTCTTAAATATAAACAAAATTCAACACATCTCATTTTGTTGCTTGAAATAAAAATTTAAATTAGATATAGTATTGATTGTAATTATTGACTCTCATTTGAAATAGGATTTGCATATCGAAACTATAGTTAAGAAGGCGAATAGAAATTTTGGATTTCTTCTGGGAGTTTCCAAATTTTTCAAAGAAACTAAGACACTGATAACTCACGTTACAGACAGAAGATACACAAAATGATTCAAGTTCTAAGACGGAGTCATATTGGTCAGTATAATTCCAAAATGGGTGGTACAGACCCTATGGATGAAAATATTGGGAGATATCAGAAAAAAAAATATTTTCAAAAAGTTTATAATATCAATTAAGTACTCTTTGATCCCTTATTGTCCTAATGTGACCATATGGTAAGGGTCGTTTTTGAAAGAAAAAAAAATTAAATATCTTTTTTCTTTTTGTAGACTTCCGGTATTACTCAAACATTTATAAAAGTCAAAAAAATAAATTAAATAGATTACTTCGGCTTTCAATGGTTAATTACGTTATATTTGAGTGACTCTGTAACAACTGCATTACGAGCACACGCTTCAAAAATGTTCCATCTCCATTAACATAAATACAACACGAAAAGGAAAGGTACTTGAATTGAAATGCAGTCTTTTTCTTTTCAATGTCTTAAATGGATATTGACATAATAACATGTGATGGCAAAAATAAAGGAAATTGATGATGTTGGTTCGAAGTCTTGCTAAATACCCACTTACTACAACGTCGTCGTTCGGACTTACACAGCGTGCTTTGCATACAGGGTGTCTGTATCTCAGACTCTTAAATCCATATTATGTCTTTAATTAGTTCTGCCAAATTTAAGCGTTATCATTGTAAATGCAGAACCAACGATAACTGTTTATTTTCTAACACTCAGAAGACAGAAGTAATTAGAATCCACACAAGTCAAAAACATCTAGATGATTTGAACCTTTCTATCAATAATAATCAAATACAAAGTAGTCACAGCTCTATAAGATTCGTGGGCATTACCTTAGATCAAAACATGGCTTGGAGATATCACTGTGAAAAATTGACATCGAAGTTATCTTGTTGAAACTTGCTTTCATCAATTTGAGAAATGTATTAGAAATATATCAACTCATTAATTTGTATTACACGCAAGTAAAGCCTTGATTACGTTAGGGCATTTGTTTCTTGGATATTGCAACAGCCATTTCACAGGTATTTATTGCTCAGAAGAGTATTATCAGATGTATAGCAAAAGTTTCGAAAACGGTGTCGTGTAAAAATTTGTTCGTCCAATATAACATTTTATCACTATGCTGGCAACACCTATTGAAAACTTTCATAACTTTCACACCAGGCTCAAAAAAGTTAATTTTGTGTACCTTTGTCGAGTAATACAATAAAATACTGTACACCAGATCATATTGGTTTGAAACTGTTCAACAAACTACCAGACTGCGTGAAATCCATCAACACCCTCAATTCCTTCAATTTAAGCTTGAAAAGATTCTTGACTGAAGGGTTTTAATACCCTTAATGAATTTTTGTCGTTGTAAAAACCTGTTCAATGTGCATTTTCTTTGTAAAAACTGTATCTCAATATGATGTTTTACTTTATTTTACTTTATATCACTTATTTCTGTGACGTTTCCAGTACAGTGTATTTTTGTCAAAAAAGGAAATAAAATTAATTGAATTAAAGAAGATGTTTTGTGCTCTCTTTGATATTCATTTCATTTCCTTCACTGTATCGTACCATTCCATTTGGCGTGTTGACTTGTACTATTTATGGGTTTTGACTATTTCGAAGTGCTACAACGAAAGAGTATGAACTTGGCTGTCCAGAAAAACAAAAGACAATTACCAGACATGCCTCCTTCAGGGTGAAATGGTACCATGCCATAACACAAAGTGATAAAAAATCATCTAGAAACATTTGAATTCACTAGTTTGAAACAAAATTTCAAATCAATTCAGAGGATTCTTAGTCTTCCGAGTACGTCATCGCTTATTGAAACTTGCATAACTCATGTTCAAGTTATACTAAAGATACCATTCAAGAAAATTACACAAGAAGGACATATACAAAAAGTACACAGATGGCAAAAAACTGAAGGAAAAAATAAGAGACGTAGACTGCCCAATATATGAGGTCCAAAACAATGTATATATATAGGGACGGAGCTTATCATAACTGACATAAACGAGACATGTACTGTAAGAAAAAGAGCTATTAGATGACCCCTTTTCAAGCTAGGAGACGAAACCCAAATGGTGAATCACAGGCTGAAAAAAAATCAAATTGAAACTAGATAAATATCTGAGTGATAAAAAAAATATTTCGTACAGGCAATATGCATTTCTTTCGAATAAAGGTTGATACTGAGTATGCAATTTCGATTCCTATATCTAATATTTATAAAGCTTTGGGGAAAGTAAACCAACAATGGAATGTCACATTGGGCTCGTTTCGAGTCACATTTTGCATCACATTTCGATGTCTCGAACTGACCAACGGGGCACCGAATAAATGTTTATGCGATAATAATAGAAGTCACTTTGCGATTCACTGGTGTGATCTGCAATATGAATGTGAAACCCACTACCATCTCTGTTGACTGGAAACAAAGTAGTAACCTTTACAAACATAATAAGTTTTGGCTACTATGTTGAAGATAGCATACTTAAGTAGCTTTAGAGTAATATAGCCATTCGACATTACCAAACCTATTCCACATTCACCGCTTTTACTCTATTATATCTTCGTTGAGGAAATGCCATATAATGCTGTCCAGCCTGATTCTTCCAGAAAAAAATCGACGATACAGCATCATTTACCCAATAAATCCGTCCAAAAACAACTAGTTTGTAATTTCTAGTAAGTTTCCCATATAACGAGTGAATTTATAGAAGCATGTGTGTGTGAGTTTGACTTTTTTCGTGTTCGTCTACGAACAATACAAACAAAACGTCCCGACAATGGAGCATTTCGTGCAGTGGCCAAGGAGGCCGGGTCGACGACGTGACTTTGACTCGTGACATACTCGAATCGGCCATCTCAGCCTCCACCGTTGGGTATACACGGAGGGCCGAACAACATATTTCAACGTGAAAATTATACAACTATTTTCACAATCTGGGGTGCAATTACGAACACTCGATACTTTGTGAGTTTGACATATGTCAGATTTTAGCAATTATGAAAACCAATACAATTCAAAATTTATTGCAGTTTGAGTCGATATCAATGGTCTATATGGTAGATATAAATCCATTCTATCTCTATTCAAAGAAATTTCATAATTTCGATTTCGTTTGGAATCGAGAACATCCCAGGTAGCACAGGTTAGCGAAATGACGTCTTATTAAAGTCCCTTTTGGTCCGTGACGTCCTCGACCACAATGAGACCTCAAAATGACGTCTTATTTCATGTCGTCAAATTGACGCATTTCGTGGAGGTCATAATGACGTCCCTGCGAAGTCAACTATTTGTTATTCGAAAATTGTCGACATAACGCGTCCGTTACTGAGAATTATTCCAGAATTCGTGATTACAGAAATCTGGACCTCTCCTGTTAGCAATTCTCCAAAAATTATTTAGTGCTGGTTGTATGAAGCGTTCTGTTACATTGCGTCTACGTCCCGACTGAAATTTGGATAAATGATTGCTATATTGTAACAATTTTGTTTGGTTATTCTGTTTACGTAAGGTTAGTCAGGTTAGGTTGGGAAGTAAGCCTGTTCGTTTGTCATGCTCACATTGATCTAATCTGATTTGAGCAATACTAATGATATAACAATATAACTTTATTCACTAAAAATTAATACAAATACAAAATACATGGATGATGAAAGTGAATGAAGATGTTTAGCGATAAGTGCCAAGCACTTGTTTCGCGAAGAAGATATCTTGTGTGAAAAAAACTATTGAATATAAAATGTACAATGTAGAATAGATATAAATTATGAAATGTAAAAGTTGAAATATAAAATGTAAAATATAAAATAAAAAACTTAAATTGTTAAACATAAAATGTAAAATATAAAAGGAAAAATTTAAATTGTAAAATACAAAATGTAAAATCTAAAATATAAAATGTAAAAAGTAAAATGTGAAAAATGTAAAAAATGTAAAGTAAAAACAATAACAATACAATAAAAAATTGTTATTTCCGTCAACCGATTGTACCCCTACGCTCAATCCTCAGAAGTCTTCGAGAGACTTGTGTGAGCTAGGGAAGACGCAGCCCCCACCTTTTAACATGTGATGCCATGCACGAGACCGGTAAATCGGTGGATATAACCCACGACCCCACGCATGCGAGACGAACGCACTACCAGCCGACCACCACGGCCCATATAATATAATAATATATAATAGATACGATATAATAGAAACGAACAATATAAAAATACACTGAATAATGAACAATAGACGATGAACATTAAACTTCGTGAATACTGCTAACTTGGGTAGATTTTGAAGAAAAAAAATATGTATACTACTCAATTCAATGAGGCTCACTTAACTAAATATATGATTGTATGAAACTTGTATGCTAATGTCCTCATGTATTACTAAGTGACATCTACTATACAATTTGGATCAAATGAGGGCTATCCTATTAAATTATGAACAAAAATTCTAGGACGGGCAAATATATATATATTTATATATATATATATATATATATATATATAAATAAAGATGGATTTAGCGAGGGGCAATATATGAAAATATAGGTAGAAAAGTTATTGGGTATAACCCTCAAAATGTAATGCAACCGTAGACACGTGTTTCGAGCTTAAGCTCTCATCAGTACGGTAAAATCAAGTGCGTAGATGTACAACACTTGGATGTAAAAATAGAAACAAAGGAAGTCAACAACAGGAAGCCATCCACACATTTGTGGCTTCGGTTAGAAGACCTTGTGCTTACAAGGCAACAACTAACGTCGCCACGGAGGTAGCTATAGCTACCAGCGTGACAATCCTACCCAGGAAAATACAAATAAAGATGGATTTAGCGAGGGGCAATATATGAAAATATAGGTAGAAAAGTTATTGGGTATAACCCTCAAAATATAATGCAACCGTAGACACGTGTTTCGAGCTTAAGCTCTCATCAGTACGGTAAAATCAAGTGCGTAGATGTACAACACTTGGATGTAAAAATAGAAACAAAGGAAGTCAACAACAGGAAGCCATCCACACATTTGTGGCTTCGGTTAGAAGACCTTGTGCTAAATCCATCTTTATTTGTATTTTCCTGGGTAGGATTGTCACGCTGGTAGCTATAGCTACCTCCGTGGCGACGTTAGTTGTTGCCTTGTAAGCACAAGGTCTTCTAACCGAAGCCACAAATGTGTGGATGGCTTCCTGTTGTTGACTTCCTTTGTTTCTATTTTTACATCCAAGTGTTGTACATCTACGCACTTGATTTTACCGTACTGATGAGAGCTTAAGCTCGAAACACGTGTCTACGGTTGCATTACATTTTGAGGGTTATACCCAATAACTTTTCTATATATATATATATATTCTAGATTTTTTTCTTGAATGTATTTTCAATCTGGTTTTTCACTTCATTCGGAAGATTATTAAACATTTTTGGGGCCAAGAACTCGTTAGATCCTTAACCGATTGATTTTGACATAAACGGGATGGGTTGTAGATTTTTTTTACGTGTGTTGTGTTCATGCATACGTTTTTCAATTTTACTAGCCACATGATAGTTGATCATCCATTTATAAACACCACATTCTTTATAGGTGCGATCAGTTGCGTAATCTCTTTTTTTTATGTAGCTTAGTTTCAAGAATCTACGTTGTTAAATTTCTAGAAGGTTTATATGTTTTTTGGGTGCTGCTCCCCAAGCCAGTATCCCATATTTCAAATGACTGTCGACAAGTGCGAAATAAACAACTTTAAGCTGTTTCTCAGGTAATGTGCCACATAGAAATCTGAATTTATATAGAATGAACTGCAATTTTTTTATCGTATTGAATATGGATTTCCCATCTCAAATGGTCATCAATGAAGAGTCCTAAGTATTTTACACTTTTTGCTGGTAGTATACTATGAATCGTTCCAGGCTTACGTATATCTATGGAGTTGAATTTTGGTTGGTTAGATTCATAGCAGCTAAATGGTATTGAGTTTTTTCCAAGTTCTTAGTAATTTTTGATCAAACCAATGTTTGATATGAGAAATATCATTTTCAACTTGGATCTGCAGTTCGTTTCTGCTAGCCGCTTTGTAAAAAATAGCCGTATCATCTGCAAAACCTATTATATTGCCGCTACTTTCTATATTGTACAAGTTATTGATATGTATACCGGGTGGCTACGGAAGTATTGCCTACGGAACATCTCAGTTATTGTATGAAGTAGGTTTGTGAAATTTGGAGCGTCGATATAATGACATAAGAGCTAGAATTTGAGCATATTGACATGTCGAAGTTAACTTCCGGTCTGACCGGAAGTAACATCAACTTTCTTATTTTATATGGAAACCTTTTTTTTTCTTTTCGCTTTATTTAGCATTGAATTCCCTTTCTAATGACATATCACAAGTTGGTATCTAACCAGAAACTAGATCAGAAAAAAATTATTATTGAAATTCACCGAGTAGGCCGTGGAAGCAAAATGAAAGCCAAAAATTGAAAAGTTGGCTATGGAAACCATACGTCACTTGATAACAATTGCTACTACTGTGATATTTTATTTTCATTCGTCGGCGTTATAAAAAGCCGCCAAAAAAAATATTGGAAAAATTGGGAAAAAAACAATACTCTGTAGGTCCATAACTTAAATAGGAACATACAACTTTTTCTTGCCTGTACTATTCAGCATAACCATTCCTTTCTAATGATATAATAGAAAGTAATTTTTTGAAATGAAGTACCAAAAAATCCAATTATTATTCTTCAAATAACGAAAAAACAGATTTATCGAAAAAAAAATTCAAATTGATAGGATTAAAGATAAAATAAATTCAAAACAAATGTTCGAAATGCATTCCCTCAGCGTCAATACATTTATTGACTCTGGTGATATTTTCATGTAAAACGTTTTTCAACATTTGGGGCGTGATATCTTGGAAAGCTCTACGAATTTTTACTTCTAGCTCATGTAGAGTTGTAGGCTGTATGGAATACACCCTATTTTTGAGATGCCCCCATAGAAAAAAGTCGCACGGAGTAAGATCAGGTGACCTTGGTGGCCACCTGACTGGACCATGGGTTGTTATAAGTCTCTCTTGAAAGCGATTTTGAAGATAATTTCTCGCTATTCTTGAATTATGCGGAGGGGCGCCATCTTACTGGAAGTACATTCTCTCAGTTATTTCCGGTGGTAGGTTGTTAATGAATTCCGAAATTTCATTCGTTAAAAAATTAAAGTATCTCTCTCCGGTTAGTTGGCCTTGAAAAAGAATGGGGCCAACAATATGAGTTCCAACTATTCCTGCCCAAACATTCACACCAAATCTCTCCTGGAAGCCGCCTTGTTGAAACCGGTGCTCGTTTGCTATCGCCCAGTACCTGGAACAAAAGACCGTTTACACTTTTAGCACTTTACACTTCGACTATCGACAATAATCCAAATAAAGTACAGTACCTACCTTGTATTATTCCTGTTAAATAATCCATTGTTGGTAAATCTTGACTCGTCCGTAAACAAGATATAATAGTTAAATAGGTGATTCTCAGCATTTTGTCGAAGAAACCAATTACAATATTCCAGGCGCCTTTCACCGTCATTTTCATACAAATGTTGATGCAACTGATGCTTGAAGGATTTCAATCGATGTTTTTTCAAAATTTTCCTAGCAGAGTCCTTACTTATAGCTAATTCGGCGCCAATCTGCCTTGAGGAAATTGTGCTATCATATTGTACTAAAGCTAATACATTAATATCAGTTTCCTCATTAATAACAAATACTTCTTGGTCTTCGTGAACATCAGGCTCAGTTCTTAATTTTTCTTCAAGCCACTGGAAATACCTTCTTGACGGTTGCTGCCTCCCTGGATATCGCTCTAAATACAATCGTTCAGCGGCATAAGAATTTTTTAAACATTCACCATAAATGAGAAGCATGTCAATTTGTTCGGTTCGTGAATAACGGGGCATTTTTTGAATATTCCACTAACTGATTTCGATTTCCAAACCCTTTTAAAATGGCAGAATCAAAAACACTACTTCGAACGTCAAAATAATATGGATAGCAGCGTTCGTGACAGCTCTCATTTCTTTTTTGTTTGATTCCAAAATACATCTTAATCAGCCTACTTGTTAATATTTTGGTTCGAATGATTATTGCAATGGAATGATTATTCTGAATAGCACAAACATCGTCCATAGGTAGATATTAGAATATCTATGGACGATGGCATAGACCAAGTACGTTTATGTTCCTACTTAACCTAGAACCTACAGGATATAATTTATCATTCCACATTATTTTTAATTTTATTTTTGCGTATGGCGATAATCTGTTTTGTTATTTGAAGAATAATAATTGGATTTTTCGGTATCTCAGTTCAAAAAATTATTTTCTATTATATCATTAGAAAGGAATGGTTATGCTGAATAGTACAGGCAAGAAAAAGTTGTATGTTCCTATTTAAGTTATGGACCTACAGAGTATTGTTTTTTTCCCAATTTTTTCAATATTTTTTTTGGCGGCTTTTTATAACGCCGACGAATGAAAATAAAATATCACAGTAGTAGCAACTGTTATCAAGTGACGTATGGTTTCCATAGCCAACTTTTCAATTTTTGGCTTTCATTTTGCTTCCACGGCCTACTCGGTGAATTTCAATAATAATTTTTTTCTGATCTAGTTTGTGGTTAGATACCAACTTGTGATATATCATTAGAAAGGGAATAGAATGCTGAATAAAGAGAAAAGAAAAAAAAACTAGGGTTTCCATTCAAAATAAGAAAGTTGATGTTATTTCCGGTCAGACCGGAAGTTAACTTCGACATGTCAATATGCTCAAATTTTAGCTCTTATATCATTATATCGACGCTCCAAATTTCACAAACCTACTTCATACAATAACTGAGATATTCCGTAGGCAATACTTCCGTAGCCACCCGGTATATAGAAAATAGAATTGGCCCCAAGACCGTGCCCTGGGGAACGCCATATTCTATAGGTAACTTATTGCCGCACACATTCCGGATTCTTACACTTTGAGTTCTGGTCGAAATATAACTTTTAAATAACTGAAGGGGTTCTCCTCTTTTTCCAATGTCTTTTAAGGATTCTAGAAGTCAAAGCCTAGAAGTCAAATGCCTTTGCCAGATCTATGAATAAGCACATGGCATACTTTTATCAAGAGCCGAGAATACTTTATTTGTCAAGTATGTGATGGCATCTTAGGTAGATACATTTTGTTTAAACCCGAATTGCTTATCAGATAGAATTTCGTAGTGGTTCAGGAATGATACTAGTCTATTTTTACTACTTTTTCAAATATTTTAGTGAAGTTTGTAATTAGTGATATCGGTCGATAGGTACTAGTCAAGGCATTTTCAACCTTCTTGTATATTGGAATGAAGAGTGTATCCTTAAAAGCATTGGTCGTTCGTTTGTTCTGAGCAACTGCTCGGAGACAGTTCGTTTCTCAGGAGCAAGTTGCTACAGATCACATAAAGCAAGCTTTATCTGCTCTACCAATTTTCAGAGAGCAGACAAATCATAGCAAAGTGATCAGGAACTAAGGCGGGTGGTAGCTTTATCAAACTATAGTAAAATAATTAGGTTATGTTTTGCTTGGTGTTCGTTTGAGTATAAGCAATAAATAAATACTGATATTGGACATAAAAATCAAATCAGTTGCGTCACAATTGGGTGTTCTTCATGATTTTTTGGGCAGGCTGAGCAGTTCAAACGAACAGGACTAGTAATTGACGCATTTTCAACTTAGTTTGCATGAGCTGTCTTGTCATTTAAACTTCCCGCTATTGCAGTGACCAATCGCTGAGTTGCTGCAGTCGGGACGTAGACGCTTGTTGAAAACACTAAGGCCGAAAGCCGTGGTAGCGGACCAAGGAGACTAAAATTTAACAAGGAGAGTTTAATCCCCATAAGACAATGGGGACACTAGTAGAAAGAGATGAAAGAACATTTGTGACGAAATGTGACGTAGTTGGACGTGTCATGGCAGCCGTTCTCTATAGACAGTGACGGACTAGCTCTTGGTATATGAGAGTTGCTGCTGACAGTTTTGTTGCTTGGTTCGAGTTCGACTCTGTACTCATGTCCAAGTGCGTCATTATGACGCGTTGATGCTACAAGATTCTGATTGGCTAGAGCTTATCAAACCCTCCTTGTTAGTTTAGTCTCTTTGGTAGCGGACAGTGTTGCAAATACTGAAAAATATTTCTCAAGAATCAAGAATTCAAGATAACTTTTAATTAGAGGAACAGAACAAACTTAATGAATTCATGATGGAATATGAAGAAGAAATACGCTGATGGAGTTCTAGACTAGAATTTCAGAATACCGTCAACAATAAGTACGTAGTGGATAAAAAATTCCAATGAGATGAGTCGTCTTTTTCATAATTCCTAATGTCAAACAACAAATTGTCATCCATCATGAAATAGTTGTGTCTGAAAGTGTAAAAATGTTCTCGAAAATCAAAAAGTTGGGATGGGCTAAATACTCATACGTGCTATTGATATCCATTTATTCCCAAGAACATTTTATTTTTGTTTTGTCACTAGATGGTAGTCAAGTGTCTTTTGGTTAATTCTGTCAATTAAATTCTCATTAAAAAAGGTTTGCAATGGGTCAAGTCTGAAAAAGTTATTGATAATCGTAAAATAATTTGGTGGAATAAAATAATGGTTTCTTTGACCTGGAAACTCTCGCGGCAGCGTGGGTTGTCGGTCGGACTCGGCTGGATTCGGTCGTTAGCGGTACGGTACGGGTTGCATAAAGCTAAAATCTTTTTTTGGTATGCTGCTGTGATGGCTTTTTTGGTGGTTTGGTATTACACGGGGCCAGGTAGCCAAGTGGTTAAAGCGACATTGTTTCAATCACTTTTGGCTGCCAGTCAAAGGTGCAAACCCTAGCGACTGCAGAACTTTTTCTGATGGCCCGAGAAAGTGCTAGGAATCGCACGTAAAAAGGTAAGACCTCGTTAATCCTTAGCTCGTACAAGTATCGATTTCTGAGGGCTGCCGTTTATAATGGGACGAAAGCTGGTGAACGGAAAAAACAATTTTAAAACATATTTGTGTTTTTTTGTGTTACTCTCTCGGCTCAATCGACAAATAATATCCTACGTACTGGTAGAGTTCTCGTCCTTCACAAGACGTCATTTATTGGTCATTGGTCTATTATTGGTCTTGTATGTCTTCAAAATGACGTTATTTATAGTCTTCTCTTCAGACGTCAGAATGACGTCCTGCTGATGTTGTCCTATGGCTGTGACATATTGACGTCTTTTCAGAATCTCTGAGACGTTACTTTCTGACGTCAGAATTTCTTGACCAAATTAGGACGTCATTTTGACGACATCGTGTTACCTGGGATACATCGTTTTAGTCTACGGATCGTGAAAGCTCTCGTATCGAGTGTTTATTATCCCACCCCAGGGCCATCTTAAGAGTTTCGGCGTCCCAAAAAACCGAATTTTTTTGTGCTTTTTTTTATATTCATATTGAATGAATACGTGTGATAAAATTTGTTTTTTTTTGTTCTTGAAACTAAACTAACAAATTAAATATTTAACAAAAATTAAATAACGATTATTCTCCTTCACCACAGTACTGAAATAGTGTACAACAAAATGTACTCGGAAAATGGAATCGCACGTCAAAAGGAATCCTTGGATTTCAGATGGCTTGGTAAATTCTATAAATGAAAAAAATATAATGAACCAAAAAGCAATAAAACATAGAACTATTGAACATATTCAAATTATACAGAAATAGAGTAAATGATCTTAGAACTGCCAAGTGTAATTATCACAAAAGTAAAGTGGAAAAAAATGGAAGCTACCCAAAAAACGTGTGGCGTTGCCTGAAAAACTTCGAAAACAGGAAAAATGGAATTATTTAAAATTGGAAATGACTTGATTAGATATAAACAACTTATAGCCGAAAAGTTCAATGATCACTTTACTGATATTGGTGAAAAGGACCCCGCACTTTTTATAGGTAAAATGGTTCTCGGCAAAATTGTCTGAATTTTCAGTATTATATTATTTGATGTACCTAGTGATTCAACTTGCAGAATTGCAGAGTTCGTTGTTGGATAGATTTTGGATTTTTGGATAGAGTTGAAAATCAGTAATTTTTATTTAATTATTTTCTCGGGAAATGAAAGTGCCAACTGCATTTTTTTTTCGTTCTCATCATCAACGTACCTTCATATTATTAAATATCATTCAGATGGTGCAGATTATATCATTATGTACAGAGTGAAAAATTAAAACATTTTAGTAATTTCTGAAAATTCGATGTAGTAATGAAATATTGATAAAATTATTTTGGCATGCAATATATTATTCTTTTTCCATCATCAATCACAATTCATACATTTCGTACAGGGTGATTTAAAAATTGGTGAAAAATATGACCGGTTCATTCGTACATATCCTGTATATTCGAGTGAATTATCATCCTCCGGAGATAACTGATACCAAATAAATATGATTCCGTTGGGATATATAGGGTAATTATGAAAATTTTCGGTGATAAAAATTACAAAATATCAACGTTTCAGAATCCACCCTGTAATTCACGATTAATTATTATTTAATATAGTCATCATCCTCTCCTCAACACTGTCCCAAAAATTCAGTTTCCTACTATGACTAGTTTCATAGTTATTAATTGAGAAACTTATTACCATTTGCATGACGAGTTGAAGAAAAGAAAGAATGAAAATTAGTGATAATCACACACAACCACACAGAGCGGAAGAATCAAACAAGTTGAACATTTCTCATATTAATCATGATCATAAACTCGATTCCAAAATAAAAACAAATAGATTATTTTATGTGAATAGTCAGAGTATGATAAAGAATCGGGATAACATACTTTATTGTATTCATTATTACAAACCTGTTGTAGTTTGCTTATCTGGAACCCATGTAACTGATGATATTGAAGATCATGAAATCGAAACAGGGAGTTATAGTATGATAAGATGTAATTCAAGTAGTAGGCACACTGGTGGAGTGACAATATACATACGACAGTTCATTAAAAGGCAAATAATATTAAACACTGTATTCAATACAAATACTTGGATACTAGCTATTAAATTCAGTATATCCAATATATCATTCACTTTTTGTGTATTATACCATTCACCAAGCAGCTCTCATGCCGAATTCTTAAACTTTTTTGAAGACACAGTAGATGGTTTGTTATCTAGTAAAAGTACCCAAATAACTGTTGTAGACTTCAACATCAATTTGAAATTAACAAATAATACCTATACTTTGAAAATGAAACAACTATTAAATGACATGGGACTATTTCAGCTGATTGAGGAACCTACCAGAGTTACTAAAAATTGCTCCACCCTCATTGACTATTTAATAAGTAATGATACATCCTTAAAATATGAAGTTAATAATATTCCCAATGTAGCAGACCATCACAATATACTTGTAACTCTTTGTGAAAATAAATTGAATGCTGAACCTGATAGAGAAAACGTTTTGTTCAGAAGAAACTTCAAAACTTTCAAGGACGTAGAGTTTCAATTTTCCCTACTAGAGTTATCATGGAATTACAATATAGTAGATAGTAATATTTTAGCGCACAATCTACTTTCATGTTTAATTACTTGTCTGGATACGCATGCGCCGTTCAAAAAATATAAAACTTTTAATAACTTCAAATTGAATGTGTGGTTTTCAGATGAAGTCATAAGAGAGATTCAAAACAGGGACAGATTATATAAACAAGTAAAGGCAACTAAATCCGAATCTCTGTGGGACGAGTACAAAATAGTTAGAAATCATGTAACCAAATTAATTAGACAAGAAACTAAGAAATACTATGAAGAACAAATTGACGAAAATAAACATGATACCAAAGCAATGTGGAAATCATTGAAAGAATTGGTAGGTGGAAAGAGAAACCAAAATAGAAAACAAATTATATTTGATGGGACACACTTAAATTTCGATAAGGAGATTTCAAATGCTTTCAATTCATTCTTCCTCAGTAGCATAAATAATATTGTTGAAAACATCACTCCAATAAACGAATTCGAAAATACAATAAATAAGTTTCCAGATATTACAGATAAATTTCTATTATTCAAAAACATTACTATGCATTAACTGAAGAAGATTGTTTCCTCATTGAAAAAAAACTCGTGTGACAAGGATAGGATCAATCGTAGTATAGTTAAACTGGCGTTTGACATCATTGGGAATAGATTTCTTGATACAATAAATTCATCTTTGAATAATGGGGTTTTTCCTGATGTATGGAAAATATCTACAGTGATTCCGATCCCAAAAGTACCTAATACACGGCTTGCAGCTGAACATCGTCCAATCAATACACTACCAATACTTGAGAAATTATTAGAGCTTGCCGTCAAAGATCAACTCCTTGAATACATCAATGCAAATGCAATATTAATTGAACAACAATCGGGTTTTAGAAAAGGTCACTCGTGTGAAACGGCTCTTCAGCTTTTGATATCCAAATGGAAAGTAGACATACATGACAAGAAAATCATAGGAGTAGTTTTCTTGGATTTACAGAGGGCATTTGAAACTATAAATATAAATTTACTATTAAAAAAATTAAGCAAATATGGAATGGTTTTTGATTGGTTTCAGAGCTAATTACAGAATAGAGATCAACTTGTTAAATACAATAACACATACTCCAATAAAGAACAGGTCAAGCATGGAGTACCTCAAGGGTCGGTACTGGGGCCAATATTATTTATTTTAATTATAAATGACATTATATATCATGTGCAAAATTGTAAGCTGAAACTCTTTGCGGATGATACCCTGCTTTACTTCTCTGGCGAAAAGGAGGATGTGGAAAAATTCTTGAACAAAGATCTGGAGAATATCTTCACCTGGATCTGTGATAATTGTCTCAAAATTATTGTTACAAAAACATAATTTATGATTATTTCATCAAAAACTAGAAGAAAAATGATCAAGGAAAATAAAATAAAATTCAATTTTCGAATAAATGGAGAAAGCATTGAAGAAGTGAAAATGTTCAAGTATTTGGGAGTGATCATTGATAACCAACTCAATTTTAACAGTCATTGTGACTATATCAAAAAGAAAATTGCGCGAAAAATAGGTTACATGTACAGGCTTGGAGATAGAGTGTCCCATTTTACTAAATTAACAATTTACAAATCAATTATTGCACCTCATATCGATTATTGTGGCACTTTGCTAAATTTCCTGAGTAATGAACAGATTAATACACTTCAAAAAATCCAAAATCGTGCAATGAGAGCGGTTTTGAATTGTAAAAAGCGTACACCTATATCAACAACACACTGCAATTAATGAACGTTAAACAAAGAGTTTTATATAACACACTGGTTTTTGTATATAAATTGAAAAATAACATGTTACCTTCCTATTTATCAAGTGAGCTAAATTATATTCAAGATGTACATTATCACAATACTAGAAAAAAAATTCTGAAAATGTTTCCTGTGATACTTTATTTACAAAGGGTCTGGTCTTGTTCAACAATTTGCCTTGTGAAATGAAAAGAAGTGTGTCACTAGATAGTTTTAAAAATTCGTGTGTGTTATTCGTGAAAGAAAATTATTAAACGAGGAATGAGAAAATTGTACATTACCTAGATATAGCAATCTATTTATTTGTTTTTGTTATCTCAAAATAATGGTGTGAGTTCTTTGCTTCTATTTATTGACATATTATACTCTATGTATATTGTAATGTTTTGAAGAGCACTGTGCTAATAAAGTTTGATAAGGAACTTGTTCACGCGTACATTCTACTTGTGGCCAAGATTTTTCACAAATAGTGAAACGAGAGATCAAAATAAATGTAACATTATGTGCAGGGTGATGACCAATGACGGTCCATCCAATTCCATCTACCATTTAGGAACTAACTGAATATACGACAAATCAGTTACAACTTTCAACTCAGGCATGAGCCAGATAAAATTCCTAATGCTTGGATACTTTGACTCGTCCTATCGTGTTTGAGGACCCAGTACGGGAAATCACTTATCACATAAGGTGACAAGGAACAGCTAGCAGCGCTACGGTCCTCATAAAACAAGAAAACCATATCGGCTATCATTTTGATTCTGTCGTTGACGAAAAGTGGATGAAAAATAAAAATCAAAAACTCAGTGATAATTATTATTACCTTTACGTATTGAAATACCTATATCGATGAAATATAATAGATGTCCAGATGTTTCTTTTGATAACCAGCAAATATAAAGATCATGGAATCCTCTATCCGAGTGGAACACGCATTGGAAAAAAACCGTTGCTGCCCAGATTCAAATTCTCTTATCAATCATTTTCACTTTCCCCAGATAGTTTGTTTTTTATTCCGACAAAGCTTAAACTAACAAAATTCACTTACCTATCTGTACTTTACATTATAAAATTCATATATCTGATGTGATTGTCACCTCTAATCTTCACCCTCTTTTACATTTATTTTGATCTCCACATTCTCATGTTTCACTATTTGTGCAATGTAGAATGTGCGCGTGAACAAGTTTCTCAATTAATAAATATGAAACTAGTCATAGTAGGAAACTGAATTTTTAGTACAGTATTGAGGAGAGAACGATGAATATATCAAATAATAATAAAGGAATTTCACCGAGTTAATCGTGAATTACAGGGTGATTTCTGAAACGTTGATGTTCTGTCATTTTTATTAACAAAAATTTTCATGAACACCCTATATACCCAAATGAAATCATGTCCTTACGGTATCAGCTATCTTCGGAGGATAGATAAATCACATGAATATACAGGATATGTACGAAAGAACCGGCAATATATTTCACCAATTTTTCAAATCGCCCTGTACGAAATGTATGAATTGTGATAAATGATGGAATAAGAATAGTATATTGCGTGCATAAATAATTTCATCAATATCTCATTATTACATCGAATTTTCAGACATTAATAAAATGTTTTTATTTTTCACTCGGTACATAATGATATAATCTGCACCATCTGAATGATATCAAGTAATATAATAAGATACGTTATTGATGATAATGAAAAAAATGCAGTTGGCACTGTCAAATCCCGAGAAAATAATTAAATAAAAATTACTGATTATCAACTTGAACGCCCTGTATTTCAAAATCTATCTATCAACGAACTTTACGATTCTGCACGTTCAATCAGTACATCGAATACTACAATATACTAAAAATTCAGACACTTTCACCGAGAATCATTTTACCTGTAAAAAGTGCGGGGTCCTTTGGCAAATACAATGAAAAGTAGAAGGAAATTCCCACATAAAAGAGTTGTGAAGTCGCTATATTTATACCCAGCAGAGGAGTCTGAAGTAATTAAATAGAATAAAGGGTTAATATAAAACAGGCACTTGGGATGAACAAGATTGGAGCGATAACACTCAAAGAATGTGTTGAAAGTCTTGTTAAACCCCTTACTTTCAAAATAACTAAATGTCTCGAAACTGGAATTTTCCCTGAATCTTTAAAAATCGCTGAAATCAAACCAATTGCAGACCAATATCGCTTCTCTCAAATATTCATAAAATTTTCGAAAAAATTATAAAAGCTCCAATTCTAAATTATTCCAAAAAATTTAACTTGGTTTTTGAGAAGCAATATAGATTTATGAACACATGAGCTATTATAGCGGATTTGGTAGGAAAACTGTATAATGCTTTGGATACGACTTGGATATGCCTCTTTGTGGATCTCTAAAAAGCGTATGATACAGTCAGTCATCAAAATTTATCAGAAACGCTCGAGAACATCGGATTCAGTGGTATTACTTTTCTCTCAGCAACCGAAAACAATGTAGCTATTACAATTGATGATGAAACGATTACCAATAGAACTGTAAGATACGGGGTCACCCAGGGAACAGCGCTTGGTCCAATTTTGTTCATTTTATATGTCAAATCACTATTTGACTTGCCAATTCCTGCTGAAATAACCAGCTTTGCTGATGATACCGTTTTTTTAATTGAAAGAAATAATTGGGAGGCTCTGAAACAGCAAGTTATATCTTCATTCCCCATTATCATGGATTATTTAAGCAGTAAATTTCTGACACTGAATATAAGAAATCTATATTCATACCTTTCTCTAGTTATGAATCAAATCTCCCCATCTATGCGTGTATAGATCTCGGATGGTATAGTGGTCCAGCTCAAATCTTCCAAAATAGTCAGATATCTATGGGTATAACACTTGACAGCAACCTGAAGTTGATCATACATATTAACAATCTGACCAAAAAAACTAAGATATCTGGTATATAAATTCAAATCCTTGCAAAATATCCTAGCATTAAACACCTCAAAATTGTTCATCATGCATTAGTACAAACACATCTACTATTTGGTATTATCGCATGGGGAGGGGTTACTAATTATTATCTCAAGAATTTGGAAACAGTGCAGAAGTGGATTATCAAGATCATTAAATCTTAAGTCAAGAAATGGATATCAGATACTTCTTTAGCAATTATTCTCCAATTAATGAACACAAAACTTGCTTGATATTTACTGTTGAGTATAGTATATTGTGTATCTAGTGCGTGAAGTATACTTTTTTACGCGAGTGTGGAAGTTTGTGGAACGAGCCGCAGGCGAGTTTCATAATCCGCACGAGCGTAAAAAAGTCTTCACGCAAGTGGTGCACACTATACTTTTTCTACGACTTTTTACTTAGAGATTGAATTAAAGGAAAATTTGACTAATATTCTTTATTACAATAATAATTATTATGAACAGTTATATTGCAATTTTGTAAATTGTCAAAATGGACATTTACTTTCTCTTTCTCTGCAAAATTAGTGCTGCTTGTACTGTTGGTATTGACAACACAACTACGATTATTCTCAGTTGTTAAGATTTTATTGTAGACATCTATCTTTTTAGTTAGGGATTCTTCCACGTAGGCAATAACGATGAACTTGCTTCACTGGCTGCTAACGTTATATTTGGAGGAGTTGATGGGAGTACTTCAATGCTGTCCATCAGGAATTTGCGTGAAATACACGGCTAATCGGTTTAAATCAAAATTTCGTCGTACTATTTATTAATTCAGAGGGTAATTAATTACTATTTACGGTCTATTAACTGATGTAACTCTGAACTTCACTCTGCGGGAACTGTCATATTTGTCAATTTCTCTCGCCACCGCTATCTAGACCAGCGACCGGTATGTGAATTTGTATTGACTCTTATGGCACCGGTGCGTGAAATAAATCCCATAAGAAAAGCATGGCACTTCACACACCGATTCGTGAAATGAAGCTTCACACATATTTATCGATGTGTGACGTTAGTAATTCACATACGGGAGTAGAAAATTTTTTTTCTAGTAATTGTTGATATGTGTGAATTATTGTATGATGGTGTGTGTATGCGTTTGAGTGTGCATATGTGTTTCTATGAGGTGTGAGTATGTATTATGTATGTTTGTTGATTTATCCATAAACATGTTTATAAATTTTTCATTTCAGGTTAAACTGGGTATGTCCTAAAATGGTAATGTAGGTGTTAAGTTATATCTTTTCCGAAATTAATTATTGTATCTTAAACCTACTCACAGGCTGTGCCTTGTGGGTCTTCACTATTTATTTGCTCAGTTGACATTGATAATGAAACTGGTTTGAGAATTTTACCCCATATACACTATTGAACCTTGTGAAGTTTTATAGTCTGGTAAATAAATATAATTATTATCTTAATATCATTATAAATTAAATATTTTTGTAAGGGAAATTTTCAACAATAGATAATCAAAGAACAATTTTTGGGCAAAAACAGGTACTCAGTAAAATATACATCATAAAAACCTATGCAGAGGGTCGGAGTGTAAGAAGAATGACACTCACGCTTCCGTAGTCTCCTTCCTTTTCCGATCACTGGTCCTTTCCTTGATTGTACTTGAGGGCTTGAAATCCCAAGTGGTGGATCTGCTTTTGAGTCGTTCGAACAGTCCCAAAAATCACTACCGTACAATCCTACCGACTGCGCTACTTAAGATCTTCATTTGACAGAAAGCTTCTTTAAAAAGTTTGATTTTCGAAATAACAGTCAGCCTTACTCGACTAAGTAGTTACAAAGAATACTTTAAAGTAATGAATACAATAGAAATAGTTGAAATGGAAAGTGCATAGTTGTAATTTTGAGATTCTTCTTACCTCCTGGTTCAGAGAACGATGTCCGCTTTGCCAGCTTTACTAGTCCTAACTATTGCCCTGCATATTTTAACATTGACATGTTTTTTCGCCTCCTTGCCAGTTTTCCTGTATTAGATTTCCGTACGAAATTCTGAGATATCTATAATATGGTGCATTGAATCTTCGTGCAGTCGAGACTATTCTTTCGCCGGAACGGATATTTTTCCGCAGATAATATCGCGACAATGTCCAGACCGTTACGTACCTCCCATGAGTGTGTGAGACATTCATATCTTCTGACTCCTTATTATCGACCGAAGAAAAAACTAGATGACCGCAAATTATTACGAAACAATGTTGATCGAGCCAGCCACAAGACTTAATTTTAGTGGATGCTGTAGGTAGACGACGTGAGAAGCTGAAAGACCACGAACTCATCTCTTCGAACGAGGTTTTTCTTGGTTCCCAGCGGTTCACCGAAAAGAACCGGAAAAGATCTTGGGTGATCGCATCATTTTCGATATGGTGATGGCTTGAAAGGTGCATACCATCAGAAGGTGCGTATTTCTCAATTATTTTCGAATCTTTTTTCATTTCAAACGTTAATTATATCACATTTTATTTTGTATTAACTTAGTAGAAAACAAATCTATTCATTGATTTGCCAATTTTCAAGAAAAGTCGCCTATAATTATTCGCTTTTTTCATTGGCCCTGAGCTATATAATGCACTACCACTATATGTGAAAAAATTGAGAAGGGAAAAAGCTTTCAAAAATAAAATAAAAATGAAACAAAATAAAAACAAAAGCAAAAAAAATAAAAGAAGAAATTAATGTTGATCTATTTTATTTGAACAAAGAATTAAATACCTCAGACTGAAATCTAAATATCTTATTTTTACTCAAAATTCAATATTATTAATCACTATTCTGAAACATAATCTGTCAAAACTTTTTGCACATTTTTCTAGAAGATCATTAAGAAGTATAAAACACAAGCAAGTTTGACTTCTTACGAGTCGAAGAAATACAATATAAACTACTTGACAGATGAAGCAGGACAGCCAAAAAGTTGCCTAATTTTGACTAGCTATAACTTGGACATTTCTTGGCCGATGTTAGATTTTCGACCAAAGGTGGAAAGCGTCATCCCTGGTCTATGCGTCATTGGCGTCAGGTTTCTTTTCTTGCAATTCGTTCTCTTTCTACAGGGTGAGAATTTAGAGCCGGAAACATTTCGAATTTTTGAACAGTAATTTGGAAAATGTGAGGGAACCTAGAATTTTTTTTAGATGTTGGGTGAATTGTTGGGTCGATCCCTCGAGATATCTGAAATATTTTTGATAAATTGCGTTGCTATGGAAAAATCTCCATTTCATGAAATTCCGTTTTTTATTTTCAAATGTGGCCTTTTTCAGTTAAACAATAACAGCCACGATCTAAACTGCAACAAGGGATATTTCTACTGAAGATAATTTACACCAGTGGCGCGCAAAAGGGGTTTATGATATTTAGAACTAAAAATTCGTCTTTATTGAAAAAATTCAACAGTTTTATTGATCGTTACAGTTAAAGAGGTGCCATACCTTTAATCAACATGATACTGACAAATTTAGAGGCGTGCAAACAGGGATTCTGTTATGTAGACAAATTAAAATTCCAATTTCATTTTTTTTTTCATTTATTACAAGGTGCATACATGTAATTACTTTTTTAATGGATTCATCGGCGTACAAAATACGATACATATATTTACGCACGTAAGAAAACGTTATATAAAAAACTAATAAGAAACCCCAATATTTATAAAACAAGAATATTAATTCTATTTAGTAAGGCGTTGGCCCCCTTCTAGCATGAATAACTGCCTGGCAACGACTTGGCATGCTCGAAATTAATTCGGTGATTAGTTCTATAGGAACTGTCTGCCAGAGGTCCAGAATCATCCCTTCGAGAAAGTCCAGAGTTTCTGGCTGACGTTCCCTTCGGGAAAACTTCAACTTCATCCAACTCCAGACGTGCTCGCCTCTCAATTTGTCAGCATCATGCTATTTATAGCTATGTCACATTTTTACTGTAACGATCAATAAAAGTGTTGAATTTTTTCAATAAAAACGAATTTTCGTTTCTAAATATCATAGACCCCTTTTTGAGCGCCACTGGTGTTGATTATCTTCAGTGGCTGCTACTGTTTAACTAAAAAAGGCCACGTTTTAAAATAAAACAGAAATATCATAAAATGGCGATATTTCCATAGCAACGCAATTTATCCAAAAATATTTCGAAGAAATCTTGAGGTATTGGCCCAATAATTCACCCAACATCAAAAAAAAAATCTAGGGTCCCTCACATTTCCCAAATTATTGGTCAAAAATTTGAAATGTTTCCGGCTTTAAATTCTCACCCTGTACAAAGAGAACGAATTGCAAGAAAAGAAACTCGACACCTATGACGCATAGTCCAATGATGGCGCTTTCCACCTTTGGTTGATAATCCAACATCGGCCAAGAAATGTACAAGTTATAGCTAGTCAAAATTAGGGAATTTTATGGCTGTCCCACTTCATCTGGCAAGCAGTTTAGTTAGGAACCCGTATTCACAAATTAAGATAAATATACTTAAGGTGTTTGAAACGCTAGAGCAGTTTTCTTACAAATACAATGAAAATTTGGTATGATATTCATCAACAGTGGCTACAACAGCTGAATTATTTCGAGGATTTTTGTCAATTTACAATTGGAGATTGTACTCACAGTTGCTCCCCAATAGACTTTCATAGCACCATATGCCAAAAAGCAATCATTGTTTCAAATAACATGCTGTACAGAAGAAACGCGTCTTACAAATTTGAAAACCAACACATGTCAATAAACTCGACAACAATGCTAATAACCAAATCTGGAAAAATTCGTCCATCTAATTATCGAAATACAAGCTGCCAAAGTCGGCAATTTTTTGATCGATGAGAGCACAAAAATTACCACGTCGAGAGCAATGGCAACTAAGCGCAGCAACTCGTACGAAACACGAGAAATATATCCCGAAATAAATATAAAAAACTGAAACTCTAGAATTGGAGAATTGGGCAGCCTCCCTGTCTATACAGCCTGTCCCTCCGGGAACTGCATCGATCAATATATAGAAAACCATAGGTGGGCCGAATTTGAAAAGAGTTCACTATTATTGATAATTGCTATCCGGCAAAAATATTTTGATGATTCTGGCACTTCCGGTTTACCGGAAGTGGACCACAACATCGTTATTTTAAATGGGACACCCTGTATATTATCAAGGTTTTAGATTTTACGCATGATTCTGAACATGTTTCATGTTATAATATCCTAAACCCAAGTCTAACCGTTTTCAAAATATTTCAAATTTTAAGTTGAAAATTGTGTAAAATATTTTTTTTTATTTCTGGATATGATCATTTATTTTTGATTGTGTATCGATTCATTCGTAGAAGAGGACCCAGTTCAGTAGAATTTTGATATCAATTCGATTAGAGTTATACAGTGCAATCACCAGAAAATGATATAGATCCGGTTGAAAAAATTATTGTAAGTCCATTTTTTCAAATGGAAACCCCCCATTTTATATTCTCATTCGATTCGGCATCGAATATGAAGCTAACTTTGAAAAAGGTTATCTATACCCACACTCAACAGTATTCGAAATATTGGCGATGTAACGTTCACCGCTGGTAAATCGTTATTTTTCCAAAATGCTCAAAAAGAAAATGAACTTGCCAAACACTAATCCTTGGTCACCACATGAAATGAGTTTCCTGGAGACATGCCATCCGATTCCACATGATTTATAACCATTTTTATTTCCACAGATCACCGTTCTCACGGATATCTCGATTTATTCAAATCTGTAATTATTTGTTTATCGAGAAGGATTGTTTACAAAATGTCAAAACAAGATGATGCATATGAACATAGCTGGTTTACAGTCATTCCGATGTCACCTGTTCTTCTTCTCTATTTTTTGTTCAGCCAGGCTCGTTTCATTGAAACGCTTCGACATAAAGTTTCGCTTGCATAAAAAAAGAGAGAAGTATATTTATTTCCCTCTTTATTTACTTTTGAGATCATGAACTGCTATTCTGTACTTGCACTGCAATGTTCAGAACTTTTGGGTGAAGTAGTGAATAATCTATACTGCTCGGTTATGTTCTGTGGCAGAATTCAATGTAAAGCATGTTGGCAACATTGAAAGGAAATATGTTTTTTAATTAAATTAATTTTTGAAGAGAACGGAAGTCTTTGAATGACCATTTTGTACATTTCTGACCTGGTAACGCTGGTGCTCGCTGGAGGTTGATTTTGATTTTAATTGAATCGCTTTTGACAACCTACCTATTGATGCTGAGACCATATAATTGAGAGGTGAATATTTTAGTGTGTTTAATTTACTGACTTTTTGATGATCACTCGCCTCACGAGGATAAATGTTTTTTTATAGAAAGCATGTCCTACAAATTTCTTTTCTTTTTGCCACAGCTATGCCAGGAAAATTTTAGAGAGTCAGATAAGACAGAATTATTGACTCGATGAAAGTAGCACATGATGGAAGACAACATATATTTGAATTTGTACCAAATCGACTGTGTGCCTCCTCGGTATTGTAAAGCCTATATGTTATTGTAAAGCCGCCCAAGCTATTGTAAAACCCTGCTTTGGTATTGTAAAGCCTATATGGTATTGTAAAGCCTACCGAACCATTGGAAAGTTTGTTGGAGTATTGAAAGGTCTGCTGCGGTGTTGTAAAGCCTGTTGGGTGTTGTAAAGCCTGTTGGGTGTTGTAAAGCCGATCAAAAAGATGTCGACACTCTAGTTGGATGTAGGGAAGCAGACCTGATATTAGAGATCTCCGTGAGAACTGTGATTTTGGATCCCACTGAAGACCATTTGAAATCCAAGGAAGCCAACAAGTCGTGATATTTCTATATTACTTGTGTCAGATTTGAATGCATTCAGACTAGGTAAGAGAATGATTATTATCATATTTAATATGAGTCTTTTTGATTACGACTTGAAGGACCCATTATTTTGGTAACATTTTACAATCCATTCAGTTCCATAATTTGTTGCTTGAGTCTAAGTATTTGATAGTATTTGATAGTATTTGATTAAAATTGTTATATGTTACTGTGTCATTTATTTGGGGACACCTCTCTTTCAGCACAGTAAAGGTCTTTCTACAGAGATCGGCCTGTGAATAAGTTTTTTGAATTCATGTTGCACTGTAGATGGCGCCTCATTAACATCGTAAATAAAGAAAGCTTATTCTCAGTGCCACTGGTCGGATCTGTGAGGGTTATCAAGTGACGTCGACCTACGCTCTTGTCTCCCACATCGGATAGCTAGCCGAAGGCAATATTTGTGCCCAATTAGAGTTACAGCGAATTAACATGTCTCAGTTCCAGAAAATCTCGTATTCTTGAGTTTACTTATTCAGTTGGCCATAGCGCCCGCAGTTGCGTTGGAAACAATCAACTGCCACGGAAATGTCATTGTAATCAATCATGCCGGCTCGTTTGAATTATTCGAATGAAGATTACTTAAATCTATTTATTATTTAAAGCGAATGTAATAGGGTTATCTCAAGAACATGTGATATATTTGTTATTCGGTATCCGCAGAAGCAGAAGTCCTCACAAAATACTCTTAAATGAATTATAGAAAACTTCAAAAACTTTGGACCCGTCAAAGAAAGAGTGCAGAGAAATAATCCAATTGTTGATGATGAAGATATTGAAATTGCCATTTTGGGATATTTTGCTGCATATCCAACAATATCTTTGAGACAAGTTGCGAGAGATTCAGGATTGTCAAAAAACTCAGTACACAGAATACTGCGCAAACATAAATTTTACCCATATAAGTTCTCCGTAGTTCAGCACCTGAAAGAAACAGATTTTCCACGAAGAGTGAGATTTTGTGAATTCGTTTTAACTTGGTCGCAAGGGAACGAATTATTTTTGGATAATATTATATGGACAGACGAAGCTGAATTTACAAAGAATGGTGTCTTCAACCGATATAATTGCCATTATTGGAGTAACTCAAATCAGCATGTATTCAGGAAACTGAATTTTCAAGAGTCTTGGCAGCTCAATGTTTATCGTTCGATAAGAAGTGATAGCGTCGTGGCACTGCATTTTTATCAAGAAAACTTAAATGGTAAGTAAAAAACAGAGTAAAGGTAAGCTCATCGGGCTTCTGCGTATTCAAACACGAATTTTTCAGTCAAAAATCACTCAAAGTATTTCCTTCTTTTGATAGGCCCTTTCTTTACACACTAATCATCCCATATTTCACAATTACAAGCACTACAAACATTAATTTTTTCACAAAAAATCCACCCTTCTTTAGGACAATACAAAACCAACAAATCTGGATATTTTTATAATTTTATATGTAGTGGGTTGGTAACTGCGCGCGCTAACTATTCAAATTTGATTCTTCCCCTTCATTACTATATTCAATTGTTCAAATTTCGCCATTTTGGTGTTTTATATAACGTAAATATCATAAGCTGAAAATGTTAAAATTCTACGAATTTCTAATTTAGGTGAACAACAAATTAGTTTCGATGAAAAAATTGAATACAATATCATGTATGATATGAATGTATATATGTATGTATTATATCTCTTGAGAGACTGGACTGAGAAATTGTAAGAAAACTCCTCAGATTTTACAGCCGGGAATGACCTGTTATATTTGAAAAACAGACGCAGAAAAATCGAGTACATTAATTCTTGAAGAATTGCCAAAAGGAAAGTTGAAATGGAAAGTAATATTCGCGTCAGTGTAGTTTTCCATGATCGTGCGTTAACCTCAATTAGTGATTTTATATTATTGCCACACAGAGAGAAAAGACTGCAGCAGGTTCATGCACAACGTTGTGTAAGACACAGTTGTGTAGATTTTTTTCACAATTGTCCATTCTTTTATCATACGCGTTTTGTGAAATTCAATAAATATTTGTGCAAGTCAATTTGTATAGTATTCATGCACATCCACATTGCCTAAACATACACTAAAATATGCACATCTACCATAATACAATTTATATGGAAAACATCTACAACGCATTGAACTCATCTTACACCCGTTGTGCACTTTCTATTCGATATGCACAAATTGTATACTATTTCAACACAATTGTGTAATTTGCCACAACTTGACCAAGGCGTCGTCTCACCCAAGTAAATACGCATGAGCGGCACTCCAAATGTCCAGTCCATCATTGTTTGATTGTTTTATGCTGATCGCAGGGCGAAGCTAAGTGTACTTACCTATTATCTATTATTTGCTCATTTGTATATGGTTTTGTGTCAAATGGAAGTGTTCGAATATTTGTAAACTGATATTTGAAGGTTAGTATTGCTATTATTTTTTGTTATAACATGAATTCTACAAACTGACTCATTTTCATCATTTCATAACGGTTTGAAAGGTGCATCCTCGTACCTACTTCCTACTTGAATAAATATAGTTCTATACGAAGATTACTTCAAACTTTATTATTATTCAACGTGTTCCAAAATAACAAAATGTATGGATCATTTATGTTCTGTTTGGTATTTTGTGTTTCTGTTATTTTATTTGTAATTAGAGTTAATAGTTCAGTTATTTTTGTTATTAGTCCTTTGTGATGAAATAAACATTATTTGAATGACATTTAATTTTATTTCAACCTTATGGAAAATGAAGCTTATAATTTCTGAACAGAATAAGATATGAAGAAGCAAGTAGGTTGAAACTGATGCATTCTTATCTTATTCCGTTTGGATGTTATGTGCCTCAAGTGTATCCTTTCTAAAAATTATAGATGGTACCTATAAAAATTGGCCTTGCTTTGTACACAAATATGTACAATATACCTACACAATTCATGTTTGCGGAGTACACAAATTTGTGAAATTTTTTGCATCCTATATTTAAAATACCTACACAATTTGTACAAACTAGGTACACAAATTGTTGCCATTCATTACAATTTATGCATAAACATTACACAAGTTGTTGACATTCGGCGCACAACATACCGATTAATTTTGTATATTTTGTGTATAAAATTAAAACAAAACTATTCAGAATAATACAACACTGAAGTGTATCGTTTATACACAATATCTCTAATACAATATTATAGAAGAAAAATGAACAAATTGGTTCTGTCAACTTTTTAGAAATAAATTGTGCTGAAATTATTCACAATTGTGTAGAAAACATACATTTATTTCTCTCTGTGCACAATCAGTGAATCTCCACAATACATATTAGGTTACTATAATTGTCGTTACTGTCCTACAGCTATAATCGCATCGTCCATTTTCAGTTGATTTAGTATCATAATCAATGATATACATATATGGTTTATTGATTTATATAAGAGGAATCAATAATCAGGCGGTATATTATTAATTCATAAACGATTTTATTTCACATAATGAGGCTTTATAGTAATCATTCCTTATAACACTGTTAATTATAAATTCAAATGAACGTTCTGAGTGGGATGCCATTTATTCAATACCCATATGGAAAGTTATGAAAGCATTTATCTCATTATCCGAAAATGATTATTTTCAAGGGGAAATATATACACTACTTGGCGGTATTCAAGCAATAATGGAAAAATTAATTAAGGAATGCAAAACAGGTATACTCGTAGACTACGACGAAGGTAAGTTGAGAGAATATAATATAGACCTACAGAAACTAACCCCTACATGGACATTTATCTGGAGGGTATCCAATTCAGCGTGGTTGTCTAAATTCTCTAAATTCACCGACAAAAAACTTTAATAACCATTATCAAAACTTTAGTATTGGCAATCAAAGAAAGCACCTGTATTTGGGACTGGGCCTCACCTCCATTGCCACTAGGACAAAAAAGACCCAGGCAGTAGTTAGTTGCCATTACCAAACTGAAATTCAAATATAACGTAGTGCTGCTACCTAGTATCAAATGAAGTACTTACTGTGATGACATACAATTTTTGCCCTCAACATATATTTAAATTGTTGTTATTGTCGGTTTTATTTGATACGAAAAGAGATATTTGTCGTTATTGAAGTATACTGTTATGAAATGAAACAATGAAAATAAACAATTGACATAAAATCCACAAAAATCCAAAAATTTTCATCAGAGAGCCCAAACAGACACTTCATTTTTGCAGAAAGTATCTTACTTTTTCTCTAAAAGGCAATAGTTACAATCAAAAACATGCACAAGCCCATAA
Organism: Chrysolina oricalcia; assembly: GCA_944452925.2. Taxonomy (NCBI): domain Eukaryota; kingdom Metazoa; phylum Arthropoda; class Insecta; order Coleoptera; family Chrysomelidae; genus Chrysolina; species Chrysolina oricalcia. The sequence continues at coordinate 28,953,801 of OX101820.2, forward strand.
AAGTTAAATTTAGAAACAAATTCTTACTTCACGAGTTCAGTCTTCGGAGAGTATGAAGCTCTTCCTAGAAACTTACTATCTCTTGACAGAAATTCAATATTTGAAAACAAAACTTAGTTAGTTTATTAACTATAACAAGTCCAAAAAGGACAAAAAAATTAGAGAAAAACTATTTTTTTTAAATAAGTGTAGAAATTAAAACTAATTTGAAACCACCAGTATATGAAACTTTGGATAACAAGCAATGAGCAACTGACAAGAAAAACACCACACAATAAAAAAATATGACAACTTCAATTGAAATTGAACTTGCAAAGTGATAAATAAAATAACAGATCAAAAGTGCAGTGTTTTCGGTGTGAAATAACGCCCTGATAAAAGGGAGAAAGAAAAAAAAGAACGTGGAAAAGTCAACAGGCGGAGGTGGATGCCGGTACTTTTTGGGAAAAACTGTTGTGAACTTTCCAAAAACTAATACAAAAAGGAAAAACCTACGATAAAAACTTTACCTGAATATAGAGAAAACAAAACTGCAGATCCTGAGCTAAAAAGAAACAACAACAAGACAACATGCACAGGTGTGACTGGATCAATGCTATCACGTACAAGAAAATGGAACAAGAACTCATCAGAAACACGGATAGACAGAAGGACAAGCTTGAAAAACTCAGAAGAGTGAACGATGAATTGACGAGACACCATCATAATATAGACATGACTCGCACGGTGATAAACTTATCGGACCGAACTCTATCTACCAATGAAGTTTCCGTTCTTTCCAAGGGAGGCAACTTTGCTATAACACAAACCCGAATACCCCATGAAGATATAATAGCCAATATAGAAACGGCTATCAGAACGTTTCCTGATGAGCAGGCAGAAGAAATTCGCACGGAATGTACACAAATACCTCGGAAAGCTAAACCACCCAAGAGCAATTTGCAGAAAACCGAAATCCGAGCAATCAGAGACCTGAACAGGGATGAGAAAATTCTAATCCTACCAGCGGACAAAGGAAATGCAACTGTTGTCTTGAACAGAGACGATTACCTGAAAAAGGTATATGATCTACTGGAACCTAGGATATATTAAGAATTGAAACGGTACGCAACACAAACAACCATAAAAACCGTGAACCGCTCAATAAAATCATCCTCTCTGGACGATAACACTAAGAAATGGCTGTGTAACAGTAACGCTCTTATCCCTAGATAGGCCTACCAAAGATTCACAAAACTAACGTGCCGCTCCGCCCAGTAGTCAATACCATCAGCTCACCAATATATGATCTGGCGAAACATCTAGCTAAACTACTGCATCCACATATTGGCAATACAGCCTCATACGTAAAAGACTCCACGCATTTCATCGAAATAATCAAAGGTTTGGCCATTGACCCAAGTGACATTCTAGTCAGCTTCGATGTGGTGTCCCTATTTACGAAGATACTATCAGATGAGGGAAATAGAACTACTGTTCCCAAGCGATATCTCAAAACTTTTTGAAATATGTTTAACATCGTCGTACTTTGTTTTCGACAACAAAATATACGAACAATTAGATGGAGTCTCAATGGGAAGCCCACTGAGCCCACTTATTGCAAATTTTGTCATGGAAAAGCTAGAGAAACAAGCAATAGAGACGGCAAGGTACAAACCCAAGGTATGGTTGCGATATGTAGACGACACGTTCATAATTTGGAGTCATGGACTGGAAGAACTGAACAAATTCCTTGAGCACATTAACAGCATACACCCGAATATCCAATTCACAATGGAAGTTGAAAAGGATAGGGAACTGCCGTTCTTAGACGTTCTCATTTTTCGAAAAGAATGACGTTTGGGGCACAAGGTATATAGAAAACCAACACATACTGATAATACCTACACAGTACCTCAAATCATCATCCGTGTCAAAAACAAGGAATTATCAAAACACTAGTAGACCGAGCCAGAAGAATATGTGAACCCGAATATTTGGATGCGGATCTGAAACACTTGAAAAGCGCACTTCTTTCAAATTGATATAAGGAAAGCGAAATTGATCGGTGTATAAAACGCAAAAGAAAGAACTCTAGCGACAGTGGATCGAATGGCTGCCAGCAACAAAGTAAAGCATTCCTGCCGTATGTTCCTAGGGTCACAGATCGGATTGGCCGAAAGTATGATATCAAAACCATTTTGGTGCTGAAATGGATTCCTGGAACACCGGTATTTATAGGTAGATTGTCGGATAAAACTCCATCAACCACCACGGGAAGAAATCTGTCTGAGAAAAAACTGGTTATAGGTCGGGTGCACAGAGTCTACAGTCCACGGTTTCTCTATTTATTCCCATGGTGTGTAGGTGTTTCCTATGGCCGCAGCGTCCGGTTAGTAAGCCGGTGATCGTGCGAATCTTAGATCTGTTAAGGTTGAGTGTGTCAGCCGTCAGTGTTTGGCTCAGTTGCCTCACCATTGCTGTGCTGTGTCGATGCCCTTCGATTTGGTCCCAACACGTTTGGTGTTTTGATTTCTTCCACTCATTGATGAGGTTTCCGCATCGGGTTTTGCTAATTCCAAACGCTGGTTCTGGATCTGTGAATGGTGATTCAGATGTATTCTTTGCAAGTTGGTCTGCTTTTTCATTGCCTTCAATTCCCCTATGTCCGGGCACCCAAACAAGTGTAACCTTGTTGCGTTTCGACAGTTCATTGAAGCTCTGAAGACATTCTCAGACTTGCTTAGACTTCATCTGAATTGCGTTTAGAGCTTTTATAGCGCTATGGCTGTCAGATAAAATGTAGGTATGTTTTCTTTCATACCCACGGCTAGATTCATCTGTATGCATGTTCTTATGGCATGTGTCTCTGCTTGGAATACTGTGGTGTTGTTACCAAGTGGGACTATTACGTTTCTTTTTGGCCTCACCCCGTATATTCCTGCTCCTGTTCCTTCAACTATTTTCGAACCATCTGTGTTCCTGATAATGTTTCCAGATGATAGTGATTCTACTTCCGAGTCCCATTCGTTCCACTTGAGCTGCGTTTTGAATGGTTTTTCGTACGAGTATTGTGGTAGCATGTGTACTAACTTTCCTATTAGCAAATCCTAATCATTTGGATTGATCCTTTGATTAATTGAATATCAGATTAGAATGGCTCTTAAGGTCTCATCCCTTTATTTATTCATACATATAATTCAGCGCGCTGGTTGGCCGTTAGCGTGTGAATTCTTTAAGCTAGAGAAATAATATGTTTGGTTCTATTATGATCAAAATACTCTCATTTAACACACAACTTCACAGAATAACACTTTTGTGGAGAATAATTCAGCCATGAAACCCTCATATGTGATCTCAATCATAACAATGAATTTTACTCACCTAAATACCGTCGTCGTCGGTTCATTGCTCTGGGTTGGTAACACTTCAACTTATCGAACATGCACCTTTAATTAGCCCGTTCAGAGCTGATTGGTTCCACTAATTCATTAATTTTGGTTTGGTTCAATTATTAACTAAACTTATCAAGGAAACTTGAAAATTAGTCTGTTTTTTCATTTATTAAGGCAAACGGAGATAAATAAATATAAAACTGTATAAATATGCGACTAGAATGTTAATATTTACGAGAAAAAAAAAAGGAAATAGAGAATTTACTTTCACAATTAAAATCAAAATACTGGAAATTTCAATGATTAAACAAGAACAGACTGAAAACAGTATTTTTATAACTCAAAACAAAGATCTATCTAATTGACAATATATTATCTAGCATGTTAGCTTACTAAGACCATCTTTAAATACGTAAAACTGATTAGAGACTTTGATAAAAAATGATAAAATACTTAAGAATCCCTTCAGCTCTGAGAAAATATATCGGACATGTCCCAGGTCAAGGTGAGGCCTTGACCTGAGTATTCTTCACTCGACTTACTGTTTCAAACACAACATTTCAACAAACTACTTGTTTTGAGATCTTAAACGGTTCCACTCTATAATTCGTTAAAAGATAGGGGGGAGGATCCCGCCCTCAGAATATTTTACTTGTAAGATATTAAGGTAGGTGTCGTTACTTGAAGGGTCTTGGCATTCTAAACCCTATTCTGGTATTCTACAGTCCTAATTAATTACAAGTAAGTTTTCCTATTACGTGACAACATATGGTTGACCCCGTACATTTTAGGACTCACGTCGAATGTGGTTTTGTTTCACTTTGATAGAAAACAGTCAACAAAAAACTATCAAACATTCTCCTTTGTTCGTCCGATGTCACTCTGCCTTCTTACTTTTAAAATAAAAATAATTTGCATACATTTACAACGAGTGACCTATTTCCATATATGTACTATTTGAGACAGAAATTAATTGATTAAACTGCCAGAAACATATTTCGGACCGTTCGTTTTAGGAATATCTATGGCATCCAACGAGTTGTACCCAGATGGTAAACAATCAACCCTTGGGCTATTCAGTCTGAAATTACCAGATTTTACAATATCTCCAAAGTTGAATGGATTTTCTGATCCTCACGAAAAATCTATTGTTTGTTATATGCCCCTCATAAATTTTGAGTTCTATTATTTCTGTAACTAAAGTTTGGTATTATCGCCCAGTGGAACATGTGGGATGCAACTTTCTTATTGAAATGGATTTGGTCCCACGACCAGAGGCGTCTCAATATTCTATTACACATGTAGTCTGATATAATTTCCAGTTCGGTAATGTTGACTTCATGGATGATTTTGGTGTGCCCAGTTTGTGGTTGGGTTATCCAATTACCTGTTTGTTCAAGTCTGTATGCACTCATCCTCGCCTCCCCCATGACTGTGATGTCTAAAGGTGGGAGGTTTAGGAGAATTTCCATAGCAGCGGTTGGAGTGCTATTCATACCTCTCGTGATACACAGACAGGCAAGCCTCTGTATTTTACCAAGGTGGGTTTTCGACTGTCTCTGTTTCATCTTGGGCTACCCAATAGTTCCTTAGAGAAAGGTTATCTCACGCATATGACAGTTAAAGGTAGTGGTGCTCTGATTTGTTTTTTCAATTGAATCCAGGGAAGGATTTTAAGCAAACTTGTTGGCAAAAGTATTGCCATTTTCCTGTGTGATCGTGGCTGGTGTTCTTTGATCAGGGAAGGAAATGAGCTGGATATGGAGTTTCTTTCCACAGCTGTGGCAAAAGACCAAAACCAGCAGGACCCCTTTGGTCACTCGACGAGTTTTGAACCTATATTGGCGTCGTAATCCTCTTGCACTCGATTTTCTCCTTACACATGTTTCTAGTTTCAACATATCAACAATATTGTGTTTGTTCAATGGTCTGACTTGAGCTAATCCTTCTAATATTCTTTGGTGTAGGTGTGTTATGAGTATTCTATTAAATAATTGTCGTCCATACAAGGTGTTCATTGAAGCGTGACAAACCAGAGGTTTATTTCATTGGATTGCACACCATAACTACATTTAATTAGAAATTATCATTAACCAATCTAATGATACCATATAAGTAATGGCTGTGACAGAGACTCAACTCTAAATTACTTATACGGTCAAATCACCAATAGTTTCCGGCTCTATCGAATCGAATATGGTTCGTTTCTTAATGATGACCTCCCATTAAGTAATCTACTGGGAAAACACAATAAGCCTTTTTGGCTAAGTGTAATCACAATGACAGACGAAGATATTACATAAAAGGATGATTGAAGAAAACATAATATGGTTTGACTCTCTCCAATTCAAAAAAGTTTAAGAAAAATACTTGAGTATCATCTCCAGGGAAGAAAGTTTGCGAGTTCGAAGTATTTATTCAAAACATATTAAATTGTTCAGGTTCTGCTCACAATTTACCACTTCATTTTTCGTTTTCTTTACTTTTTTCGATATACAAGTATCATTATCTTTTTTTTTGGGAATGATGAGGAAATTCGATATATTTTGTTCACACTCGGTAATATTTCTATAAGGTTGAAATACGAATATAAACTTACTCCGTATGTCCGCGCGTAGTAGGACGGAAAAGGAAACAACAGTCTAAAAAAAACGTGCTCTGTGTCTCGCACTGAATGTACATAAGGAAAAAGTGAAACAGAAAATCCAGTAAATTGGTGATTTATTGATTCTCTCTCTATATAATAACAATTTATAAAATATGTATTATTCAACAAATCACATGAAAATACCGATTGAAATATAAATGATAAAATAACTAACAAACAGTCGTTGCTGACCGATGATAAACCCTTTACTCTCATATACACCTACTACGTAGGCCTATTATGACAAGTACCCGTCAGAAAACAACTACTCCCCTGGCTAAGACCACGACGGGTATTGAATTAAATCAACAGATACTTGTGCAACGTTCTTCAAAGCATCAGCGGACGCAGTTGCAAGTGTCCTCTGTGACCAACTAGCAGAATTATGTTTTGATTTGGACAGGGTGACCACCTCCAGACTAGTTTCGAGGTTGTTGCTTCTCATCAGTGCAAGGGTAGGTCAACACAGGCAGCACTGTAGCCATCTGTTCCCCGTCCAAATTATTACACACTCCGCTGCTTGGTCAACTCTGGTTCACGCGATTAAGCGGTTTCTCAGCCGCTCCACCTAGCGAGCAGAAGAAGAACACTTCTAATCTCCGGGTCAAGATATTTATGTGAAAACAGAAATGTTTTGGGAGATCGAAGAGTCGTTGCTGACCGATGATGAACCCTTTACTCCCATATACACCTACAAACATAAAAATTACTTCTCAACTTAACAATTTCAAAAGTATTGAATCAATTGTCTTGAATTGATAGAATATCGTTTCTAATCAAGAAAATTTGGTTATTTTGATCAAATCGAAAGTTTTCATTCAAAACTTTAATATTCTTGAGCAATTTTCTAATTCTGAGAAAATATTCTTTTATTAAAAGAATATTTTGTGAATTTTAGTACAAATATTCAATTTTCTCCTTTCAAGATAATATTATTCTCAAAGTATACTAATATTATCTTCAGATAACAATTCTTATGAAATAATTTTGAAATTTTTCAAATACTTAAGACAAATAAACATTTCTGCTGGCTGTGAAAATCGAGTAATCGACTATTCTTCAATCCGGTTGTGATACAAATTTTGAAATTTTCCTATGAAGTACTCAACACTCCAACCTATTTTTGACCAGAACTGCATTTGTCATTTCGAAATGAAGGAATGAATTTGCGATGGTTTTTACTAATTGAAATTATTATAAAATGGATTGATCATCAAAAACTTAACAAAATAATCATTCCTTACAGTACATGTACAAAAACAAGTTTTTATTCAGATTTGCATGGACACAAACAAGTTCTCGAAATAATGCAGCTTTTGTTATTCCAAGAATATAATTCTGTTATGTATACTATAAAATTATTCTTTCAAATGGATAATATAAAGTTCTCAATAGTAGGTAATTTCCTGGTTAGAGCAAATGTATTTCTTGGATAGAGAAAACGTAATTTCTTGGTCAGAGAAATCATAATTTCTTGGTCAGAGAAATCGTAATTCCTTAGAAAGAAAAAATATAATTTCTTGGTCAGAGAAAACGTAATTTATTGGATAAAGGAATCTAATTTCTTGGACAGAAAAAGGCAAAAATGTTTGACTGAAGTGAAAAGCACTGAAAAAATAGATTTCTTCGAATAAACATACATTTTATATAACAGAATAATTTTCTTAGAATAAAGCAAGCTGCTTTATGATTAAAACTTATTTTGTGTGTGTGCATTTTTCAAACGAAATAGCTGACGAGAATCAAAACTGGAAAGCAACAGAACAACCCCAGACACGGTAGGTACACCTAATATTATAGAGAATCGGGTCAAAAAGAGGGAAATACGAAGTACGAAGAGTAACTAATCTTGTCAATAATTTTCTTGCTGAAAGGTATTTGAATGGCATTCATAATGCAATTATATAACAATAGATAGAATATACCTATTTCACAGATAGAGAACAGGTTCAGCAGATAACCTACAAAGTCAACCTTTACAAGCTCAATAGTTTAGACTCGGGTTAAAAGAGATGAAACATGTCATTTAAGCGAACATCATTTTACTAATCCATTTTATTCAATTCATGAGTCAAATTAAGAAATTTCTCACAAAACTTTCTTGGTTCAATAAATATTAAGAATATTTTCTCTAACATCAATACAGGACTTTCTTTTCAGACCAAGATATGATATGTTCTCAAATTGAAATATTATTCTCAAACATTTATCAACCCATGAAAATATTTTGTTATATTTTCTTACTTCAGTAAACACACAATTTTGAAATTGTTTTCGTTTGTTTTCGGCAGACATCGATGCGAGCCATTACACCTTGGTGTTTGAAACGTGATAGTTCTTACGCCGGTAAATAGGTTAAATTATTTTTGATCATTAATTGACAACACAGAAAAGATCTTGTGTGAGTAGGTTGTGCCTGGAGAATGTATTGTGGATTTTAGGGGTTTGTACAATTATTGTTTTCATTTAAGTCAGAATATTCCTTCAAAAGTTATCTTTGAAATGGTAAAAAAATTTCTAATTATTTAAATTCTAAATAAGATTATCCATCCTTCAGTCATCGTTTACAATACAACCGTATTTCAACAACAAGCCCAGTTTTTTACTTAACAGACAGTAATGAAAGTCGAGTCACTAGCTCTGGTACTTTTCATGATATTTTCTTACCAAGCCATGTATGTCAGTTAGTGGATGAATTGCAATTTCTGTGATCAAACTCATAACAGGGTTGTGTTGGAGACCAGTCGTATCTACCAAGTATAATAACCACATTCATAATAATATGATAGCTCCTCACGTTTGAGTTTAGAGTGTTTTGTTCGGTGTATTTTAAGGTTAGTCTTTTATATAATTTAAAATGAAGAAGACAGATGTAATGGGAAACAAGAGTGAAACTTGATGATATCTAGCGAACTTAAATAAATTCCAATTTTGAAATTAAATATACTGAACAAAAAAATTCAGAAGATATTGTCTACATAAACTGGATTATATAATTTATTCAGTAATAACGACAAAGTTGATTGTTTCATAGCAAAAGATTATTTATAACCAAGAAAATGCATTTTCTTGTTTTGACAAGAAAGGTTGTTGATCTGATACATTTTTATTTTTGTTATAAATTCACAGTGTTGACATCCTTATCTCAAAAACCGCAGAAGGTGCAAAACAGGGCTGAATGAAGAAAGAGTTACTTTCAAAATGGTTCTTGAACACCATAAATATCTTCAGCAAAAAAAATTATAAAAAATGTGTTTGCAAGTTATCTCAGTTATGAAATATTGAAATAGTGAACAATGAATTTTTAAATTAATTTCAATCGAGCTACAGAACTAAAACCAAATTAAAATTGTTATTCGGAAACACTATTAGCACACTCTTTTTTAATACTAACTGTATTTTCAAATTATTACTTCAGCTGCAATTTTCTATTTTGACTTATATGGTTATGTTCAGATATTTTTACATCATGCACTTCTTCTCACTCTGATGTATTTTTACGTATTTTTCAACACGAGTCGTTGAATATCACCTGTTTAATTAAATGCGAAAGATTCGGCAATAGTCCGATCAGTTTACTGGAGAGTGAAACATTATTTAAATCGAATACTTTTTACAATATTGAAATTTCTCTATCTCAATTAGTTTCAATAAAGTAGAATATGGGGCAAATTTCTGACAGAAAACAACTGACTAATACTATGACGAATATTGAACTACATCTCAGAGATGATTGATTTTTTATGTCGGGCGTTGCGCAGTTGTGAGAGCATCCGACTCTGGGCCCAAAGGACCAGAATTCGAGCTCCAGTAATGGCTGGGACTTTTTAAAATCAAATTTAACCTTTTGAATTATTAAAATCTTGTAGCTCGACTGGGGTGAGTAACAAGGCCTACCCAGCATAACACATGGTGGATAATTACCATAGCAGTTGATGCCACTCTAAACACCAAAGGAAAATAGGGAAAAAAAAGGATATTCAATGTGCCTGAAGGAAGGAAATGTTTCAATTACCATCATGGTTTGTTTGAAAGTAGTTGACAATGTTTCACTTTGAGTAAGGTTATTCTGGACTTCCATTGTCTAAAAAAGAACAAAGAAAAATTGAATTCTCTGCAATTTTTAATCACGACGTTTCAACTGTTAAAATCTACAGTCGTTATCAAGTGTATATGATATACTGTAGAATTTAACAGTTGAAACGTCGTGATTAAAAATTGAAGAGAATTGAATTTTTCTATGTTCTTTTTTTGACAATGGAAGTCCAGAATAACCTTGCCATCATGGTATTATACTTAGATAAGTAGTTGTCAGTAAGAAATATATGCGTCATGTATTTCTTTTTTAATGAGGATAAAATATAATGGGTCGAAGAGCTTGTGAGGCCGCATAGCCTGTACAACCTTCCTACAATATTTCGAACTTTGTGGTAATTATATTATTAATAAAATTTCTGAAGTTCCAGTATGGAGTATGTCATAATTTGTACCGCAATTTTTCAAAAGCTGCCATGAATAAGTTCATTGATTCTTCAATTTAATGACTCCCAAAATAACACTTTAAAATTTAGACTTTCACTAATGCGTTCTCTGTTAAAGCATATTCGAAATATAATATTATTACCTATCGACTTGTAGGGATTTGCAGAACTAATATTTCCCTATGCATGGAAGAATTATTTTCGATTCTGTAAATTATTCAAAAAAATATATTTTCTGTTTCCTTGGCAGTGGTTATCTTTACACTCTTGAAAATTTTACTCCAAAACTAAGGAATTTAAAGCCTCAGTATTTTTCATATCCAACAGGAAAGTTACTGATTATAATATAATTAACAAAGTCATTATCATGTTATGTGTACGTCAGGAATTTTTCATGATTATAATTTTTCAGCAACCTGGAGATGTTACTGCAGTGGAGACAAGGGAGCATAATATACAGGAAAACAGACGTTCAGCCATATTTGTTAGATATAGTTTAAGGTAGTATTACTTAGTACTAGTTATGGTGAAATATCAATTTGATTCATGTTTGAAAGCCTTCAATACCTCGTCAAGGTATTTCATGTATTTCTTCCTATTTATCATTATACTATGTTTTTTTGGATTTTATTGAATGTATTTCCTTAACTAATTGCTTTTGAGAAAGTAACGAGCTATTGATTTAAATATGTAATTTTTGTCTTGATATTTCATAGAATAAGGTTACTTTGTGATATCTTAGAAAGACTGCTACAGTGTGATAATATAACTGTCTTTAATACTTCACGTTTTCCTTCAAGCCTCACACCTTCAAAGAAATAAGTACACTAATGGCCATCGTCAAAAATCATATATTGCTATATTTCTGCAAAGCGTTTTCCTTCCTCATATACATTTACACTTATTTTCCTAGATATCTTTGATAGTTTTTCAATTTACAATTTTCCGCATTGAAAATTCATTAGTTCAGCTTTTGCAAATATGCTATTTCTTAGATAAAAATGATAGAAATAGAAAACAACCCAAACTATGTCACTGGGCGCACCTTTCGTTCTGAAAAAACTAGGTAACCATGTTCCCTCTCTTGAAGATAATGATCCACGCTATCTAAAACATAACATTCTTTCATAAGCCAAAAAATATTTTTCTGTACAAAAAAATTTCAACAGGATATAATTTATTCATGAAATAGAAAACTACCCAAACACCAAATTTACTTCAATTTCACTCGACGGTCGTTTCGCAGGAGCTGAAGGCATCAGCTCTTGAAGATGCTAACTTTGTTGGCGAAACGCGCGTCTAGTGAAAATGTCGTAAATTTGGTGATTTGGGTAGTTTTCTATTTCTTGAATTAATTTCCTCCCGTTGAGGACACTTGTTTGTTTATTCAGAGAAAATATTTTTCTCTTTATGGGGGAATGAAATGTTTCATCAGGAGTGCATTATTATCTTCGACTAAGAGAACATGATTACTTCTTTCAAAACTTTTGATTTTTTAAATTCAAGAAATTGTAAATTATCAGAAAAAGAAAAAAACAGTTTCAATAGAGTAAACACGATTACTTCGCACAAGAACTTTCATTTTCTATACTCAAAAAAATGTAGACAACGTAATCTCTTTGATGAAAAAAAGTTAATGCTAGTACAGAGAAATCGTTATTTCTTGGAAAGAGAAAATGTAATTTCTTGGACAGAGAAACCGTAATTTCTTTAACGGAGAAAACGTAATTTCTCAGATAAAAAAATCTAATTTCTTGGAAAGAAAAAATGCAATTTCTTGGATAGAGTAAACATATTTCTTGGATAGAGAAAACGTAATTTCTTGGAAAGAGAAATCGTAATCTCTTTGAAAGAGATAATGTAATTTCTTGGACAGAGAAAACGTAATTTGTTGAACGGAGAAAACGAAATTTCTTAGATAAAGAAATCCTAATTTCTTAAATAGAGTATCGCTGATTTTTTGTTTCAAAGTAAATATTGTTGATTGAAGTAAATCGCAGTGAAAAAATAGATTTCTTCGAATAAAGACACATTTTGTAGATTATATATAACAGAATAATTTTCTTAGGATAAAGCAGGCTGCTTTATGTTGAAAACTTCTTTTTGTGTGTACCTACCACGTAGACTCATTATGGCAAGTACCCGTCAGAAAACAACTATTCCCCTGGCTAAGACCACGACGGACAACGACTGTTCGTTACTAAACGATCACCCAAAACATTTCTGTTTTCACATAAATCTCCTAACGCGGATATTCGGAGTGTTCTCCCTCTGCTCGCTAGGTGGAGCGGCCTAGAAACCGCTTCATCGCGTAAACCAGAGTTGACCAAGCAGCAGAGTGTGTAACGATTTGGACGGGGAACGATGGCTTCAGTGTTGACCTACCCTTGCACTGATGAGAGGCAACAGCCTCGGAACTAGTCTTCAGGTGGTCACCCTGTTCAAATCAAAAAAATTTTCTGCTGGTTGGTCACAGAGGGCACTTGCAACTGCGTCCTCTGATGCTTTGAGGAACGTTGCACAAGTATCTGTTAGTACCTGCCTACATAGTTAGTGTATATGGGCAACGACTGTTCGTTACTAAATGATCTCCCGAAATATTTCTGTTTTCAGATAAAATAACTGTTGAATATATACACGTGACCACAAAAGGTAATCTTTGTCTGTGGTATGGTACATTCAAAACTATTATATACATAATGAAGTAGTTTTACGTCTGTAATTAAATTATATTCGAAAATAAGTTTATGGCATATCAGACCGGACTATGAAAAAAGTGTGAATCGCCGATTTTTAAATAAGGGTTCAATAGCGTAGCGGACTAACGCACATTGCCGGATACAATGAGACCCGGGTTCGAATCCCGGTTGATCCACATTTTATTAATTCAGTTCTGATTTTAATTTTCTTGTCTGATATGCCATAAACTTATTTTTGAACTATTATATACATTCAAAACAAAACAAATTTTGAAATATAACTATGTACATCTGTCCGTGAGTCGTCAACATGAATGAATATCTTTTAAACTAATTAAATGACGAAAGAATCATTCAATAATTTAAAATATTGCTACTACTATAACTTATGATATAAGATTGATACAGTTAGATTTTGGAAAAAGATGATTATTTTTTGACTTGCAATATTCGTTATTGAATATCTTTGGAACGAATTAAGTGAATTATGTCAGATATCTCGGCGTGGCATGTAACCATATTTGCTGATTATTTATGTTTTGGGGTATTTAGTCTGAGGGAGCCAGGTAAGAAATTAAAGAGTTTTGGGCCGAGGTAGTGAAATGACCGCTGACAAATTGATTTTTCAGGTTTTGGGATTTTGACTGTCATATGAGCTTCATGACAGGTAGTATATCTGTCATCAATCTCAGCCAAGCTAGCTCCAGTTTTATGAATTCTTTTCAGTACCGTTGCAGATTTACCACCTACGAGGATATATTGAAAAATTCCTAGCCTACTATAGAACCAAACAAAATTTCAACGTCAATATATTTTATTACTCAACATATTCTCCTCGTAATTGGATACATTTATTACAGCGAACCTGCAACGTCTCTAGACCTTTCAAAAAAAATGTTTCTTCTTGCTCTGCAAACCAGACCTCCACAGCATTTAGTACCTCCTCGTTGGAAGAAAATTTACCTTTTAAACATTTTTTCAGTCGAGGAAAGAGATGATAGTCGGACGGAGCCAAATCTGGTGAATAAGGGGGTGATCTAGTAATTCAAACCCTAAATCACTAATTATTTGCATGGCAACATGAGATTTGTGTGCAGGGGCGTTGTCCTGCAAAAACAAAACACATTTGAATAGCTTTCCGCGTCTTTTCTCTTTAACATTTTCCCGTAGAGTGGTCAGTAATGTCGAATGGTAATCTTGAGTTATAGTTCTACCCTTATCCTAAAAACCAATCATGATTACTCCATGGCAATCCCAAAAAACTGAAGCAAGAACTTTTCCAGCAGATTTTTGGACACGAAGCTTCTTAGGTCTTGGAGAACCGGAGTGTCGCCATACCATCGATTGTTGCTTTGTTTCTGGATCGTAGAAATGTACCCAATTCTCGTCCATAGTAACAATTCGGTTTAAGAAGTCTACATCGTTTTCAAATCGAGCACAGATCTAACGTGATGCACAACCCTTGCACGTTTTTGGTCAACATTCAAACATTTGGGGATCCATTTTGCAGCCATTTTTCTCATGTCCAAATTGACGTGAACTATATGATGAACGCGTTCGTATGAAATATTCAGTGCTTCAGATATCCGTTTTAGCCCAATTCGAAGGTCTGTTAAAATCATGTCATGAACTGCATTGATATTTTCGGGGACTTACCCGATTGGTCATCATCTTCAATAGAATATTCACCTCTTTTGAAGCTTGCAGTCCAATTTTTCACGGTCGCATACGAAGGACATTGATCACGAAGGGTATTAAGCGTAATCTTCGTAAATCTGCTAACCTAACCTAACCCTTTTAAATACATGATGGTTCGATACTCCAATTTTTCAATTTTCACAATTTCGGTGGACACATTTTTTCTTTTAATTTATTGCGTAACTCTGGTTTACTTTTTTGACGTCAAACTTTACACTGACACTTCTAATAAGTTATTGTTCGTTGCTATGGTAACGCAATATTTTGTTTATGCAGGGAACTGGTCTAGGCTAACTAGATATCAATACATCCTCGTATTTGATGTAATTTCGTCCTATGGTAAGCTTCAACTGCCTAATTATATTAATTTGAGTCCGTTTGGGCTGTGGATATATATGGAAAATATTCTAACCGAACTCCATTCAAAAAAGACATTCTGATGCCAAACAGATTTTTCTAATGACGTAAAGTTTTATAACAGACCTATGATTTGGTTTTCTAATTGTTATTTCCGTCAATCGATTGCACCCCTACGCGCAACCGTCGGAAATCTTCGAGAGACTTGTGTGAGCTAGGGAAGACGCAGCCCTTACCTTTTAACGTGTGATGCCATGCACGAGACCGATGACCATGCGATGCTTTGATCCCTCGACCCTTCGCTTCAAAGGCGAACGTTCTACCATCACGGCTACCACGGCCACAATGACCCTCAAGAATCCTGCGCATAAGGCAGGAAGGTTTCATGTTTGCATTCAAAAATAGCCCTGAAAACCTTCATAAGAGTGGACCCTTGTAGCTTTACATCAGCTTTATAGAGGTTTATGGATGTTTTAGAATCAAAACAATTTTATACTTCTGTGCGTAACAGATTCAAAAGCTTGCCGCGAGAACAAAATAGGTATTCCTATTAATTTTAAATCTTCCCGTTCTACGTTTTGTTATCTAATACATAGCAGCATTATATGAATCAACAAAATAATTGTGACTTGCAATGATCATAGCTCATCTGAATTTGAGATCAATACCACCGGGTTTGAGCTTCTTGAAAATTATATTGTATCAGAAAGTATAGAAATTTTTGGGGGAACTGAAACATGGCTGAGTGATCAAATTAATTCAAATGATTATACAATAAGACATTACAATGTGGAACGCGCAGATCGAGATGGCAGAGGAGGAGGGTTACTTTTTTATATTCGTACTCACATTAACTATGAAATAATTTTGAGAGATATAAATAAAAATATTGAGCAAATGTGGATGAAGACTCGTCTTCATGCCAAGACATATATATTTGGCATTATTTACAGACCTCCTAAAAGTGATATACTAGATTTCTTCGACAGTTTAGAGAACTCGGTTTCATAACTGATTCCGGAATGCGATGCAATTGTTAGGTTAGGAAATCTTAATATTGACCTTCTTGGTAATAGTACGGGCACGAATCATGTCTATAACTTTCTGGAATCATTTGATTTGAAGCAATTAGTAACTGAGCCAACTAGGATAACTAACACTAGCCAAACTCTACTGGATGTAATAATTACTTCAAATACAGAAAATATAAAAAATTGTTTAGTTACCAACCTACACGATGTGTTTGATCATTGTGCTACTTCGTGTGAAATACATCATTCTAGTGAAAAACTTTTTGAGTATCGAAAAACCCGTGATTGGAAAAACTTCAATAGGAATAACTTTTTCAACTGTATTAATAATTGAAATTGGGATCATATTTATTCTTCACAAAATATCAACGATATGCGTTTTTAACTGACAATTTGCTTATGATCTATGATTACTGTTGTCCTCTCCGAGAGTACAGGGTGACTAAAAAACCTAGCCCTTGGATGACATACAATATTAAAGAAATGATCCGAACTAGGAATAAAGCATACTCCAGATACAAAAAAAGTCTCTATATCAATCACTGGATTTATTACAAGGAACTCAGAAACTATGTCAATGGTGCCATGCATAGAGAAAAGAAAGCTTATATGGAATATGCTTTACGGCAAACTCAAAGCAAAATCACTTGGTCCCGACTGAGATCTATGAAAATCATTAACCAAAACAATAACGCTCTTCCCTCAAATTTGAGTGATATCAACGTGATCAATAACCAATTCATCAACATCCCCGTAGTAGAAAAAACTGATCAACTTGATTTACTGCAAAAGTATGAAGAAATTAATCATAATAGCACTTTTACTTTCAGTGAGGTGTCAAACTGTGAAATATTAAAATGTCTAAAGTCGCTAAAATCCAATGCTGTTGGTTGCGACGGCATTTCCAAGCAGTTGATAGAACTCATTAGTTTTCATCTATTAGATCACATTACCCATGTCATCAATACTGCCCTAAAATCAGGTATATATCCTGAGTCTTGGAAATGTGCTAAAGTTCTCCCTATTCCCAAAGTGTCAAAGGTGACAGACTATTCTGATCTCAGACCAATAAGCATTTTACCAGCATTGTCCAAAATAATGGAAATGATTATGAAACAACAAATTTCACGATACGATTTTGGTAATAATATTATTCCACCAACCCAGTCGGGTTTCAGAACCAATCATAGTACCACATCCGCATTGGCCTGTATCACTGATGACATTCTTGCTTGTACAGATTGTGGACAAGTGACAATCCTCATATTATTGGACTACAGTAAAGCATTTGATACCCTAGATCACGAGTTACTTGGAAGAAAGCTCAAACACCATGGTTTTGATGAAAATGCACTCCGTCTAATAAAAAGTTATTTTGCGGGCCGCACCCAGTTTGTTGAAGTTCAGAATAAACGTTCTGTAGTTATGGAGCGGAAGTTTGGAGTCCCCCAAGGGTCCATTCTTGGTCCCCTTCTCTTCACAATGTATATTTCCGATTTTGGCAAATGCTTGAGTTACTGTGAGGTACATCAGTACGCTGACGATACCCAAATATATTTTAGTTTCTCGACAGATAATTGTCAACAAGCTACAAATAGAATAAATGATGATTTGTTGAAATTATTTAATATATCGTCAGCGCACAATTTGAAATTAAATGCAACAAAATCCAAAGTCCTAATTTTCGGCTCAAAAATAAAAAGAGATAAAACAAAACATAGTTGCAACTTTATGATCAACAATGAAATACTGCCAGTTGTTGAAGATGCAAAAAATCTTGGGCTGTGGATTGACAATGAAATGCGGTACACCAAGCATGTCAATTACCTGTGCAAAAATGGATATGGCACACTTAGAACACTTTTTCCCCACAGAAATATCCTTAGTCGTGATCTGAAACTCCTCTTATGTGAAAGTTTAATTATGTCAAAACTTGCCTATTGTGAGTGCATCTATGGCCCAGCATTAATAAATCGTGATCATAGCAGACTAC
The DNA here is from genome assembly GCA_944452925.2 of Chrysolina oricalcia. NCBI lineage: Eukaryota > Metazoa > Arthropoda > Insecta > Coleoptera > Chrysomelidae > Chrysolina > Chrysolina oricalcia. Next base: position 28,972,081 of record OX101820.2, read on the forward strand.
AGAGGATCCAAAACTGGTGTTTGCGATTTGCTTTCGGAATACGTAAGTTTGACCATATTTCTCCAGCTTTCAGAACAACAAACAAACTGAAGTTATCTTCTCTTCGAACACTTCATCTTCTTTCGTTTGTACATAAAATTCTAAAAACAGATACCCCAATTTACCTCAGGACCAAACTAAAGCGCTTCGCAAATATAAATAATATTCCCACGAGGAACAGACATGCCTTAGTTATCCCACAACACTCCTCTGCTATCTTCAAGCGTAGCTTCTCATATAATGCCACAAAAATGTACAACTCTTTACCACCTTGTTATAAAGACTATTCACTCCTGAATTCCAAAAAAAAAATTGAAAACAATGCTTCATGATTCTGTGTTTCATTAGTTTACGTCTTCAGCATTTGTACCTGGTACTGGTAGGGATTATTACTGTTTTTTTTGTTTTTTTTGTTCTTCATTCACTACTATTTATTGATAAATAGCTGTTTGTTTTTGTATATGAGATAAGGTATATCTACGATGTGCATGTTAATTAGTTCTAAGATTTTCTTTTTCTGTAGGTCAATCTGAAAAACATTGTCAAGTGACGCTTCGCCTTTTCATTATTACGAATATGAATAAAGTCGTTTATTATTATTATTATCTTTATTGCTTTACGCGGAAAAAATCTGATTCTGTTACGCACAGAATAACCTACGTCACACATCCATAAAAAAATATTATTTGCTCATGAAAGCTTTTTTCTATCAACTTAATCAATGGAATTTAGTCATACTGGACACTTGTGAAACCCCCATATGCCAATTTTGAATCGAATCTAACCACAATTACAAATTTCGTCCGCCATCTTGGTGCATTGACAAAAAAATCATAATATGACCCTGAATATCCCCATATACTAATTTTGATTCGAATCGGACCATAATTACAAATTTTGTCCGTTATCTTGGAGCCATTATCTCGTTTTTTTTTGCATTTACAAAATAATAATAATTTCTGACCCTGAAAACCACCACATATCAATTTTGAATCGAATCGGACCATAATTGCAAATCTTGTCCGCCGTTTTAGAGTCGCCATTATGTTTTTTCCCTCAGAAATATTCCATAATGCAGTGTCACCGAATTGATGTCAAATTAGCTTGCAAATAATGTATCATAATTTGGAATACGTAACTGTTGTTTTTCCCGCAATGGGGCGCCAAAATTGACATGGCAGAATTCTTTATGAAATTACATTTTCAATGTTGTGTAACACTTACTACTTTCCCTATTTAAATTGTTTGGGTGATTGTGACTAAGGGGTGGGGAAAGAGGTATGTCAGTTGAGGTTATGATAGGAAGATGTCCCCCTTGGATATGAAATCGATGTATTTTTGCATTTTTTTCACAACACATGTGTTTCGAAGATATTTGATCTGTTTTGTTTTTGGTACTCCACCCTATATAATATACCAAAACCTAAAAATTTGCCGGCTAATTTTGACAATATAGTGTACTTAAGCATTGTTTCCTAGCTATTTCATGACATTTTTTTTCTTTGGTGTTTTGGCATCGACTGCTATGGTCATAAGCCTTGTGTTCTGGATAGTCCTTGTTACTAACTCCATACGCCACCTTGGGAGCAGCACTGTTAATCATCTAGATTCTAGATAGATACAATCCCAGAGAGCATTAGCACTATATTTAGCCGTCAAAATATTAGGTCGAGATATTTTCGTCAAGATAAATGCTCGAAAATAATTTCATTACACAACGTCAAAAATAATACCAAAACTCAAATCTTGATATACAGGGTAATTCAAAAGTACTTTGACAAACTTCAGGAGGTGATTCCTCACAATATTCTAATATGAATTGCCCAAATAAATATATGTCCGGAAACGCTTCGTTTCCAAGATACAGGGTGTTGAAGTTTTATTTTTAATTTGGTTTTTTTCAAATAACTCTTGAAATACTGAACTTAATTAAACGAAACTTGGTAATAAGAGGTTTTTGAGGTGTCGAATTCGAACCTGATGTTATTATTTCTCTTACTCGTAGGGAGCGCCGCCTACACGTCTTTTTCTTTTTTGAAGATTCATAACTTTTTTGAGCATACTTCTAGCACATTTTTCAGTAAAAAAATCGATTCCTCTATCATATCTACGTAAAAAAGTTACCCTTGTTGAAAGTCGCTTTAAGCAACCGTTTTCTAAATATTTGGACTTGAAAATTTCAAGTCAATTATTTGATAATCGATGCATGTTGAAGTTATTACCAATATTTTGCATTTTTCACAAGAATGCTTTGGAAAAGAATTTGACGTTTAAGTAAGTAGTTTTGGTAATTACATATTTTGTGACAGTTAAACGTTTTGTTGAAGTTTCCGTAAGTAGAAGTAGAAAACACTAATTTTGAAAAAATTGATTATTTAAACAATAATGCTCATTTAGCCGATATGCATTTCGTTTATGGCCTTGCGGATGGCAATGCGCGCGAAGCAAGACGTATTTACTAGGAGCGATTTCCTAATCGAGTACTGCCTTCAGCTCCAACATTTGCTAGTCTCCACCGTCGTTTGGCAGAAACAGGTAGCTTTAAGAGGACAGCTGATATTATTGGAAGACCACGAGCAGTCCGAACCCCAGAATTGGAAGAAGCTGTTTTGAACGCTCTCGAGGAGAATCCAGAAACAAGTACAAGAATAATTGCTGAAGCTGTCAATTCTACTCAGTCCACAGTTTGGAGGATTATCCACGATCAACAGTTTTATCCATACCATATTCAAAGGGTACAAGCTCTTCTGCCACGAGACTCTCCCCAACGCATTACTATGTGTCAGTGGTTTTTGAGAAAATTGGCTGAAAATCCTCAATTTTTGAGATATGTACTCTTCACGGACGAGTCAAACTTCTCCCGAAATGCTATCACAAACTTTCATAACAACCATGTTTGGGCTCTCGAAAATCCGCATGTAGTTAGTGAAAGGCATTATCAGTATCAATTTTCTGTAAATGTATGGGCGGCAATAATTGATAATTACTTGATAGATCCTTTCTTTCTTCCGCTCCGACTGAATGGCGCAACTTACAGACACTTTTTAGAAACTGAATTGCCGGGACTACTTGAGAATGTACCATTAGAAATTCGTATCCGCATGTGGTTTATGCATGATGGGGCTCCGGCCCACTTTAGCGTTGTAGCCAGGGAATTCCTTAACACAGTCTATCCAAATCGATGGATCGGTAGGGGTTTAGAAGAACCTAACCAGCCGTGGGCACCAAGGTCCCCAGATCTAAACCCGATAGATTTTTATTTTTGGGGACATTTGAAGTCACTAGTTTATAAAACTCCAGTAGCGAACGAGGAAGATCTTAGAAACCGAATAGTAGACGCATGTGAAACAATAAGGAACACACCAATAATTTTTGAGCGGGTACGAGATTCAATGACTAGACGACTGACTGCCTGTATCTTCGCTGAAGGTGGACACTTTCAAACAATTTATTTGAATACAATTTAGTTTCGTTTATTTTAGTTTATTCTACATATTCAAAATTTCCTGAAATAAAATGTTGACATTTCTTGCAAATTTTATTACTATTAATTATTACTATTGATTCGCTTAAGGATGTCATGAAGGAACGTACCCAACATTAATGACCTCTTCAAGCGAGTAAAAAGTAATAGAATAGGTGGCGCCCTCTACAAAAAAACCAAAACTGCTTACTTAAACGTCAAATTAATGCAAATGCAAAATAAAGGTAATAATTATTACATGCATAGATTATCAAATAATCTACTTGAAATTTTCAAGTCCTAATATCTAGAAAACGGTTGCTTACAGCGACTTGTAACAGGGGTGGCTTTTTTACGTAGATATGATAGAGGAATCTATTTCTTTACTGAAAAATGTGATAGAAGAACACTCAAAAAAGTTATGAATCTTCAAATAAGAAAAATACGTGTTGGTGGCGCTCCCTACGAGTACGAGTAATATTAACATCAGGTTCGAATTCGACACCTCAAAAACCTCTTATTACCAAGTTTCGTTTAATTAAGTTCAGTATTTCAAAAGTTATTTGAAACAAATGAAAACAAAAATAATACTTCAACACCCTATATCTTGGAAACGAAGCGTTTCCGGACATATATTTATATGGTCAATTCATATTAGAATTTTGTGAGGAATCACCTCTTGAAGTTTGTCAAAGTACTTTTGAATCACCCTGTATAATAAAGGCTGAAATGTCATTAGCGATGTGAATGAACTAATAATCAATTTTATTGACAACAGCCAGAAAATACCAGTTTTTTTCGCGAAAAGAAGCACTAGTGCATATTTTTTCACGAAAAATTTCATGGCATGAGTGAATTTGTCTAGTAGTTTTGGTTCTTGATAATACAAACAATATGTTAGTCACACCTTGTACACTCACTTTAAATCCACAAAAAGTAGAATGAATACACTGATCTCATTTATATGTGGACCACGATAAATAAACAAAATTGCCTCTGAATTCGACCAGCTAGTTCCGCATTGACAAAAAGGTAGATATCCTGGCCCTCAATTTATAGCGGTTAATTTGATAAAAAGAAACACCTACAGAAGCCAATTTAGTATCATTATGCCATTCCAAAATTCCTGATGAGAAAACCAAGTGAAGTTGTTTCTCGCTTCTTTGTATCGGGCTGTTCAACATTATACCATAGGACATAAACAGGGTGTCTCACGAATTCAGTCCATACTTCGGGAATATACAGGATAACTTTAAAAGTGATGAGAATATTTTAAGTAGCGAAAGTCTGAATCAAGCCGACGTTAAATAATCAACCTTGTCTTTTATTTTTTTTTATATTTTTCAGGATAAATTAGGTTGAATATTGAAGAAAACCTTTTGTGTTTTCAATATCAGCACTGACACTGTTTTACGTATTGAATGACAGTTATCGGTAATGTATACGGAAAACTATACAGGGTGTTTCATAATTGAATGGTAAACCAAGAGTGCGATAATCCTTGGATGAATTTAAGAAAAGTTCTTCATATGAACATAGGTCTGCAACAGCTTCATTTCCGAGATACAAGGTATTGAAATTTACTGCAACAGCTTCATTTCTGAGATACAAGGTATTGAAATTTATCAAAAAAATCAGTTCTTTCCCAATATCTCTAAAACCGCTTTGTTTTTTTTTTTTGATTTTGGTACATGCAAAGTACGCATAAAAATTAATTTTTTTCATCAACATATGCCCCGGCAAATTTTTTATCAATATCATGATCAGCCACTGTCTTTTTTCCAAATAAATATAATTTTTGTAATTATCCTCTATCTTCTCATAAAAATCGTCTCTTGCCTTTTTTTCATCCTGCAGACGGTTTTCTTTTTAGAAAATGAAATACATTATTTGCTTGTCCCAATTCGATTCTTCTCTTGTCTTAATTTCACAATTGTAGTAACCAAAGGATCTATGCACGATTTTCATAATTTTATGGTAACTATTATTTAGTTTTTGAGTGAGCAGAAAAATATATTTTTTATTTTCAAAAACATAACTATCATGATCAAAAATATCAAAATCAAATTTACTTTTCAAAATGACGGCCTCTTGCAAGTATGCACGCTTCAGTCCTCCTTCTCTTACTCGCGTACTCTTTGGAAAATTCCTAGAGTGTTACCTATTGCTGCACAGGAAACTATAACGCGGTTTCGCAATTCTTCAACAGTTAGAATTGGTTGATTGTACACCAAAGTCTTGAGATATTTCCAATGAAAATAATCAAGACTGTTCAAGTCTGGGAATATAGCTGGCCATGAATCTGTTCCTACACGACCTATCCAGTGATTATGAAAGTTATAAATATTCTTGTGTTATAGCACTTAAATGAGCAGGTGCACCATCGTGCATAAACCTCATACGATTCCGCATTAAAATTAGAACATCTTCCAACAGAATTGGTAAATGATCTTCAAGAAATTGGCGATAATTATGTGGTAAAAATGCGTGGTAAAAAAGTCAAATTTGGTAATCTTCAATAATTGCAGCCCAGACATTTAATGAGAACTGCTCCTGGTTATGAGATTCCACGATTGCATGTCGATTTTCCTCGGCCCAAAAATGCATTTTATTTTCTAACTCAAAAACCGTTCGCCGGACAATTTCGAAAATAATGTTTTTTTTTTTAAAAAAAATAGTGCGGAATATCATTATTTTGTTAAAAAATATGGCAGGGCAAATTAACAGGGACGCTGAAGAAAATTAAGAAATCCTATATCAAGTAAAAACTTCATTTTTATGAGTACCTACTTTGCATGTAACAAAATTGAAAAAAAAGCCAAATCGGTTTCAGAGATATTGGGAAAGGATTGATTTCTTTGTTGAATTTCAACATTCTTTATCTCAGAAATGAAGGATTATCGCCCTTTTATATCAGCATTGAATTATGAAATACCCTGTCTATTGTTGGACAGGCAATCATATGAATTCGCATGTTGATGATGAAGACACAATATAATTAAAAAAATAAATCTTCATTTTCGAATAAAAACAATCCAATACGATATTCATGATCTCCTTATATAACTACCAGTGATTTTTTTATCAGATCAGTGTAATTGATGTTCCCACCACGGATAAGAACTCCGTGAAAAAACGAAGTGAAACTGTACTACGACATCAAAGGACCATGTCTGTAAATTGAGCCCACACGGTATTAACTCTATTTCCCTTGGCATTTTGTTCTTGTTGCAGTCAGTCATTCGGTCTTCAATACTTGTTTCAAAAACAAGAATTATCCAAGTAACATTAATTTGGATGTCACATAATTGAAGCTTGCGTTTGTACTCCCAAGAGAATTGAGCAGAGTATTTATTGCAATGCCTCATTTTACTGTTGTTCCGGAATTGATACATGTTGAAGACGAATTCAGAAAAATGTATTTTTCCTTTAACACTTACTGTTATTTGTATCTCCTTGTGTGAATGATTTCAATAAGGAATGGAGGTGAGTGGCTAATTTTCTCAACATGAAATTCGCACACTCCGGAAAATGCAAATGATAAGGGCGAACATTTCCTGCTTCTGATATTTGAATTTATCTTGAAAGTAAAATATGTAAGCAAGCTATAGAGGTTTTTTCCCCCACAAAATAAAAGAAGCAAATGGCATATACTAATTTTTATGAGTCAGTTCGTTTATGAAAATCGCTTTGTGAAATTTTTTAAACAAGAAATAGCGAAAAAAAATTTGTGAAACTCTTTTGGTTTTTTGCAAATATCTCAAAAATTATTCGAAGAATCATTTTACAGTCAATAAAACTTTTGTAGAGATTTATGATACCTTCAGAATGAATTTCCACACGACCGGATCGGTGCATTTTTTACAAAGAAATCCGGAAAAACCATTTTTCAAAATATTTTATTTTCATAATAATCTGAAGCTGGACAACCAATATTGCGGAAACTTATAGATGATGATATGTGGTTCAACTGAGCGCAAGATGTTTTCTGTTCGATTTGTAGTTTCTGCACAATCGCGTTATAAACAATTTAAGAGCACATCTTGCAAGATGCGCCGATTTGAGGAAAATCGTCGTATTCAAATTCTTTAAACGGCTTCTGGAGGTAGAGATTATCTACACAAATTGTGAAAGGCTTTCGCGGCCATCGTTGAATGAATGATGGTTTTTCGGGTTTTTAGACCGACGTTTATTTAGAGAAAATCTCGACGTTTCGCCAACACGAGTGGTTGGCATTTTCAAGAGAAATGTTTACAGTTTCGATCACTGAACACTACTTGTTTGATATGCGTTGTCTCAGCCAGTATTTATGGGTCGACGTACTAGTACCTGCGTCCGGTGCCATCGTCCCTGCGTCGGGTACCCCCTCGGATTCATTAATTTCCCGGTATGGTGTTATTATTGTTTTCTTGAGAACAGGTAGCAATGCTTTATTCAATTGTAACCCTTCTTCAGTTCTGTTGAAATTGTTGGGATGTTTTTTGATTTCGATTGCTTCTCGGAAGAGTCTTGGATAATATGCATGTGTTGTGGCAATTACTTGGGTTTCTTCGAACTTCACTATGTGATTGTTATTGTTAAGCGCAGGTACGAGTACGTCGACCCATAAATACTGGCTGAGACAACGCATACCAAACAAGTAGTGTTCAGTGATCAAAACTGTAAGCATTTCTCTTGAAAATGCCAACCACTCGTGTTAGCGAAACGTCGAGATTTTCTCTAAATAAACGTCGGCCTAAAAACCCGAAAAACCATCATTCAGATTATCTACAATTTGTATATTTTGGATTTCCACCTGAGAGGCGGGAAATGTGTTGAAAATGTCACTGAAAAATTATCAAAACGTTTCAAAGTGTGTTCGAAGTCGCACTGCAGTTAACTCGAGTGAGTTTGAGCGACTTCGGGTACACATTGAAGTATTTAGAGTAACTTCCAGTGACATTTTCAACACATTTCAGATATTGATCTCTACTTCCAAATGCCGTTGACAGAATTTGAATAAGATGATTTTCCTTAAATCGGCGCGTTTAGAAAGATTTGTCCTTAAATTGTTTATAACGCGATTGTGCAAAAACTACATATCGAAGAGAAACCATCTTGCGCACAGTTGAACCACATCTTGTTATCTATCAGTTTCCGCTTGATCAACTACAGATTTATAAAAATTATGAATTTTTGAAAAATGTTCTCTTTTTCGAGGTTTTCCCGGATTTTCTCACTAAAAATGCACCGATCTGGTCATATAGAAAACCATTCTTTTGGCAGAAAAATCCAACAGAATGATTCACCACACTTTGGCTGTCTGAAAATCGTTTCACCACACTTTGGCTGTCTGAAAATCGTACAACTCAATCGTAGAACCAATCACAGCTCCGACTAGTAAGCTGTACTCAGGGCCGGCTCTAGCGGGTGTGCGAGGTGTGCACTGCACACCATCAGGCCAGAAATGGGCGCCAAAAGTAAGGAAAACGATAAAAAAATCCTACTTTCAAACAAAAATATCAATTGAAAAATTGACTAGTTCCATTCCAAACATGCCGAACAAAGTACGGAATATAATACCTTCCATCAGTTGCAGATCCTAATTGGCCTATTTTTTTATCACTTTGCAGGAAGCCGTTGGTGTCAAACAATTTTTGATCTTTACAATTCGCTTTTTGAAAGCCGCCCAGCGGCACGAGCTTATATTTATTTACAGTCGGATTTTTTTTCACTCAGATAATTTGCTGTAGGGGTTTGAGTGGGGTGGTATATTAGACAAAGTTCATGGAATATATAAAGGTGTCATTGACATTGTCTTTTGATCTACTTCAGTAATTCAGTTCGTTTCATGGTCTCCACATCCAGTGTTTGAAAAAATTGTAAACTAGAAGTGGAAAGATAATATGGTAAGTAAAGTGACTGGAAATATTTCATTTGCGTAGTCAATTTGATAATGAATTCATGCAATGATTATTAAATCATTGCAAATAGCTCCACAATGAATTAGTGGACATGAATCAAGAGAATCCAGACATTGACGGCCTAGACTTTTACGAAGAAATTATCACTGTACAAAACTCTTTCAGATAAAATATTAGATACAAATAATGATCCCTACACTATCTTGGAATATTTCTTCACAAATAATTTAGTTCATTTGTTTTCAAATTTCACGGTAGCTTTGAGAATTTTGCTAACACTGCCAGTATCAGTTTTCATATTAAAAAAACATTCACTATTTTTGTTTCTGAAGAAGATGATGTTTGCACTGGACACATATTATGTTGTGGATAAGGTGTTGTTTTAATTATTGTGATTTCATTTATATTATTATTATCATTTGCCTACCCGTATGAGTCATGTACAAGTACATTTTTTACGAAAACTTCTGTTCTATATATTCTGATGGTTGTTGAATAAATGATAGATATAAGCTGTTGGTATTTTTTCTTCTAGACCAAAAACCGCGTTTGCAGTATATGGTAAAGGTCTCTTTGAATTTACAGTTTCTCCGTTCGGTCTGAACAACAGTCCGAAACTGATGGCACGATTGATGGATATAGTCATTGGACCTTCTTTAGCTCCATATTGTTTCGTGTATCTAGATGACATCATCGTGGCCACCCCTACTTTTGAGCTTCATATTGAAATTTTAAAGGAAGTATATCGAAGACTTAAGAATGCCAATCTCACTATTAATTTAGATAAGTGTGAGTTTTGTCGGTCTTCTCTTGTTTATCTTGGGTTTGTTGTGGATCAACAAGGCTTGAGAACAGATCCTGAAAAGGTTTCAGCTATTGTTAACTATCCGACTCCCAAAAACACCACTGAAATTAAACGTTTGATTGGTCTTGTTGGTTGGTATCGTCGTTTCATTAAGGATTTTTCTTCCATTTGCTCCCCCATATCTGATCTTCTTCATGGGCGAAAAAAGGGCCAACCAATAACTTGGACCCCTGAAGCAGAGGCTGCGTTCGAGGAGATTAAATCTCGTCTTACTTCTGCTCCTGTGCTTGCTAGCCCTGACTTCACAAAACCTTTTGTTATTCAATGCGACGCTAGCGACACGGGTGTTGGAAGTATTTTATACCAAGAATGCGACGGTATTGAACATCCAGTGGCGTACGCCAGTAAGACCCTTACGGCTTGTCAGCGAAAATATACAGTTACTGAAAAGGAGCTGTTAGCTGTCATTTTTGGTATAGAAAAGTTTAGAAGTTATATCGAAGGCACGAGGTTTACCGTTGAAACTGATCATGCTTCCCTTATCTATCTTCACAATTTATCTAACCCTTCTGGACGTTTGACCAGATGGGCGGTGAAGCTGTCACAATTTGATTTTACCATTAAACATCGTAAAGGTTCCTTAAATGTAGTGGCAGATGCCTTATCTCGTTCTGTTGCAGAAATCTCTGTTATCGACGTTTCTACCTTCCAGCCGGATGGTTGGTATACTTCTTTGATTAATAAAATCAAGGAAAATCCACAAGCTTATCCTTCTTTCCGTGTCGAAAATGGTATTATCTATAAACATATCTTCTCCCGTCACAATCTAGTTAGTAATCTTACTGATTGGAAAATTGTGGTACCTTCTGCCAATCGACAGGAAGTTTTAAAATTTTATCATGATAGAGAAACTGCTGCTCATTTAGGAATATCTAAAACTCTTTCTCGTATCTTAGAACTGTACTACTGGCCTCATGTAAGAAAAGATGTTTATAAATATGTTAAAAAATGCCCTGTTTGTGCTGCCTGTAAAAGTTCGAATTTACCTAAAGCTGGTCATATGGGATCTTACAAAAATATTAACTTTCCTTTTCAATGCGTTTCCGCAGATTTATTGGGTCCTTGTCCAAGGTCAAAGAATGGCAACCAATATGTTTTAGTTGTGGTAGATTGGTTTACCAAATATGTCTTGGTTCATCCTATGTCTAAAGCTACTTCGAAGGGTATAATCAAGTTCATTGAAAATAATGTTTTTCTTATCTATGGAGTACCTCAAGTATTTGTTGTAGATAATGGAAGCCAATTTATTTGTAAAGAATTTAAAAAATTAATGGAAGATTATAGAGTTCAGAAAATCTGGTATAATGCCAGATATCATCCACAAGTCAATTTTGCTGAAAGAGCAAATAAAGTTATTAATATATTATATAATTAAAAAAAAAAATTTTCAAAAAAAAATTTTAAAAAAATTTTAAAAAAATTTCGAAAAAAAAATTCGAAAAAAAAATTTTCAAAAAAAAAATTCAAAAAAAATTAAAAAAAAAAATTGTAAAAAAAATTCAAAAAAAATTTCAAAAAAATTTTCGAAAAATAAAAATTAAAAAAAAAATTCAAAAAAAAATTTCAAAAAAATTTAAAAAAAATTTCGAAAAAAAAATTTTCAAAAAAAAAATTAAAAAAAAATTTCAAAAAAAATTTCAAAAAAAAAAATTTCAAAAAAAAAATTTCAAAAACAAAAATTTCAAAAAAAAAATTTTTCGAAAAAAAAAATTTCAAAAAAAAAAATTAAAAAAAAAAATTTTTCAAAAAAAAATTTAAAAAAAATTACAAAAAAAAATTTAAAAAAAAATTAAAAAAAAATTGAAAAAAAAAATTTTAAAAAAAATTTAAAAAAATTACAAAAAAAATTAAAAAAAATACAGAAAAAAAATAAAAAAAAAAAATTTAAAAAAATTGAAAAAAAAAATTCGAAAAAAAATTTCGAATTTCAAAAAAAAAATTCAAAAAAAATTTTTAAAAAAATTTCAAAAAAAAATTTAAAAAAAATTGAAAAAAAATTTCAAAAAAAAATTTTAAAAAAAAAATTTAAAAAAAATTGAAAAAAAAAATTCGAAAAAAAATTTCGAAAAAAAAATTTTCAAAAAAAAAATAAAAAAAAAATTTAAAAAAAAATTTAAAAAAAATTACAAAAAAAAATTAAAAAAAAATTTAAAAAAAAATGAAATAAAAATTCGAAAAAAAATTTCAAAAAAAAATTTCAAAAACAAAAATTTCAAAAAAAAAAATTTTCGAAAAAAAAAATTTCAAAAAAAAAATTAAAAAAAAAAAATTTTCAAAAAAAAATTTAAAAAAAATTACAAAAAAAATTTAAAAAAATTGAAAAAAAAAATTTTAAAAAAAATTTAAAAAAATTACAAAAAAAAAATAAAAAAAATTACAGAAAAAAAATAAAAAAAAAAAATTTAAAAAAATTGAAAAAAAAAATTCGAAAAAAAATTTCGAATTTCAAAAAAAAAATTCAAAAAAAATTTTAAAAAAAAATTTAAAAAAAATTGAAAAAAAATTTCAAAAAAAAAATTAAAAAAAAAAATTTAAAAAAAATTGAAAAAAAAAATTCGAAAAAAAATTTCGAAAAAAAAATTTTCAAAAAAAAAATAAAAAAAAAATTAAAAAAAAAATTTAAAAAAAATTACAAAAAAAAATTTAAAAAAAAATTTTAAAAAAAATGAAATAAAAATTCGAAAAAAAATTTCGAAAAAAAAATTTTCAAAAAAAAATTCAAAAAAAAAAAAAAAAAAAATTCAAAAAAATTTTCGAAAAAAAAAATTTCAAAAAAAAAAATTTTCAAAAAAAAATTTTTAAAAAAAAAATTTTCAAAAAAAAATTCAAAAAAAATTTAAAAAAAAATTATATAATTAATTCGATGTTATATCCATGAGAATCATCGAACGTGGGATTCTTCTATTTACAAGGTTGCACAAGCTATCAGATTGGCTAAGCATGATGTAACTGAGTATTCTCCGGCTTTCCTGAATTTTGCTAGGAATATTCCTGTTACAGGAGATTTTTATGGCAAAATTTCAGAAAATGAAAATAACATTCCTACGGTTTCTGATAAATCCCAGCGCATTGATGATGTTCAAGAACTTCCTAACCTGTTTGTTGATATTCGTAAGAAATTGCATCAAGCGTATCTGAGGAATGCTCGTCAGTACAACTTGAGAAAGCGAGAACTTAAATTTCATGTCGGTGACAGGCTTTGGAAGAAAAATGTAACTCTATCTTCAGCTCCTAATAATTATTCTGCAAAACTGGCTCCTAAATTCATACCTTGTATTGTTTCTAAAGTTATATCGAACCTTGTTTATGAACTCAAAGACATGGATGGTAAAAACCTAGGTCGTTGGCATGTTAAGGATCTAAAATCTGTTTTTATTGATAATGAGGCAGATTTAACTGAGGAAGAATATTTCAGTGCTGATTCTGATGGGTCAGATAACTGAGCATTTTTTCTTCTTTATCTTACCATATCTTGTATCTTAACTATCGTACTTATCTGACATATTGTCTATTTATCTTTTTCCTCACTTGGCATGTCGATATATTGTCTCTATCTTGACATCTAGTATCTCTTTCAAGGCTCTGTGAGAGGGGCCTAAGAATATCTCTCACCATGGCATTACCAGATGGTAGGTAATAGTCCTACGACTGGCCACTTTTTAGGAAGTATCCAACAACATAATAAGCAGTATCTCTTTCAAGGCTCTATGAGAGGGGCCTAAGAATATCTCTCACCATGGCATTACCAGATGGTAGGTAAAAGCCCTACAACTGGCCACTTTTCAGCATTAATAATATCCTTTGCAGAGTTCTGCTTACAGTGATAGCAGCTGGAAGCTATGGGGTTATATTAGTCATGCAGTAGCTACTTCACTTGAGCTGAAATTCCATATCTTTGTGCCTAGGTGGCATTATCTGATCAATGTGATCTTATCTAGGAATTTTTGATTTCAATGTGATGTAGTAGTACTAATGCATTTATCCTAAATGGGCCGTTGCTGTCATTCCAAATAGCTGCAAAACTTTTTCTCTGTTGCTAGGCTCTGTGAGAGGGGCCTAAGAATTTCTCTCACCATGGCATTACCAGATGGTAGGTAAAAGCCCTACAACTGGCCACTTTTTAGCATTTCATATCTTACACAATGATAAGCATTTGGGAAATTTTGGGTAATGTTGGTCATGCAGTAGTTACTTCGCTTAGCTGAGATTCCATATCTTTATGTCTAGGTGGCATGTTCTGATCAAGTGTTGATCTTATCTAGGAATTTTCGGTTTTACTGTGATGTAGTAGTACTAATGCATTTATCCTAAAATGGGCCCTGGTGTTGTCCTTGGCGATACCTGCTAAACTGTATCTCTTTCTAGGCTCTGTGAGAGGGGCCTAAGAATATCTCTCATCATGGCATTACCAGATGGTAGGTAAAAATCCTACAACTGGCTACTTTTGGATACATGACATCTTCCGGTGGAGAGTTTATATCGATATATCTTGTTATCTTTATCTAATTACCTATGCCTAACGTCTACAGTAACTTCTCTTATTTATCTTGAGATTTCTCACTTCACTTATATACCTTTTGTCAATTATTTACCTAATTTTGTCAACCTAATTTTGTCAAAGTCATAAACCTGAGAGAATTGTTAACATTGAAGTAGAAAGTAACTGTTGTTATAATTATATTTCTTGAAATTATTTATCTTTGATAATTCCTTAGGGAACCTTTGAAATTTCAGAAAATAATTGTCAACCACTTCTGTAATTTTTGTTCAAGTTTCTTGATTCCTATTTTGAAAAAATTCAGTAAGTAAATCTTTCAAAATTTCTAGTTGCAATTCACCTCAATGTTTTCTTCATCTCGCTTTAATCTCGTATCTTGTTATTGGACAGTTATTTATCTTTGTTGTGAAGTAATGCACTTCTAACTCGTAACTGTCTGATAATTGTTTTAGTGGAATACTGTTTCCATTGAAGTTACCTTTTGGTCAATGAAACATTGCTTTCATTGATATTGTCTTGCCGTTCAGGGGGAGATTAGTTGTACTTCCATTCAGTGAAGTGTTCCTCCCTTGAAGTATCTTACCGTGTTCTTCCTTGATGATAAGGAAGTATAAATGACTTATGACAAAATTTTTGATTTTCTTGTACCTTGAGCTTTTGTTACTGTAAATGTATTCTCTTATATGGCATTTATCTCTTTACCAGTTGAGTTGTTCCTGTTGTATCTTATCTTATCTTTATCTTATCTTTATCTTATCTTTATCTTATCTTTATCTTATCTTTATCTTATCTTATCTTATCTTATCTTATCTTATCTTATCTTATCTTATCTTATCTTATCTTATCTTATCTTATCTTATCTTATCTTATCTTATCTTATCTTATCTTATCTTATCTTATCTTATCTTATCTTATCTTATCTTATCTTATCTTATCTTATCTTATCTTATCTTATCTTATCTTATCTTATCTTATCTTATCTTATCTTATCTTATCTTATCTTATCTTATCTTATCTTATCTTATCTTATCTTATCTTATCTTATCTTATCTTATCTTATCTTATCTTATCTTATCTTATCTTATCTTATCTTATCTTATCTTATCTTATCTTATCTTATCTTATCTTATCTTATCTTATCTTATCTTATCTTATCTTATCTTATCTTATCTTATCTTATCTTATCTTATCTTATCTTATCTTATCTTATCTTATCTTATCTTATCTTATCTTATCTTATCTTATCTTATCTTATCTTATCTTATCTTATCTTATCTTATCTTATCTTATCTTATCTTATCTTATCTTATCTTATCTTATCTTATCTTATCTTATCTTATCTTATCTTATCTTATCTTATCTTATCTTATCTTATCTTATCTTATCTTATCTTATCTTATCTTATCTTATCTTATCTTATCTTATCTTATCTTATCTTATCTTATCTTATCTTATCTTATCTTATCTTATCTTATCTTATCTTATCTTATCTTATCTTATCTTATCTTATCTTATCTTATCTTATCTTATCTTATCTTATCTTATCTTATCTTATCTTATCTTATCTTATCTTATCTTATCTTATCTTATCTTATCTTATCTTATCTTATCTTATCTTATCTTATCTTATCTTATCTTATCTTATCTTATCTTATCTTATCTTATCTTATCTTATCTTATCTTATCTTATCTTATCTTATCTTATCTTATCTTATCTTATCTTATCTTATCTTATCTTATCTTATCTTATCTTATCTTATCTTATCTTATCTTATCTTATCTTATCTTATCTTATCTTATCTTATCTTATCTTATCTTATCTTATCTTATCTTATCTTATCTTATCTTATCTTATCTTATCTTATCTTATCTTATCTTATCTTATCTTATCTTATCTTATCTTATCTTATCTTATCTTATCTTATCTTATCTTATCTTATCTTATCTTATCTTATCTTATCTTATCTTATCTTATCTTATCTTATCTTATCTTATCTTATCTTATCTTATCTTATCTTATCTTATCTTATCTTATCTTATCTTATCTTATCTTATCTTATCTTATCTTATCTTATCTTATCTTATCTTATCTTATCTTATCTTATCTTATCTTATCTTATCTTATCTTATCTTATCTTATCTTATCTTATCTTATCTTATCTTATCTTATCTTATCTTATCTTATCTTATCTTATCTTATCTTATCTTATCTTATCTTATCTTATCTTATCTTATCTTATCTTATCTTATCTTATCTTATCTTATCTTATCTTATCTTATCTTATCTTATCTTATCTTATCTTATCTTATCTTATCTTATCTTATCTTATCTTATCTTATCTTATCTTATCTTATCTTATCTTATCTTATCTTATCTTATCTTATCTTATCTTATCTTATCTTATCTTATCTTATCTTATCTTATCTTATCTTATCTTATCTTATCTTATCTTATCTTATCTTATCTTATCTTATCTTATCTTATCTTATCTTATCTTATCTTATCTTATCTTATCTTATCTTATCTTATCTTATCTTATCTTATCTTATCTTATCTTATCTTATCTTATCTTATCTTATCTTATCTTATCTTATCTTATCTTATCTTATCTTATCTTATCTTATCTTATCTTATCTTATCTTATCTTATCTTATCTTATCTTATCTTATCTTATCTTATCTTATCTTATCTTATCTTATCTTATCTTATCTTATCTTATCTTATCTTATCTTATCTTATCTTATCTTATCTTATCTTATCTTATCTTATCTTATCTTATCTTATCTTATCTTATCTTATCTTATCTTATCTTATCTTATCTTATCTTATCTTATCTTATCTTATCTTATCTTATCTTATCTTATCTTATCTTATCTTATCTTATCTTATCTTATCTTATCTTATCTTATCTTATCTTATCTTATCTTATCTTATCTTATCTTATCTTATCTTATCTTATCTTATCTTATCTTATCTTATCTTATCTTATCTTATCTTATCTTATCTTATCTTATCTTATCTTATCTTATCTTATCTTATCTTATCTTATCTTATCTTATCTTATCTTATCTTATCTTATCTTATCTTATCTTATCTTATCTTATCTTATCTTATCTTATCTTATCTTATCTTATCTTATCTTATCTTATCTTATCTTATCTTATCTTATCTTATCTTATCTTATCTTATCTTATCTTATCTTATCTTATCTTATCTTATCTTATCTTATCTTATCTTATCTTATCTTATCTTATCTTATCTTATCTTATCTTATCTTATCTTATCTTATCTTATCTTATCTTATCTTATCTTATCTTATCTTATCTTATCTTATCTTATCTTATCTTATCTTATCTTATCTTATCTTATCTTATCTTATCTTATCTTATCTTATCTTATCTTATCTTATCTTATCTTATCTTATCTTATCTTATCTTATCTTATCTTATCTTATCTTATCTTATCTTATCTTATCTTATCTTATCTTATCTTATCTTATCTTATCTTATCTTATCTTATCTTATCTTATCTTATCTTATCTTATCTTATCTTATCTTATCTTATCTTATCTTATCTTATCTTATCTTATCTTATCTTATCTTATCTTATCTTATCTTATCTTATCTTATCTTATCTTATCTTATCTTATCTTATCTTATCTTATCTTATCTTATCTTATCTTATCTTATCTTATCTTATCTTATCTTATCTTATCTTATCTTATCTTATCTTATCTTATCTTATCTTATCTTATCTTATCTTATCTTATCTTATCTTATCTTATCTTATCTTATCTTATCTTATCTTATCTTATCTTATCTTATCTTATCTTATCTTATCTTATCTTATCTTATCTTATCTTATCTTATCTTATCTTATCTTATCTTATCTTATCTTATCTTATCTTATCTTATCTTATCTTTATCTTTATCTTTATCTTTATCTTTATCTTTATCTTTATCTTTATCTTTATCTTTATCTTTATCTTTATCTTTATCTTTATCTTTATCTTTATCTTTATCTTTATCTTTATCTTTATCTTTATCTTTATCTTTATCTTTATCTTTATCTTTATCTTTATCTTTATCTTTATCTTTATCTTTATCTTTATCTTTATCTTTATCTTTATCTTTATCTTTATCTTTATCTTTATCTTTATCTTTATCTTTATCTTTATCTTTATCTTTATCTTTATCTTTATCTTTATCTTTATCTTTATCTTTATCTTTATCTTTATCTTTATCTTTATCTTTATCTTTATCTTTATCTTTATCTTTATCTTTATCTTTATCTTTATCTTTATCTTTATCTTTATCTTTATCTTTATCTTTATCTTTATCTTTATCTTTATCTTTATCTTTATCTTTATCTTTATCTTTATCTTTATCTTTATCTTTATCTTTATCTTTATCTTTATCTTTATCTTTATCTTTATCTTTATCTTTATCTTTATCTTTATCTTTATCTTTATCTTTATCTTTATCTTTATCTTTATCTTTATCTTTATCTTTATCTTTATCTTTATCTTTATCTTTATCTTTATCTTTATCTTTATCTTTATCTTTATCTTTATCTTTATCTTTATCTTTATCTTTATCTTTATCTTTATCTTTATCTTTATCTTTATCTTTATCTTTATCTTATCTTATCTTATCTTATCTTATCTTATCTTATCTTATCTTATCTTATCTTATCTTATCTTATCTTATCTTATCTTATCTTATCTTATCTTATCTTATCTTATCTTATCTTATCTTATCTTATCTTATCTTATCTTATCTTATCTTATCTTATCTTATCTTATCTTATCTTATCTTATCTTATCTTATCTTATCTTATCTTATCTTATCTTATCTTATCTTATCTTATCTTATCTTATCTTATCTTATCTTATCTTATCTTATCTTATCTTATCTTATCTTATCTTATCTTATCTTATCTTATCTTATCTTATCTTATCTTATCTTATCTTATCTTATCTTATCTTATCTTATCTTATCTTATCTTATCTTATCTTATCTTATCTTATCTTATCTTATCTTATCTTATCTTATCTTATCTTATCTTATCTTATCTTATCTTATCTTATCTTATCTTATCTTATCTTATCTTATCTTATCTTATCTTATCTTATCTTATCTTATCTTATCTTATCTTATCTTATCTTATCTTATCTTATCTTATCTTATCTTATCTTTATCTTATCTTATCTTATCTTATCTTATCTTTATCTTATCTTTATCTTATCTTTATCTTATCCTTATCTTATCTTTATCTTATCTTTATCTTATCTGTATCTTATCTTCATCTTATCTTTATCTTGATTTTATCTTACCCTTATCTTTTCTTTGCAACAATTTTGGGTTGGAAGTTTTGGGGTTTAAGATGATTATTGTCTATGGGATGGCAGCTCCCTTAATGCTGGACGATCTGTGTGGTGGATTTGGCTTGGGGTGTCGGTTTGGCGGTTGAAGTTCCACGCGGATTCACTTTGGACTTTATCGTGGTTCTAATGCAAACCTTCCAAGGTTTTGGAGTGGTAATTTTGCAGACGTAGTCACCACGTCGGATGTTCAGGAGGTGTTGGCTGGAGTTTTTTCTGCTGAGTCGATTCAACGAGTTGGACTCACTACACATTGATCTGTGTAGGGATAGTAAACTTGGAGGAGGTTTTCTATCGGGGATTTTAATCCTCCCATTCTTTTATAGAATGTTGCTAGTGTCCGCTAGGATACCAAACTTGGGCGGTTTGGTTAGCGTTTTAAATGCCTTTCCCTTTTTTTGTTTCGTAGGAGACTTGACTGTGTTGGGTGCGAGCATGGCTCATTCGGGCAGCTGACATGTCTTTTAGGATTCCGCGGATTTCCTCCGTGATCGAGATTGTCACGCAGGGTCCATGGAAGGGTGAACTTTGGGGGGTGTCGTCAGGCTAGCGTGGAGGTCTAGGCCGGTCATCGTGTGAAGCTCGCCAAAGGGCGGTCGGGCGATGCTACTGGGGGATCCTGAGCTCCATGGATTCGTCGCGACTGGGAATTTGCTCGCAGTGCCACAGTTAGGAACATCTCCGAATTGTCGGGATATCATGGTTTAACCATTTTCAGCTTGGTGGAGCTATATATCACTCCAATTGAAGTGGACAATTGGTTATTTTGTTAGTAAATTTTCTATAACTTTCTTTGTTTGTTTCCACACGTGGGTTCTTGTAGGGTTCCTCTATTCCTGTTGTACGGATGAGTACTGTGGGTTAGTCCATCGTTGAACTGGGAGACGAGTAGTATCAGGTATATCGCCGGCGCAGCAATTCTATCCAGCAGCGAAAAGATTGCCTGATCCGGGTTCAGTGGTGAACGGCCATCCTTTTCTTTGCTTCAGGTGGAGAATTTCTGCAACGACTCATGCGCACCAGTTTAACAAATTGTTGACTGTTTTACTTTTATATTAAAATTTATCGTTGTATTAAAATTTATTGTATGGTAATTACATATTAGTTATTTAATCTTCACTTCTTATCTGTTTATTTGCTTACTAGTTCCCTACGTATTCACGCCTGTTACTGGTTTGGTACTCGTTTACTTGTTGGCTTAGTAACTTAATTGATAAACAAAAATTTGGAAAACTCCTAGAGTTTTCAAAATTTTTTCACCGGGAAGAGGTGGTGTGTAACGATAATTCGTTTCATTCAAATAATTTTAACAATTCCATTCAAATAATCTTATTAAATGGGTTAGGAATTGTCAACTATGTTATACACTAGCCTACTCTTATAATTATACCTTCATTCATCTGTCATCACAAATACACCAACATGTATACTCCGATATCAACCATATTAATTCAGAACTTTATCCCATCTAACCGCTACGCCACTGCTAAGTCACTGCTAGTTCGTAGGGCGAATGAGATCGAGGATCGGTTGGTCTTGCGCGAAGGGCAAAAATATGGGTTTCGGACGTGCAATGCGGGGAATTGTTCTCTTGATTTCCGACATCGTTAGCGAAAGGTTGTGGGTTTGTTTGATTGAACTTGGAATACATTTTCTGGTAGGCCATCTTAAATTGTTTATAATATCTCTATTGGATTTAACAGATATTAGTTCTGGTTGAGTATATTGTTTTTTATTTAAATAATAGTGCTTAATTAGCATGAGATTGCTTTATCAAAGTGTATTTGCATGATTTTGGTAACGCCATACTGCATGGTTTGAAGAAATATTTTTGATTATTCCATTGTGTTCTATTAGCCATCGATCAATTTCAAATGTGTTTTCGTAATTTAGAGGTCCTAGTCCGACTTTTTAATATCATATTTTTGGTCTTTTCATATTAAAAGTAAATTTCATATATTTTCACTTTTAGAGGTTAAAAATCCTATTTTTCCATTTATTTAAGTAACCGCTACATAGTATTAAATTTAGAGGCTTTTAATAAATTCAGGACTCAATAAATAAATTATTCAATAACATATTTTTGTCCTAATTGATTTTTGGAAGACAGTGTACCTGTAGAGAGGTTAGAGTTGTATTTGCTGATTCAGTTTCTACGCTCTGTCAAATTTCAGGTACCAGATAATTGGTAATTTCTTCTTGTGGATGACTCCCATCAACTAGCAGTGTGACGATACTATTACCACCAAGAGATAGGGTAGAGTTGAACCTTGTAGAGGAGAAGTGGGTTGATTGCTTGTGACTTCCAGGCGGAACGTTGTCAGAACAATTCTTCAGGTGAGCATTTCTTTCTATACTGCTTGTTCAGTTATTATCTTTGAGAAATAAATGCAAGCTTGACAGAGTTTGTTCTCTGGCCTGTGGAGTTGCACCACACTCGACCACGATTCTGCCTTTGTAGACGAAAGCACTTATTTCTGCTTCGTAGACAAGGGTATCGTCTCTTGGTTCAATTCTTTGTTAATTACAATCGTACTTAATCAGATATCTGTAGATTAGGTATCTTCAAGGTCTACCAGGTAGTGTTTCCTTTTAGTCAACCAAACGTGCACCAACCTTCACTTATCGAGCATAGTTTTATGTAGGACTTGCCACCTACTTTATCTTTCTCTCTCTTACATATTTGAAAGTCAGAAATCATAGAGCGTAGTTTCTTTGAATTCAGAATAAGTATTCAATCTTTGCGAAGGACTTATCACCTTCAATTCTTTCTTTATATCTCTATATTACTGTTTCTCTCCTTTCTTTTTCGAAAGGGTGTAATTATCATTTATAAGTATTGTTATCTAGTACTCTTATGGTACATTAAATTATTTATCATTATTACCCTTCTGGTACATACATTTCGGGTAAATTAACAATTTATCAAGGATATTTCTTTATCTTCTGTTATTATACTGTAATAATTCCTTGGAAGGATTTCCAATGTTTTTCTTTTAAATATTTAATCTACAAATATTAATTATCAACTATAAATAGCTTCACAACTATTATTTCCATTTATTTGGAGAATAGTTATTTTTTTATTGATATTTATTTAACTATATTGAGCATTCTGAGTTGAATGTTTGAGTAGTTTTCCCAATCATATTTCAAGTGTTGAAATTTTGTTTTTTCATAAAATTCAGAATATAATCTTGCGGTACTAAGGATATCCTTGTCCCCCACCATATTGTAACTATCAAATCTGATTCCTTTCGTCTGCTTCTCATGTCTTCGAGGAAACCATACATTGGATGAAGGACTGGTACCACTAGGAGATCCCATAGTTGTCAAACACAGATCCGAGGAGCTCAATTCTCAGTCAAGCCAAGTCAACGGGCAATCTTCGTGAAGACCAACCATAACTAGTAAGGTCGAAGTCCATACGAGACAACCACCAAGTCTCTGACTGACTAAGCCAAAGACGATCCAACCACAACTCGTCGTAGGGATCATCGACGCTAACCCAGCCTCCAGGTATTATCAAACAGGACCATCTTCGGTTGAATCAGATTTGTTTTCAAAAGTGTAAATATTCTGAATTTTGTAGCCTTCAGCTTGTTAATTTTGTAGCCTTCAGCTTGTTAATTTTGTAGCCTTCAGCTTGTTAATTTTGTAGCCTTCAGCTTTTATAAAGTTTTTTTTTGAAATAAAGTTGTTAATTGTTTCTTTGCATATTTATTCTGCCTTCACAATCAAGCTAGATACAAATATCTCCTATCTTCGGTTTTGTCTTTTACAACCTGGCGCCCAGATTATCTGAACTAGTCAGGTCAACTGGTGCCCTATTTGTTCAATAGTTAAAAAATCTCTGTAGTACGCTATTGAGCAATCAGTAGTTGAAACTTATCCACACCCTCACCGTATCGATCTGAGCAGCCTATCAGCCTAAGTGTTAACTTTCCATAATTTAAAATCAGGATTTATTCCAAATTTGTAAATTGAAAATTTATGAGGTTACACAATTTTAAATCCAATAGAGATATTATAAACAATTTAAGATGGCCTACCAGAAAATGTATTCCAAGTTCAATCAAACAAACCCACAACCTTTCGCTAACGATGTCGGAAATCAAGAGAACAATTCCCCGCATTGCACGTCCGAAACCCATATTTTTGCCCTTCGCGCAAGACCAACCGATCCTCGATCTCATTCGCCCTACGAACTAGCAGTGACTTAGCAGTGGCGTAGCGGTTAGATGGGATAAAGTTCTGAATTAATATGGTTGATATCGGAGTATACATGTTGGTGTATTTGTGATGACAGATGAATGAAGGTATAATTATAAGAGTAGGCTAGTGTATAACATAGTTGACAATTCCTAACCCATTTAATAAGATTATTTGAATGGAATTGTTAAAATTATTTGAATGAAACGAATTATCGTTACAATGTTAAACTGTTAATCACGAATTTTGAGGGGAAAATATAAATTTTGCGATACCCATGGTTTAAAACAAGACTGAACTTATATGAAAAATAGCAAATCGGTTCCTGGTGTTATGTAATGAACTGGTTTATAATATCATGGGCAAGAGTGTGGTAAACTGTTCGATAATCAGTCTACTAGCTAGTAGTGGTAAAAAATACTCTTCAGGTGATTGAAGAAACAGTAAACAATTCTCTGGCTCGGGCTCTTTCGCTAAAATATGAAAATAAACTAGTGTAATTTTTAGAAAACACGCCTTCTTTCAAAATCATCAGTAATTGGTATGTACTTGTGCAGTTATAACCGAATATTTCCCTCAAATATGAAATTTCCCATAAGAGGAATGCAATTATCGAAAAATTACGGTGGGAATTGCACTGCGGATTGATAATTGCCCTGCGAAATCATCCAGACACCACAAACAATACTGAAAACTTTCATATTATAAACTTCAAAAAGTGAAAAAATGTCGCGTGTATGGCAAAATTTCAATTATAGTCTTTGTCAGTACTATGATAATTCTCAGTGAAAAAATCAATATTTCTTCATTCGTGAAATATTCCACAAGTTTCATTTCTGATGGTCGGAACCTGTAAAACATGGCATCGTTTAGAGTTATAACGAGATGTATATCGTTTGAAACCATAAATTAATTGAAAATTTAAAGAGATTCTGAATTATCTTGAAGAATTTTATATGATTGACTAATTTAAGAATATTCAGAAGTGACATTTTTTCTGTGAATGTGTTTCCATTCCATACTGGTGTCAGTAATAGACTTAATACTTGGAATCGGGTCAAAGTGAAACCTCCGAGCCGAATTAAATACGATATGATGAGGTCGATTGATCAGAAAGGTTTCAACTGTAAGGTATTAGGGAAAATCAAATTATATGGCACTTTCCTAATTCAATCGGTTTCGCGAACTGATGTGGACAGGTGCTATTGGATTATCAGTTACAACCACTGAAATCTCTAAATTTAAGCTGAAGGAAATTGAGTTTCAGAGAAAAAAATTAAAAAAGTTACTCTTATTGAAAAAGTTCTATTTCAGAAAGTAGAAACATATTTTTCCCTGTGTCTCTGCAGCAGACTATCGGTCTGTATATAGTAACTCATATGTGCATTGTCATATACAATATTGGCTCGACATTGATTGAAAGATTTTCACCAATATCGATGATAGAATATTGTCTTTATTCTGTTTCCAACATCTGGAAAAAATACTGATATCCCAATATTCCCAATATCGATTCTAGGGATAAAAACAATATTGTATATCCCAGTTTGAATCAATATCAATATTCAACAAATCGTATTATCTATATCAGATCAATATTGGTCGAGTAATTTTTACCAATATCGATAACATAATATCTGCATATCGTTTCCAACAACAATAATAAATATTGCAATTCCAATATTCCTCATACCGATTCTAGGGATGAAAACAATATTGTATATCCAAGTTCGAAAGCACATTTGTTGAATATCATTTCACCAATATTCAACAAATAACCTATTGATATCGTTTATTGAATATAAAAAAATAACAGCAACAATATACACAAAGATACTACTCGATAGAATAAACCAAATCGCTCCCATGAAGTTTCCTTGTTATGGGAGTATTCAATTAACAAATACATCTTATAGTTTCACTAATTCAGAACATACAAACATACACACACACATGCACACCTATAAATCATGATATACACACATACATGTATAATAAGTGTAAGATTATAATAATAACAGCATAGATTTAAAATGATTTAACAAGTTTTAGCAAGATTTTAACAAGAATTTACATAAGATTTGATAACCATAGACCAAACTATCAACATTAATTCATCTTCTAGTGTTGTTACTATGTTGGTGGATATACATCTCCACCAATCATTGATCTTTTTTTTATATAAGTGATAATTATTTATATTTCTTATGTTTTTGTACTTGGGAAAATATTCGAGAGGCTATGTAAAAGTAGGACCTCTGACCAATTGATTTTGTAACATTCGATGTTCGGTTTTCTGTAGCTTTTTTGTATCTCGTATTATGTACGTGTGAGATAACAACAAGGTTTTTTCATTTTTCTGTTGGAGACATAATATTTTGTAGAAGTATAATTTCTAAGTTTTTCAGGTGGCACCCATATGCTCTTTCCCATCCTGATTTGCCATAATGTAAATTATTTTTAGCATCTTAGTATCGAGGATATTTTTCAGTGTTTAATGGTAAAAAGAATTGACCTCAGTGTTTTTACTAGTTTATTCACATGAGTATCCCACTTCAGGTATTTATCAACTTCTATCCCAAGATACGTTATGGAATATACCATTTGCACCAATTGGTTGTTACCGGGTATTATTGAATGTTGCATATCAGGTGAGTTGATTTTGTTGCAGGAAAAAGTTATGGATTTAGTTCTTCCAAAATTCAATGTTGGGACCATTGCATTAAACCAATATTCAATTTTTTTCAGGTCTTTTTCTGCCTTCAATTTTGCCTCTTCTCAAGAAGCAGCGGAACATATCATTACTTTATCATCGGCGAATGACGACACACTTTGCATCTATATTTGTTGAATAAGTTTCACCAATATCGATAAAACAATATTGTGTACATACATATTTTGAACATCTAGAATGAATATCGCAAATACAATATTCTTGCAGATAATTTCTAGAGATGAAACAATATTGTATATCCAAGTTTGATACCACATTGCACGAATATTATTTCACCAATATTTAACAAATCATATGACCTATATTTTCGGGTCGTGTTGGTAGAGCGTTCGCCTTTCAAGCATGAGGTCGTGGTCACAACTCCCAGCATGGTCACCGGTCTCGTGCAAGGCATCACAAGTTTGGAGATGATGGCTACGTCTTCCCTGGCTCGAAGACTTCTGAAAGTTGTGCGTAAGCGTGTAACAGGTTGACGGAAATAACAATTTTAAAAACAACAATATTGGTTGAATAGTTTCTACCATTATCGATAAAACAGTATTGTCTACCTATCGTTTCCAAACAAACTATGGTTTAAATATTCCAATATTCCTCATGTCGATTCTAGGGATAAAAACAATATTGTTTATCCAAGTTTGAAAGCATACATTGGTTGAATATTATTTCACCAATATTTAAGAAATCAATATCGGTCTAATAATTTTCACCAATATCGACAGAACACTATTGTCTCATATTGTTTCCTACATCTGTAATAAATATTACAATCCAAATATTTATTATATCGATTCTAGTTAAAGAAACGGGTTTGGTGTAATTTATTCGACATCATCTGTTCGACGGAAATTTGTTCAACAGCATTTGTTCGAACGGAAATTTGGCACCTTGGTAATTTGTTCGAGAGGAAAGTTAATAATTTGTTCCACAAATTTTCAGATGTAATTTTGATAGATAGTAAATGTTACGACTAGATATCCCGCCCAAAAATATCCTGTCGAAAATATCCTGCCAATAATCCCAAGTCCAATAATATCCTCAGACAATAATAACCTTATGCAAAATTATCCCGTCCAATTATTATTCTGATCTAACCTAAACGAATTAACCTAGCTCGCAAGTTGGGAGCTTGGAAGTTATGGTAAAAATTCTTCTAAGGGTAGTATTTTATTAGTCAACCTGAACGAACTAACCTAGCTCGCAAGTTGGAAGGTTATTATTGGACAGAATTTTATTTTCTTAGATATTATTTAACTTTTCTTTCGTTTGGGTAACTGCTATTTTATAACATTGCTTACTTTGCTGCATTGCAGCTTTTTTGAAATAAAATTCTCAAATTTTCGAAGAAATGTAGGTCGAACAAGTACTGGTCGAACAAATTTCCGTTCGAACAAGATTCCGCTCGTACAAATATTTTACGAACAAATGCTGTCGAACAAATTTCTCTCGGACAAATGTTGCCGAACAAATTTCCGCACACCAAAAAAAAGATATTCTGTATCCATGTTTGATATCACATTATTTGAATATCATTTTCACCAATATTTATCTCATCATATTATAACCTATACTGAATCAATATTGGGTGAATAATTTATATCCATACCGATCAAACAATATTGTCTACATAATATTGTATCCAACTTCTGGAATGAATATTGCAATCCCAATATTTTTCACAAATCAGGATAACAAACAATATTCTAATTCATTATCACATTAGTTGAATATCATTTCACCTATAATTTAACAAATCGTACTAACCTATATTGTGAAAATTTTTCGAAAACCTCAGTTCAATATTGAAATAATAATATTGACACATCATTACACAGAAAACTTTGCAGCATTATTGAAATTGGAGTTGCTGAATATTCAATAAACAATGTAGAAACAAATTATGTTCAAACCTCCACATATTGAATGTTAGCTAAAACATAAGAACATATTTTAAATGCTGCTCACAACTTATTTTTAAGACAGTTTCCTCGTTGGTTATGACAGAAAAAAAGGCAGAGTCTGCTGACTCAGAAGAATAATTGTAGTTGTTGTAGTTCCGAATTATTCCACATTTTTTCAAAATAATTAACCAACTATTTCAAGGGAAAATATCCACTACGAATATTCTACTAATATATACAAATATTATTGAACCAATATCGCCCAAGAATTTTTCACCAATATTACTTTTGAATGTTACTTTATAATCAACAAATGAAATGTCTGTCGATATGAAAACGATTTGTGCTAATTCTTGACTAAAATTTTAATGAAAATTAATAATTATTCACAGGAAGTTTTGTTAGATTTGCTTGTTTGTATTCATTGTATTCATTCATTGTATCCGTAAGATTATTTCAAAATATCCAAACTTACCAAGCATCACCAACTAGTTATGAAGAAAAGATGTAAAAAGTCTAAAAGATTATGGGGCTAATGGGACCAATGAGGTTAATTGGGCAATGTAGCCGAGTGGTTAAAGCACCGATGTTTCATTCACTTTGGCTGATAGTCGAAGGTTCAAACCCTAGCGACTGCAGAACTTTTTCTGATGGCCAGAGAAAGTGCTAGGAATCGCACGTGGAAAGGTAAGACCTCGTTAATCCTTTGCTTGCACAAGTTTCGACTTCTGAGGGCTGCTGATCGTAAGGGGACGACAGCTGGTTAACGGAAAAACAATTATAACGACAAGTCTAACAATTGTTCATGTAATAATTTGTTTTCTATAACGGACCCGAAAAATATGAAAGTTGCAGTTAAAAATTCAGGTGTTTTTTTCTCAATCAATCGGTCCAAATTATTCAATTTGATTCTCAGAAGAAAGATTTTATTTCAATGGAGTTTTATTCATACTGTCACTGAAAAGTCTACGTTAATTTGATAATAAAATTGGAACGCATGTTGTAAGCATATTTTATTAAAATTCCATCAATAACGGAGATGGGTACATGGTTGATATGTTGAATGGTCTTAAATCAATTAGTGAAATCTACTTGATGACAACTTGGTTATACTTACATATTTCCATGAGAAATCGTTCGATTGCCTTACTTTTTTGATACAGTTATGGAATGCGTCTCTTGGTTTTTGATTGAATTGATGCTTCAGGATGTCATATCATCGTTCACTCTCAATAGTCTCAACGATAAATCATTGAGATGTATCTTATTCAATCGGTTAAGGAGTGATCGATTTCCAAATGATTGATTACAGTAGGTATTTTCTAGAACTTTCCCCCAAAATGGAATTCAGTTGCTGAATGTTGATGTGATGAACATTCGTTCTCTTTGAAATAATTGAATCCCACTTTTTTATTTGTTCATTGAGTACATCTTTCTACAGCCAGGGCCTTTTACAGAATGAGGCAAAAAAAATTTGAGGGACTTTTGAAATGTTATGCAAAATGTAAAAAGTAGAAAATCATATTGTAAGAAATATAACTCATGCAGAAATTCCGTGTATGAACTGAAAAAAACTCAGTAAGAAAAATGTTCACACACGGCACTACCGCAGTGATTGAAAGAACTCAATATATAAAAAAAGAAGAATCATGTTAGAATAGCCCGCCTGATGTCGGTTGGCTTCCAATGAAAAATGTTCACATTATTCTGAATTGACAAGTGATCACGACATATAGTATACAGAGGCGAGAAATGAAGTACATTCGTTAATGGAGCGGGAAAGTAAAATATAGAAATATTACGTACAGGTATAAAAATAAACTCGAAAGCTTTATTCACATGCACTTGTAATTATTTTTTTTTGGCATTTCGATATCGAATAAACTAAAAATAAAAATAATGGCATTGATTTAACAGGTCAAAAGAATATTTACATAAAATATCCAAAACAGTTATTTATTTATTTATTTATTTATTTATTTATTTATTTATTTATTTATTTATTTATTTATTTATTTATTTATTTATTTATTTATTTATTTATTTATTTATTTATTTATTTATTTATTTATTTATTTATTTATTTATTTATTTATTTATTTATTTAT